>OX442371.1:14460851-14785851 GCA_949357725.1 Hyperoplus immaculatus | reverse complement strand
GCTTTTAAATTTGAATTAAAGTGGCCGTCAAAAGGTTATACGGGCTGTTAGATTGGAGTTGATGAAATTTGCAGACACAATGGCACACTGGTAATTCTTTACTGTGGCTCTAATAAATCCACCTCAAAGAGAAAAATAAGCTGTTTGAAGGACGTTGCTACTAGACTCATAATAACACGTATATATACTCTGATGTGAGTTAAGAATAACCTTGTCTTGGTAGGTTTGATTTCCTATGCTTGTGAAATTATACAATATTGTTCCCTATTTAGATAAGACACTAGAACTACCATCTATTTTGTCACTCATTTCTATCAAAGCTGCTCCTATCTATTGCTCTGTCTGCCAACGCAATTTAGATGTTCAGAACTTTATATGCTAATCTCTAAGGAAGATAAAGCATTGATCTTATGTGAGCTATATCCAAATTGCGTCTGCATAATATCGCTCCCTGTTGCATGACTACAAGCAAAAAGAAGCAGACCACAGCCATTTTTGGCATTCGGCTGCAGTGGTATTTAGCGACCAATGCTAACAGTAGCTAAATATCGGTACCATCCTCTCTGTAGATCTGAAGAGCTTTGATGCTTTTGTAAAGGCCCGTTTATTCACTGAGAAGAGGCTGTGGTTGACCGTGACCACAACAAAAAGAGGAGGTTTCTCTCGTCTCTTTTCACTCACCCTCTCTTGATCTCTGACGAACACACAAAGGGTCAATGAGACTGTATGATGTTTGACCAAACCGGGGTTAGAGAGAGGGGCGAGAGAGTCTGGGGGGAAGATGAAGCGTTAATCTTTATTTTTTGCGTTTTGACATTCACATTATGAAACAACCCCCCAGCCGAGCACCCTGCCCATTTGTGCTTTTTAACACACTCAGGAGACAGGATATGCCTGGATAACTGACTCCATATCATCAATCAAAGCAACGACAATGAACCACTTACGAAACAATAAGTAGGGGTTAACCAAACACTATATACACACACACACACATACTGTACATACACAAGCACAGTCTTAGGAACAATTTGAATTGTCTGCATGCTGAAAAACATACATTGTTTTTTTTTTACTTGCTGTAAATTATATTCAACTTTACCATGTCCGTGCAGCAAACAGAGAACATTCAACGGAACAATACCATGGTTGTCAACTATGCATTCCTCCACAACATTGTTTATTGGTTATAGCATTGGTTGTGTGAGCATGCTTAGAACCTGTTCTTGATGTTACACGTGCCTGAGATGAGGTTAAGGCCATGAATAGCAGGGGCAGTATATCTGTATTTGTCGCCATGTTTTTTTACGTTCATTAAAGTGTGACAATTTTGTTCGGCTATTTTTGTTGTGCACGAAAAAGGAAGCCATTGATATGAAATATGATATGCAAAGTGTTCGAAGAGAGCGTACATGTAAAAATAATTGCGCATTGGGAAGAATATTTTTTTTACCTGATATAGTAAAATAACTTATTTAAAAAATGCCAGTTAAGTTTACACGTGTGTATGAATGGATTATCTTACTTTGGGTGATGCTATTCGTCTGCTGTCGCTCATCATAATGTGTGGTGAAGTGGTGAGCATGGAGCCTGCTAATGGGTTTGCTCTCTGATGGGACAATCTTCCAAAAAGCTGGTGTGTCCCTTTAACCTGTGGAGTGCTTCTGTCTGGCTGCAGCTCAACTATTCAGAGGAAGCAGCAGCTCGAGAACGGCATTGAGCAGAGTGGATGATGGCGCTCTAAATGTGTGTTTCTCCCCACTGTGTTGATCATGCAGCTGTGTCCTGTGTGTGTGTGTGTGTGTGTGTGTGTTGAGAGACCCTGGAGGCAAAAGCATGTGCGTGTGTGCGCGTGTATGCGTGTGTGTGTGTTTGAGCCTATGTGCATCTCCTCTCTCCATCCCGTCAGTTTTGATTGACAGCTGGAGGAGGGAGGTGTATAATTTATCACTTCCTGGTTGGTCAAATCCCACTATGCCCTGCAGCTAGAGACCAGGGTCCCCCAGAGCACAAACCAGTTTATTAAACCCTTAATGGACACACACACACACACACACACACACACACACACACACACACACACACACACACACACACACACACACACACACACACACACACACACACACACACACACACACACTTTCTCTCTCCTGGTCTCTCTCCATGGCTGCTTCTCAGTCATGTTTAATTTATAATGAATGAATGATTCATGACGGGGGAGAGGATTTTGTATTTTAGGACTACTTATTCATTTATACTATCACCAGTCGCTTTTTAAAATATACCCTGGGTGTGATATTTTTTTCCCAGCATGCATAAGGTCACCACATTTTAATCTTTTAATGCGAAGTTCTTCCTTTTTTTTCTGTTATCCTGCACTACCCTGTCTATTGTCCCATCCATGTTACGTCAAAGCATTTGAATAGCACCCTCAAAAATACTGGGTTATTTATAATGTCTATTTAGCCAGGAATTACAGCGAAGGTCTATGTTGCATTCCAGTTCTTTTAAACGGCAACTTCATGCAACCTTAATCAGCCAAATATACAGATGTTTCCCGTAGGATTTAGTGAAGAGCGAAATAGAGCTCAAAGGAGAGTAAATATTTGAACTAACAGTCCCCAGATGGACAGAAAAACATCTCTAGATTAATATCAATGTTGCTGTCTGCTGAATGTGTTCAAACATATGCAAAGGTTTGTTGGCAAGTTAACCATATTAACGTAACAGGTGGCAAATTAAAGGAAATTAATTCAGGCACATGGAAGATAGAGTTTATACAACTGTTCATGACATATTCCTCTGCCATCCCAAATTGTGAGAGTGGCAAAGAAAATGAAAAAAATGGGTTATCTTAGTGTTTTACTACCAAAGATGAGGAGCAAATTGAACACACTTTCTGCAGTCAGCAGCTACTCAGTTGATATTAACTTTATACAAAGGTTTAATCTATAGCCTGTTGCAAAGAAGTAAAAATGCCATTCTTGCTGCAACACGTGTCCTTAGGAACAGTGTTACCACCTCACATGCACATCTCCCCGTACACACATCACACAGGAATGGAAGCTGTATGTGCACGTCACTGAGGCACACAGGTGGGAGGTGATACTTGATACACGGTGAGCCACAGGGCCCTGCTGTCAAACAGGACGCATTAACCCAACCGGCAGAGCATCCTTTCTTCCTGTGACACACTTCAAATCAAACGTATGCTTATTAAAGTGCTTCTAACAAACAGCTCCGTATGTCACCATGAAAATGAAAGACAAACAGGGGATGAGAAACAAGAAACCGTGTGTTGTGTGTCTCTCGCAACAGGCCTTCTTTCAACGTGTGCCTCGATGTGTAGGGTTAGAGGTGTGTTTTTGTGTGTGTGTTTGCGACTGTGTGTGAGAAGGGCAGATGGTGTAGCTCTAGGATTCATCTCTCTACATTAGGGTGCACAGCAGGTGGTGGAACCGTGTGTGTGTGTGTGTGTGTGTGTGTGTGTGTGTGTTGTCGTGTCCTACACAGCCGGCAAGGACCAGCGCACAAGGACATCTCTCCAGACCTTGCCTTTGGCCTGTGTCACTAACACTCATGTCTACTTCTTTCAGTGTGTGTGTGTGAGTGTGTGTGTTTGTGTGTAGAAGACCAGCTGTAGGACATAGGCTGTAAAGTGAGTTTGAAGAAGTGATGTGAGCCTGCAGGGTGATGAGAGGTTGGATGGTTGACAGAGCAGATTAACAGTAGCCACGAAGGGGAAAAAGGAAGAAAAAACTGAGAATTTTTTGAGAATGGTTTATTTAAATAGCTTGAGGTTTAAAACCTGAAAAGGACACACATCTATAAACAAACTTTAAATCAAGGGCAAAACTTCACAAATACACACTTATAGCTGCAGCTTGGTCGTATTATGCATCTGCTTTAACAGACTGCAATCTCCCTCCTCGTATTGGCCGATTTTCAGGAAGTGCAGGTCCCTCTGTGAGCCAATCAGAGCGTGGCTTGCTTGTGTGACTGGCCTGCGGGCCGAACAGATGGCTTCTTAGTGAATGAGAAATGACATTCATGTGTAATGTTACGGGTGACAGACAGAGAGCGGCTGGATAAGGGAGTGTGGATGGAGGCAGGGAGAGAGAGACAGAGAGAAGATGCCTGTCATTAAGTTACAGGCAGATGTCAGTGTATATATTTCCTTTTTTTTTCACTACACAGAACAACACAGGCAGGCTCTAAGTGGAAAACCATGTCAGCGCAGAGTGCCATTTATCAGAACGCACAGACACGGTACTTAGTCCCATCCACCATCAGGGGAACAGAGGATGATTGTGCCAAATTTGGTCGTCATGTTCCTAAAAGGATTTTCCCCTAAATGGTGTCCTCTTTCACTCATTTAAGAACTATATCAAGATGTAACATCTCTTTCTTTAACAATTAAGCAAAAAAGTTGCGTTCCACTCCTCTTCTGTTTTGCTGTTGAACACAAGCCTCTGTGAATGTGTGACACCTCTTCACCTCTACCTGCAGAATAATACAGGGAGCGTGCTCGAGTGATTTTTGTCATCTCCTCCTTGTTCCCTTTCTCTGAATTTCACGATATTGTATCAGCTGAGTTGTAATATCTCATTACGTAAGCCCGAGCCTTATTATCCGATGTGACGGCTGCACATTAAGTAGTGTGTTAGCGTTTGAGCCTCTGTGTCCATAGAGGATGACACGGGTACTTAGGAGATACGAGTTTAAACATCTTAAGCAAAATGATGTAACCCCTGAAAGCAAATGTTTTCATTATTTTCCTCTTACAAATGAAATGCAGGATTCATGAACAATGTATAGAGGGAAGTTCTATTCATAGATTTTCTTAGAAAGCAAGTTTCTGGAAAGCACTTATGATATAACACCAGCTTATCCTGTTATTATTTCCAACATGTTAGGTAAGAGTTAGCACTAATCCAGCAGACTCATAGCAGCACCAATATGAATATGAATAGTTTCTGGCTTTACGAAACAGTGTTTAATCCGTGTTTTGGTCTTCACCGTACTGTTTTTGATGCTGATACCGACTATACATTGACCTATATATACAGTATATATGAATGCACTGTACATATTCTGTATTTTACTTCAAACACACCCTTGGAATTCTTAATTTTCTTGTTACTTCTTGGCCCACATATTTCTGTGTCTGTTTGCCTTTGCACATACGAGTGGCGAATGCTTTGTCATTAGTCCTCATTAATGAAACATCCGATTGTGCAAATACACTGAGTTCAGGCGGAAACTCATGTTTTAAATATTTTATCAAAAGCAAAATATAGTTAAAAGTGTGACGTCTAGGCTCCGACCTCATCACTCCCCACAGGTATATTCAGGCCTTAATGCCAAATTTAAGAGTAATGGATAAATATCTATTCCCCCAGGGCCAACAGGTGGGTGCAGGTCCAACTAACATCACAGGCTTTATTCATTAGCATTAGTCTTTAATCCCATTGATGAGTTAATCTGAGGCACAATAAAATCCTTTCTTTGTTGACACACACACACACACACACACTCACAGACACACACACACACACACACACACATGCAAAAACATGCACACACACACATATACACACACACACACACACACACACATACAAGCGCTGGGACACAATTCAAACGCTTTTGGAACGTGATTAATATGAAAGCTTTGTGATGAAAGACACAAATAGAACGGATATTACAAATCTTGTGTTATGGAAAACATGAATGCATTATATATTGTGACTCATGATCCTGCATTATTTAGCGTATTGTATTTCTCCTCAGCTGTTGATGTTTGTTGTGGATGTGAGTGTTGAGAAAGGATAGAGAAACAAAGTCACAGAAACAGATGGAAACAGAGTGATGAAGACTTAAACTAGAGAGGGATTAGAGGGGTTAATCTGTGTCTCTGTTTATGTTAAGGTGAAACAAAGGCCTGTCTCCCATCCATCCTCATCACTCATCTCGTTTTCTCTGTTAAAAACCCTTGCTGGGAATATGGTGTTTTGATTCTATCTCATCCGATCCACCAGCTATTCTGACATTTGACCAAACGTACTTATCTTTGGATCTCGCCATAAAGTTTTTCCTCTAACCCCCTCAGCTGCCTTTGAGTGCATCTTTCTTGTGGGATGATTGACAGCAGCACTGACTCTTCCCCTCTTTCGCCGTTCCTTTCCACAGACAACTTCATTGGTCCAGATGGGTTCGGGGGCGTGGCCAACTTCAGCACCTTCCTACTGGACCAATCAACGGGCACGCTGTTCCTGGGAGCCAGGGATGCCATACTGGCTGTGGACACCAACAAACTGAACCAAACACCAAGAAAGGTAGGAAGGGCCTGTCAGTAATATATTGCCATATTATATTATGAACTGGTTCTTCTTGTTTCTTTGCCATCAAATTTAACCTACCAGGAAATTAAAGTGAAAGGAATCAGGTAATACACTTATTTACTTACTCATCGAGAGTTATATGAGATGTTAGATGGTACTCAGAGCTGTATGCCAAATATCAGCTTAGTTAAAGGCATACTCCAAATACTTTTTGGAGTAAATCAGACAATATCTTCTCACCGTTCGCTACCTGCCCGTTCTTTGTGTGTGCCCTGAAAAGAAATTCAGTGTTAATACACAGCCTAAACTCTGTAAAAAGGGCATGTTGATAGCTATGGTGGGCCCACTTTGTTTACATACCAGTTTACATAGCCCATGCTGTGTATTGACTGTGTCGAACTATTCCTCTAAGGCAAAATTCTGATGATCACTCAAAGGGAAAATAATGACCAAGTATGATTAGGATTCTCTAGGTGATTAATTGTAAATGCATTCTAATCTTGAGCTAATGGACTTATATCGGTTAAAAAAGAATTGGAACTTTTCGTGGCTGACAATCAACTATGGATCAGGTACTGGTGAGGACAATGACTTCATCCAGTCGTCTCTGTCTCTCTTTGCCCTTGTTCCAGATTGTCTGGGACGTGCCGGAGGAGAAGCGGAAGTCTTGTGTGGCGAAGGGAAAGACAGAGGTGAGAGCTGCCATCAACACACATTCATGCCTTGCAGTAGCTGTGTCTTTCTCTTTATCCTGATGCAAACCCTGTTGTAAAGATGCTTTATACGTGCGTGTGTGTGTGTGTGTGCGTCTGTGCGTATGTCTGTGTCACAACCCCATGCTGTAAGGCATTGGGTGGGAAGTTCTGGGAATTATGCCAAAACCTCATCAGGGCTGTGTGTGTGTGTGTGTGTGTGTGTGTGTGTGTGTGTGTGTGTGTGTGTGTGTGTGTGTGTGTGTGTGTGTGTGTGTCTAGATAGAGAGACAGAAAGAGAGTAATAGTGTATGTGAGGTCACAGACGAGGTCCAGTAACCATCTATGGAAGCTGATTAAATAGAGCGTCCTGTACACTCAAGCTGTACATCTCATTATGGTTCAGCCAAAACACGGCATCACCCAGACTACTTAAAGTAAACCACCTGCACAGTGGATCTATATTTATTGAGTAGTGTCTCACTCAGGAATTGGTTCGGACAGTTTAGCGGGTACTACCAGGCTGAAACAGAGCATCATTATCACAATGTAGGTTCTGAGATTACTCCAATGGCCCGATGGTGCTGAAAAAAGGCCTGAAAAAGGCCTCTAGTCCAGTGAAATCAGGTCAGGTTAAAACATAAACAAAGCCAATGCAAGATCAGTGCAATAAGTTTTGACCCATTTTATTTAATCGCCATCAACACAGCTTTCTGCGCTCCTCTATGAGCAGATACAGAGGTGAAAGACTGATGAAGGCAGGAAATAGAGGGGTTGTGTTTTGTCTGAGAAGACATGGATGACAAGGGCGTAAGGATTGAGAAGAAAGACAGAACGAAAGGGGCCAAGAATGATAGATGGGACGGAGCAAGAAAGGATAGAGAGACTGTTAGGAGAAATAAATGGATGAAGATAAACGGACAATAGTCTCAACAAAAAACTACTTTGAAGTTGAGCCACAGAGACGTGTGAGTGAGTGCGTGCGTGAGTGCGTGCGTGTGTGTGTGTGTGTGTGTGTGTGTGTGTGTGTGTGTGTGTGTGTGTGTGTGTGTGTGTGTGAATCATGCATAAAATAAAGACTCATAGGGACAAATCAGGGCAAGTTATCAGGGTTACACAGGTTAGGACAGGATATTGCTAAACATAGGACATTGGTTGCTGTGATAAAATAAGAAGATTTTACTTGAGTTCAAGTCAACATTGCATCGATCATTAGGCAGACCATAGCACCATACGTTTCATCTTTGTGGGGCTAAAAAGGTAAATAAACACTACACTTCTAAGGAGCTCGAGTGTGTTAAGTATCCATCAAATGCCTCCCAGAAGAAATCTAATATTAAAGGTCCTAAATTCCAGTCACGTGTCAACAACTCTTGACTCATTTGGGATTATTACTAAGTGCTGCCTGGGAAGTTGTTTACCTGTCATAGAATGCATACAGGTTTGTACAAAAATATTTTTTACAGACGTTTTGTCTACTTGCCATTTTATGGTGATACCTCTTGATATGGTAATAGATGATTCGGTGTCATAAAGCAAGTTCAGGGGAGTGAAAACCCTTGTTGGAGGAAAAGGGAAAACATAAAGAAGCATAATCACATAGAACATAATGAAATAGATAGACATGAACAGAATCAAGCCATTCCAATCACCCTCTGCCATATTGTGAGTGAATCTTATTAGAGTGAATTAGGTTAATTTGGACCAATGAAATGGCTAATCCCAAAATGATCCCATTGTTACGTGGATGAGTTCTCTTTGTCTCCGTCCTTTGCACTTGAAGCGGTACCAGTGTGAGGGCGGGTGGCGCGGTGGTGGGGGCCGATTTGGTTGACATGATCTGGGCATCAGAGAGTATCAGATCCCTGCTGGGACCAAGGTGACTCAGGCCTGGAGCTCATCCAGGAAGGCACGCAAAGACACACACATACACACACACACACACACACACACACACACACACACACACACACACACACACACACACACACACACACACATACACACGCACGCTTACCGAAAATGGACTGCGTCATGGTTTCATGGTGACTCGGGAGGGACAATGGGAGTGTTTTTCCATAACAGCTGCGGACCTATTATGCATGTGAATAAATAGATAAAATGAAGATAGAAAGGTGAGCTCAACAACATCTACAGGACATTTTCAGTACTATTTATGTTTGAGAGTGAGTGGTCTTCATTTGCAGTTTGCATGCCTGTGTTACTGTGAGCAAGCATGGATGGTCTCTGCTTGGACCCATGGGGGTCTCAAGTGTCCAACCCAGCAGTGGGGGTCTCCTATTTCCAATCAGAATCATTGTTATACCAGCTGTTATCAGAATTCACTCCGATCCTTTCTCCCAGAACTCAGTGTGGTTAATACAGATCAGCTTCTGATCATGGGCATTTGGTCTTTGGTTCTAAAACTCCTCAAACTGAGTCAAACCATTGATAATGTCATGCTACAGGTGATACATGGATAACTCTACTGTTAACAGCTTGTGAAGTTTGGCTCTGTTTTATTTGTGGCTCTTTGTCTCCTCCTGCAGGTTGACTGCAACAACTACATCCGTCTGCTGGAGTTCCTGGGCAATGGACGCATCTACGTGTGTGGCACTTATGCCTTCGACCCCCAGTGTGCCTTCCTGGTTAGTGTGTGTGTGCGCGTGTGCATGTGAGAATTTATATTTGAGTTAAATATCATCATATAGATCTCATGATCCCACACTCATCCACACCTAGTACTTCACCAAAGGGACAGAGACACACGCACACACACACACACACACACACACACACACACACACGCACACACGCACACACAATGAATTTATTCACATTTAAACTTTGGTGCCAGTCTCCCAACAAAAACATTTAAATGTTTTTGTTTTTTTGTTATGCAAGTTACTTTTTCTAGAAAGTATTTGAGTCACCTAGGGATGTAGCATAGAAGTGCATAACAAGAGTCCATTATAGTGAAATCTTTGGCAGACAACCTGTCATTTAGAAAAGATATGTATAAAAATATGACATAATCTACATCATTTCTATTATTCATATGGCATTGATATCGCTGTTGCCCTTGCACTTCTAATTTCTGCTTGTCTTCTCCTGTCCTCTTGCAGGAGCTCTCTTCCTTCACCCTGGAGCAAGCCGAGGATGGAGGGGTGAAGATGGAGACAGGGAAGGGCAAGTGTCCCTTTGAGCCCAGTCAGCACTACACAGCTGTCATGGCAGGTGGGACAACACAGCTGAATGTTTGACTAATTGATTGATTAATCTTCCTGTCATGTTTTTAGTTTTTGCCTGGTTGATTGGGATAACAGTTAAATCTAAGTTTTTCTTTTTCATTTCAGTGTGTATTTGTTCAAATAAACCTCACTCACTTCTCTCTCTTTTTGTCTAGGCGGTACCTTATACACAGCAGCCACCAGTAACTTCCTGGGAACGCTTTTCGACATCTCCCGGGCAACCGGCGCTGAGCAGGAGCGCATCCGAACTGAACGATCCATCAACTGGCTGAGCGGTGAGACAAACACACCCACACACACTTGTAGACCCCCATGCACAGACACTCACAACACACCAAAAAAAATATGAAAAAAAACTGTGCGCTTATGTGTATGTGTGTGTGTGTCTTTCTCAGACCCAGAGTTTGTGAGCTCTGCCTTCATAGAGCAGTCGGAAGACGGCAACCCGACGGGAGACGATGACAAAATCTACTTCTTCTTCACTGAGGTGGCCAAAGAGTATGACCTCTACACCAAAGTCAAAGTGCCCAGGGTGGCACGAGTTTGCAAGGTGCTCCCAACGTCCTGACCAAAGATTGATGGATGGATTGATTGATTTGCTGATTTTCCGCCTCATATGAATACACCTTCTGACTTTCCGTTTCCCCATCCCCCTGTCTGTTCAGTCTGACGTTGGAGGGATGAAGACTCTGCAGCGACGGTGGACCACCTTCCTCAAGGCGGAGCTGGTGTGTGAGGACAAACCCAGCGGACAGCGCTACAACATCCTGACCGATGTGTTCACCACGCAGCACACGCCCGGAGACCCCGGCAGCACACACTTCTACGGACTGTTCACCTCCCAGTGGTAAGCTGAGGGGACGGGGAGGCAATTTAGTTAGTTTGTTACTGTATTTTAGTCAATGTCATCTGTCGGCTATAATATATGAGAGAAGGAGCAGTTATTAATGGAGCAGTTAGATCAGAGATACAGAGAGAGAGAGAAAGAGAGAGAGCATGATTTATTTTACCGTACTGCAGAAGAGGCGTATCGATCTTTTCATGTTACTTTCAGCAAGAAAGGCATTAAGCCTATTTCCCAAAATGTCAAGCTATTCCTTCAATTTTGAACATCTTCAGAGACTCTTTAAAACATCAAATTTCTCTCCAAAAGTGACATCATGTCAGGATGTTAACTCTTCTCTTTCTTCTTCTTAGGGAGCGTGAGGAGTTATCAGCAGTGTGTGTATTCAGCCTGTCTGACATCAGCAAAGTGTTGGACGGTCCCTTTAGGGAGCTGAAAAAGACCTGCGAGAACTGGATCAACCCTGAACCAGTCCCCACACCAAGGCCTGGCCAGGTACTCAAACTGGACAACCACACAAATCACCACTTCTACCATGCCTTTCATTGCATTGTATATTAATATAATTGACACGTTGTTACTTTTTTCTCCTTCCCCGAACGTTCTGTAGTGTTTGAACAATGCTTTGAAGGCTGAGGGCTTCGAGTCGTCCCTGAAACTTCCCGACAAGGTGTTGACATTTGTGAGGGACCACCCCCTGATGGAGAACAGCGTTACCGCAGCGCCCCTGCTGGTCAGGAAGGGAATCACATACACCAAGCTGGCTGTAACCAAGACAGGCAGCGGAGAGGAGTGGAGAGGGGCAGTGCTGCACCTCGGGACAGGTGAGTGGAGGAGGAAGCAGAAAGTTGAGGATAATATAAAAAACAGACAACTGCATAAGACTTCATTTAAAGTGCGTTGCTGTAAATGCATTTTGATTTGGATATGAATTTGTTTTGTTTGTTTATAAGACAATAAATCCATTTAAACCTTTTGATTCAAGAGGTGTTGTTCACCATGTGTGTTTGTGTGTGTCTGCAGACCGTGGGGAGCTCCACCGGGTGGCAGTAGTAGGCCAGAATGCCACCCTACTGCAGGAGATTCCTCTGTTCTCCTCACAGGAACCTGTCAACAATATAATACTGTACCAGGTAGAGCATTTGCACATTTATTCAAGTAGTATTCACCATTACATAGTGCCTCTTGGAGCCTACATTCCATACGAGCTTAACACTCTTGATACTTAAATACTTTTTAAATCTGATACTTTCGTACTTTTAATCAAGTGGTATTGTATTAAGCGACTTTTACCTTAACAGAGTCATTTCCAGAGCCTTTTCTAGTAAGGCATCCGTACTCTTAGTCAAGTATGTTTTTAAGTTACTTTACACCACTGCATGCATGATTCAATCTTCAGGGCCCAGATATATATGTGATTTTGCTCAGTGATTCTGTAACTTTTCCTTGTGTTTCCAGGGCAAGGCTCTGGTGGGCAGCCCTCTGTCTCTGGCTCGTGTCCAGGCTGAAGGCTGTGCTCTGTATACCAGCTGTGGTGTGTGCGCCAGAGCAAGAGGCCTCGGTTGTGTGTGGGAGGGGGCCTGCAGGCACACCAAGGCAGAGTGAGTACTATAGGAGTGTCAACATGGCCTGGAAGTCTTCCAGCAAAAGGCAGACAATGGCAGTACTGCTGTAGACTAGTTATTTAGTTATGTGCAGAAATTGACCCGCTTTTCTGTACGGTACATGTTCAGTGATCAATTTGTGTATTTCTTTTTACACATATGCACTGATACTGACAACAGCAAAACAAATTAAAAAATCAATGGTCACATATACTCTTTGGAACCTCTGTGTTATTACTTATTAATCAGTTATAAAAGTTGGAAGTGATTATACCTGCTGACGGAATAATCGATTAGATCAATATTAGAAAAGCAGGTGTACAGGACATATCTCTGTTCCTACTAAAGGTTTGATGAGCAAGTGGGACTCAATTGTGTGTGTGTGTGTGTGTGTGTGTGTGTGTGTGTGTGTGTGTGTGTGTGTGTGTGTGTGTGTGTGTGTGTGTGTGTGTGTGTGTGTTTGCACAGGCCCGGTCCTGGCGATATCGTCGATGACGCCTTGAGAAAGTGTGAAGAGGAAGGTTGGTGAATTTCATTTTAATACTTGAACTGGAGATCACACACTTTCTTGGTTGCCACGTTCTTCCAGGACGATATGGTGGCAAACAAAAACACTCTGGCATGTATGTTTGTCTTTCTCCATATTGTCTGTGTGTCTGTGATTCATCTCTCTTCTGTGTCCCCCCTAGGCCGTTGCCAGCCGTCCATCAGGGAGCTGCGGGTTGCCGTGGGCCTGCGTCTCCTGTTGCCGTGCGTCCAGCTGTCCCCCAGGCCCTGTAGCTGGGAGCATCCCCCCCACAGACACACCAGGCAGCACCACTCAGACCTGGAGGTGACTGTCACCGAGGACAGCCTGGGGAAATACATCTGCACATGCCAGGTAAAAAAACAGGGCAAAACATAGAGAAATTGTTTTTTGGAGCAGGCAGGAGCAAATTCCCCCTGCTCTATAGTTTTCCAGCTAATATGTGATGAACTAATCAGACGATTTACACGTCAGTTTCGATAAGCAAATGTTGCACAATGTCGGACAGCGGAATGTTGCCTCAGTCCGATTGAGTCTTAGTTAGATCTGAATGCCTGTCTTCCTACTGAATAGGTTCTAATTTACTTTTCATTGTTAAGCACTTTGTAACAGTGTTAAAGAAGGTGTTATTTATACAATTACTGTAGATAAATGTAAATGTAGTTTCACTCAACAGACAGGTCTCATTACAGTAGAACAAGGTGAACTCGAACCGATCAAATTCTCTCTGCTTCTGTCGTGTCGCTCTACTCAGGAGGCGGGACCAGGAATCAGAGACCCCACCCCCTGTCGCAGAGCAGCCTATCAGCTGACACTGGAAGACCCCAGTGCAGGAGGAACAGTGGCCATAGCAGGAGGTCGCCACGTGCTGGCAATCTACATCCTCTTTTTCTGCATGGGTTTAGTGTTTGGTGTATTTATTGTCTACTTCCTGAGCCGTCGGCGCAGCATCGGCCGCCAGGGCCACCACCTGCCGGACAATTCGCTGTCGTCAGAGAAGGGGCGGGACCTGCTGGGCTCTTCGGCCACGCCCCAGTCACCTAGCAGTGCCAGCCTGCTGTCTGAGGGATTCAGATTGACAGAAAAACACAACGGGACGGCGACTACAAACACGACTACAACGCTCCTCAGCAACCAGGGCAATGGCGGTCACCTTGGCAACAGCTACAGCGGCACCCTGGACCACAGCAACCCCAGCAATGGTCATGGGAACTCCCTGTTTTCCAACTGCAGCACAAGTAGCCTCGGGCTGAAGTTCTCCTCCGAAATCTTAGCTGCAGACATGCTAGATGGAAGGACGGTGGAGAGGGAGCAAGAAAGGGGGATGACCAAGGGGCTGGAGAAGGAGTCGGGGGAGGCTGACGATGTGGATGAGGGGTTGGGGGATGGGGTAGGGGATGGAATAAAAGGACTAGAGGAGGAGTTGGCCAGATTTCCCATGTTTAAATCGCCAGCACCTCTGGCTAAGTGTGAAGAAAGCTCGATATGAAAAGGTGATATAAAGATACTATTGATTGCACCATTTTGCATCCTCCATATAAACTGAATACTACTGGGAGAAATGCAAAATGGCTACTGCCAAATGCCTTTTGAGTGGGAGCTGTGGCATGAAGAGAGACCATATGAGAGATATATGAGAAATATATGATACGATTTTATGTCTAAGCATGTCAGATGTATGGAAAGAACCGCAAGAAAATATATTGCGGTGTTGTGAGTCACTGGGGATGAGATCCACAGCTGAATAGAGCTATCAGTTGTAAATATAAAACGTAAACATAATCAGTCTGTACTTGACTGTGGATGAGAGTGTGATGTTGCGCAATTCTTAATGTTACAAAGAATCAAAGATGAAATGTCTACATGTGTAGACACGGAAAAGCCATATTGTCTGTCTCCTTAACTTCTGTTGTTGATTGCTCTCTCACTCTCTTCTCCCTATGGCACTGCGAAAAGAAAAGTGCACTTTGAAAAATTGAACACCTCCCTCTGTGTCTCTATTGCTATTTGTCTCTGTCACAGCGCTCAAATCCCAGACCCTGAGGGGTCCGAAGGCACCGATGGAATGCTGAGGCATTGGCTGCCCAGTTAGACCACACAGGTCCTGGGCTTCAAACAGAAAGATGTCACTGTCAGAGACTGAATAACGTATCATTCCCTGCAGAGCACTCAGATGGGCCACAGTGACCATGACAGGGCTGTCCCTGCCTAGTGCCTACACTGCACCATAGGTCAAGAGGATGATAGGGGTTGAAGGTCACCCCATCAGCTCTGGTTCAGCATGGGAAGCTCAAGATGCACAGCAGACGCAAATAACTGACATTTGCACAGATCTGTCAGTGTTCACGTTCACATTTACTGAGACAGAATGCAATTGATTTTCAGATGGCCGTGAACTCAACTTAAGCCTCACGCAGTGGACTTTGTCGAACACAAAGCCACCTTCACCTTGTTTTGTGAGTGTGGATTTCAACATAAAAATGTATTGTTTTTGTTGTGTTGTTTTGTAATAAAAGCCTAAAAAAGATGACACCAACCTGGTATCATTGTTCCCAATACAGTCTGGTTTAAACTTTGATTTAAGAGAGTTCAAGGATTAGAAACAAGTGGTGGTCTATGCATATTTCACCTCCCTAGAAAAGCACTGTACTTAAAATACTTAAATAGAAAGAGAAAAAACAGTTAGGTACGGATAGACATGCACACAGTGTCTCGAAACATGTTAATGTTGCAAACCTCCATCATCAGACATCAACACTTTGGCTGTATCTCATTTATTAAATTGGGTTAAAAACATGACATATCTCATTACATTAACATTCAATGGTGTAGAGTAGAAAAGCAAGATATGCACAGCATTAGTCAAGAAATACATAAACAGAACCATAAATAGAAGCACTGTGCTTATAATTCCTCAGTCAGTCAATTCATTCCTTTTCATTTCCTTGTCCTGATTGTTCTGCATAAAATGTATTGACCGATCTTAAAAGAAAGGAAAAAGTGGTTTCTTAGCCCCTTGGCTGCATAGAGAAGATTGAAGTGGTCTAAATCCTGACTACATCTCAGCCATCAAGCAATTCATCAGGCCTCCTGTAGCCAAAGAGCCTGAAGTCCTCCTCATACAGCTCGTACAGCTTCCTCCTGTCCTCTAGGGGCACTGTTCTGAACCAGTCCAATGCAGAATCATGTGCAGTCATGTTTTCATAGGAAGGAGGGAACCTAATGTCGCCCTCCAGATTTAGGATCTTCAGTAGCTGCTCAGCGTCCTCCTGTAGAGTCTCCTGATGGCCAACATAGTCATACCTGAGAGAGGTAAAAGAAGCCAACATTAAACTATAGGTCAAAAAGACTGGTTCTCTATTTGCATTCCATTCCTTTGTTATTGTCACATTTTAGCAATAAAAGGAAGAATTTCAACTTCTTTTGATGCCTTTTTGAAGCCAACATTAAACAACAGGTGAAATAAGCTTTGTGGTATGAACAGTAAAAGTAAGTATGCCACTAAAATTACAAAGGCAAAATCATAAATGGGAAGAAAAACTCATAGGCTGAGCTATATTAGCTTTCAATTTATTTGAATTTGAAGGTCAGACATAACTGATGAAAATGAAAGGGATAGTGGAGTGTTTTTGAAGTGGGGTTGTGTGCAGTATTTTTGTATCACTCTGCCAATCAGCTGCTGGACTCAGAGATACTGTAGATTAATTAAAGGACACAAGAAAACCAAAATAAATTGCAAATGTCTGGTGGTAAAGAAAAGCTGTGGAAAAACTCAATTTAGTGTACAATTTATGGGATATGTATTTTTTAGGGAAGCATTTATATTAGGGCTGTCAAATTAACGCGTTAATTTCGATTAATTAATCACAGAAAAATTAACGCGATTAAAAAAATGAACTCAGATTAATCGCACTTCTATAATGCCCTTTGACCCGGTGCAAAAGTGGTGCGCAGCTCGGGGGCTCTATGGAAAATAAGCATGAAGGTAGGAAGACATCTTACTTTATTCTCAGCAGTGTAGTGGTGCAACAATATAGGTTCAAAACAGTAGCCTATCTCTCAATGTTCCTCTGGGTGTCTCAATTTTGTTTGCTAGCTGTCTCGTCTCCCGCCGCCCGCCCCGTGTGTGTATGTGTGTGTGTCAATATTTTTGCCTATGAGTAAGACGATGGTGAATGAATCGGCATAGGCATATGTGGCAGTGCAGCGCTGTCTGCTGTGGAGACAGAAGTTACGAGAGAGAGAGAGAGAGAAAAACTGCAGGCCATACAGCTGTTTGGTATAAAAGTGGTATAAAAGTGTCATAAAAGTATGTGATTAATTTAATTAATCACAGAGCCTGTAATTAATTAGATTCATTTTTTTAATCGCTTGACAGCCCTAATTTATATACAGTATGTGGAGAAAAAAACGTTTTGTTCTGGCCCCGTCTGCAACAGTAAGGTTGACGTCTGTTACAGCGTCATCTCCCCTAAACTCCTTATGGTGACTGCATTGATTTCCACAACAGGACATGACCTTTATAGCTGCAGCACTGCCTACAAAAAATGGCCTTACTCTACGAGACAGGGATGGCACAGGCGATGCATCTGCCTCCAGTGGGGTTCAAAAGGCTCTTCCCTCTCTGTCCTTGGGTCCAGCAGGTACTGAATGAAGTTATAAAATGAGGGGCGCATGCCGGATGCATACGCCTGTTCCACTGACGGCGGTGGAGTAGGCTGGTTGGCATATAGGCGCAGAATGTACTGGCCAAAGTTTTCATAGAAGTACTGATTGTGCTTCTGGAACTTGTCTCGGTAGGCCGAGATGAGACGGACAAACGGGTCCCGGACAAACAGGAACTTGGTGTAATGCTTCAGCTTTGCCTGTAATCAACAAATCAGTTTACATCAACCCTCATTCACACTAACACTCTTCTACTTGATTCAAATGCTCATGGGACTAACTATCTCACATGCTTTCTCTTTTAAACTTTAAGGAAACCTCTGAACATTTTGTGAACTGACCTTCATCTGTGGTATCGGGGATTTGATTAGGAGTTTGAACGTGTTAGGGATTTGAACCAAATCACCAGATATGGACATGGGGTCATCATATGGCTCGCTCTGGTTCAGGACGTACATAACTCTCTTCCAGTTGGTACACGCCACCTGTAGATAAGAACAATACTCAGTATGTACAGTCATGGTAGGGAATCTGTGATGCTCTATTTGGCTATAGTAGTCCGCCAGACCAAAGACCAGACCAAACCGCATTACTACAGCTAGTAATAAGGTCAGAAAACATGTTATATAGTTTTGGAGATTGGGGGGATAACTGGGCTGCCGTTTTTTTTTTTTTTTTTTTTTTATCACAATTGTCTTGGGTGGCGCTAAGCCCAGGAAGTCGCAATGTATCCTTTCAAAATAGTGCAATTTGGTTTCGACCGACAACGTCCACGATGCCCATCCTAAAACTGTTTTCACACTGGAGACACACACTGGAGTTTGATCCAAACACAGACCACCTCTTTACTTCAGTCCAATGTCCATCTTTTCACCTCGGGGAGGATCATATGGAAAAGTCAGAAAGTCCAGACCAATCAAGGTTGGTGTAAAATCAAATTGCTTATTTATGCCCTATTTTTACACCAGAGGGGCACTTGAGCCGCCTTAATATCACTCTGATGTGACATTAGGGCAATAACCAAGGTTGGAGATGTCCCAGTAAGGCGGCTCTTCAAATGAAAATAAAGGCAAGGGGGTGGGGCTCATGCACAGTCACTAGATACCCTATGGTAAAACCAAAATGACTTAACTTGTGCTCTAAGGTTCCACCAAAGGGTTGCTCAAATGATAGGGCAAGTGGGGAAGCCCCATTAGCCAACAGTTTAAATACACTGGTTTGTACAAAGATTTTTAAAAAGGCCACTTAGTCACTCTGAACCCCCCTTTGGCCGCCTCTGACTGTGTGTGCTATGTGTGTTGATGTCTGTATCACCTTGGGAATGTAACAGTAGATGATGCCGTGCTTGTCGTCCACAATCAGATGGGACAGCTCATTTATCTTCATGTCGTCTAATATGCTCTTCTCCTCGTCAAATGCCTCTCCATCAACATCACACACTTCTCTTAGCAGTTGCTTTCTGGCTTCCTGCCGCTGATGGATCCTAGCTGTGATAAGAAGAATAAGAACGTGTGTCGTCATCATTGTGTGTGTGAAATGATTCATGCTAAAATGATATTGCTTCAGGATGTTTTATCGCTGGAGACGACAGACAGGTTTGAAAGCCAGAGGCTATTGTCCTTATTGAAAGCCCCACTTAGGTAAATAAATGCAATGTGTCATTATGTAATCCAAAAGCAATCAGGGGTGGGGTTGCAGATCCACTTTTTGCTAATTCCATAAACACATCAAACATAGTCTTAACGGAACTTTTCTAACCAGGACCAGGATACACAGTGGAAACAATTCACACACACACACACTGTACCTTTCTTTTCTTGTGACATCTTCCATTGGTATAACGACACCATTAATCCCACAAATCCGAAGAGAAGCAGGACTCTTCTGCATGATGTCATGGTAGCTGGAGTCATGCAACGTTTTAGACTTTGTCAATGAACAAGAAACAATAAAAGTACTGAATGCATAAAATATTATGTGTGGTTACCCACGACATATTGCCATTCACCAAATACTGTGACTCCTTCAGGTAGGGAGCTTACAGGGAATAGAGGGGTATTGTTATGGACATGTTTATTACAGTCATAATAATGATGTGTTTATATAGACTAGTGCCATCTTGACTCTAAATATTCGTAAGCTAATCAACAAAAATCCTGACCTTACCTTGATGGTGAAGGTTGTTATGTTCTGAGATACTCAAACTGCATAAGGAATGTCTGTTTTGACCCAGATGGCTCCTGAGAACTATGTCTGTAAGATAACTAACAATATATCTGGCAGAGGAGAATCTTGTACGTAGGCTGGAATGTTTGTGCGTAATTAGATTTCACTATAAATTCTCTGTATGACCGCCTATCGTTGGTCATTTCATACAATCCCATTGCTGGATTGTTGTCTTGACTCATGTTTGCAAACATTAAAGATCTGTTCTATTTTTGTATTTAAACATTGTGTCACCTCGTATTAATTGACTAAATTCTCATCTTTTAAAGGTTGATATTTCAATTCCACAACAGTATTTTGTGGAACTAATTTAGCCAGGTCGAATGGCCAGGCTGGACTGAGTGATTTAGTCTATGTTACCTCCTCCCAAAAAGTGGGAGTAAACAGACTCAAACTAGCCTTGTTTGAGTAGGAGCCGTCTTGCTCAGACCCTCGCAATTAAGACGCTTGTCTTGCTGAGCGCACAGCAAAAATGCTGCTGTGCGCTCAGCAAGACAAGCGTCATAATTGCGCAGGTCTTAGTAAGACGGCTCCTTCTCAAACGAGGCTACTGTGTCCACCTCTCGTTTATCACATGAGGAGACTTCAAATGATTAATGCCAAATAAACCTTTATATTTTTTCCTGATCAAATACTACACCACTTACAAAATATCCACATGCAACCTGCCAAAACTCTGTAATAACCAATTAAAAAAACATTTTGTGCCAGTTTTTAATAACACAACATTTAAGGGCTGTGATAATCATGAAAGTTAAGTTTAGTTGTGGAATTGTCAAATAAATGTGATCTTACTGTTATGGAAGTCTGTTTAGCTGGTTACTCTTCAGAAAGTTTCAGATGTCTTAAGTAGAAACATTATGGAAGCTCTGCAGCGGTGAACAGGACAGCAGCACAGGTGAAACACAGTGTGATGCCCACAAACCACTGACAGCATACAACTATTACATACTCAAATACGATTACCTTAAGCTTGTGTGTCTATTGGATCATTGAAAACATTATGACCTTGGTTCCCAGGGGAGATGACATACAGTGTCTTCTAACAGGGGAATGGCCATAAGTGAATAATGAATATTAATATTAGGCAGCTTTAAGAAAGAAAATCCCCTTACACTCACAAGTGTCCTGAGGGGCCATGTGTATACTTTTTACATATGCATTTCTTTATTTTGCATTACAACAAAGAAGCAAAATATAATTGTAATTTCTACAAACAAAATATTTTAAGCATAGAGGGAAATTTAAGTAAATACTAATACATATTCCTCTGTAAAATGTCCCTCAATTGCTGAATCTAACAATTTTGCAAAAAATAATGTGAACTTCTTCCAACATCCTTTTTGAACATCTTATTCCAATCATCAAGTGTTTGTCATTAATGTATCTAATTATTTTTTTTACACATAATTAGTTATAGCATCACTCACCTTGCTGCAAACTTCCCTGATAGATGATCTCATTCTCTGAGAGAAATCTACTGGTCAGCAGATCAGACTACAGAAACATTGGAAGATACTGTTTGCAATCCTAGAGAGATCTTAACTTTATAAGAGCACTGTGAGGACTTTGACCAAGCAAATATTAAAGTATCAATAGAGAGGTTCAGCAACTCTGCATTCTCTTTCATCCTACAATTCAGACACGCCTCCTAGCTTCCAGACCGTCTATAAAACTTGCTCATTGGCCCTTCACAAACAGAAAAAAAAATGTTGACCTTGTGATTTCCACAAAAAGAAAAGCATTGATAGTTTAGGTGGCCACCTTAACTATAGCCTTATGCGCTGTGGGAAACACTGCAGTGTATCAATCATTTGAAAAACACCTCAAAATAGTGTTAAAACAACAGCTCACATATCTTTCATTCACACTGATAATCACACACCTGTGCAATATTCATGCTGTCTTGCATGTCTTCTTAGCTGCACCGTTAGCATCACACTTTTCTCTTAGCAGATGCTTTCTGGCTTTCTGCCGCTGATGCATCATCTTTGTTGATATAAGGTATTTACTAAGAAAAACGTAAAAAAAAAAACAGCTCAGAAAAACAGTTAAATTGGAAAAACCAGCTTGTTGATAAAAGTGAATGAGAGAGAAAAGGCATTACATAAGACAAAAAAAGCTTAGAGCCACCAATCTATCGCACCAAATTCCCTTACAATAAACTATTATATCTCTCTCACTCTCTCTCAGTCAGGCAGGCAGGTACTGTTACTGGAATTTAATTTGCCTTATGATTGTATAATATTTTAATGCTACAATATATGCTTTCTGCCTGTTGAACTTTGTCCCAGTGAACTTAAAGAACTCCAAAGTGTTTTGCTACAACTTGTTGTTTAGCCTTGGAGAAGAAAACTGCCTAATAAGATTTTGGCACATACAGAGGTATGACGCATTCATGTGCACAAAGGTTGAGAGTTGATGGGGAGTGAGTGAAACTCTCCCATGTTCTGTTATCAGACATTGTATGAAGAATAACACCAGCTGAGATGAATTTCTGGGAATATCTGCCTAATTAAAAATGTTTCTGCTTTCGCAAGCAAAACTCAATGTCCTGGACACACGAACTTGGTTTGTGCGCACACACCAAGTTACTGCATATAATCTCATGTACAACTGTTCAGTCTTTGTTTCAATCATGTACCAAACCAGATACATTGTTGATTCCCTTGCTGCTGTCTGCAAGTAAAAACTTCACCTGCTCTGAAGCCTGCCTTGACTCAAATTATTTTATTATTCAAACACTTGGGTTGTTTGATGAAATAATTCTACTATCAGGTACAGTATCTATAGATGCTTTCAAGCGGAGCCCCCATCCACCCTCTGCATGTAAAAGATTCCAACCCCCTTGTGCTGCACCCGGATGCTGCTTTGCAGGTTGATCCAGTGGGTGCCCGGGATGCTTTTCATGACAGTAATGGACTAGGCAGAAATGTGCCATTGCTTTATAGTTGCTTGTTTCCTCTAGTGTGAGATGTTACATTCCAGAGCCATTCCCCACCCTTCCTTAGCCTTGTACATCATACTTAGCATTGTACAACATACTTCAAACACTATACATGTACATAGGCCCTGCAGCTCACCCGCAGAGAACATTTCCTCAGAATTTTTTTTTTGTCGTTACACTCATAGCTCCAAAGAAAAACCTACTGTTCTAGTCGGGCTTACACTACCTGGGAATCTTATCTACTGTTCTATCAGGACCTTAAAACAGGCCCGGTTCTAGACAGTTGGATTTGGGTGGGCCTGTAGAAAATTTAGGTGGGCACACTGGGCAGAGAGACCGATGATGCGAGCGCGCGTAGAGTGCGCGAGCAGAATTTTTTTGCCCTTGTAAGATCTCTGCGTCTGCTTTTTGGCACATTTACTGTGAATTGTGTAGAACACAATATGCAAATAAACTTTGAGTGTTGCTGTGTGGGAGATTTTATTCTTGCATGTTTTTTTTTGAAAATGTTTATGAATAACATATAATATACATTATATACAACATATTTTTTTTATCGCAATATTAACTGTAGGCAGCCTGAGCTGATTGAAGAGAAAGCTTTGGGACTGGGCAACCTGGATGGTGGTAGTCCAGAGCTATATACACACTATACAGATATATAGTCTTTCCACTATTGGCTACGATGTCCAGCTGGGTGAAAATAGTAGCCAGCCGAGGTCACAACCCTGCTAGGGAGGTCTGGGGGTATGCCCCCCCGGGAGATTTTTTTTACCTTTTTAAAGTGAAATGCATGAATCTGGTGCACTTTGAGAGGAAAATTAAGAGGCTAAATCTTAGGAATTTTGTGTCAACAAATAATTTGGAGACACTGGGTCGGATGAATTAGAAGCTATTGAAGAGAGACTTCCGGGTTACAGAGCATGGGATAGGTACGATCGCTCTATAGCTCCCACAAAATATTTCAGACCTAACTGATTAAACCCTATTTTCATCAATTTTTTTTGTGCTTGTGTTGCCGGTAACACTGATACTGTTTTGGAGACATGCCTAGAAGCAAGAAAATCGCAAAAAGAGATTTGGCAGAGTCAGATATGTCCTCGGACAGCGTGGTTAGCATGAACGTTGGTGCTAGCTCAGTGGCTTCCATTTCGGATCTGCTTGAACAGCATAGAGCAGCCATAGCCGCTGAGTTTAAATCATCTTTCGCCAGCATGAACACTAAGCTGGACAACATCCAGGCCGTGGTCTCAGGCCAGGGGAAACGTATAACCGATCTTGAGGAGAATGCAAAAACTGTTTGCGGACGCCTGGAGCAACTTGAGGCTACGTGCTCCTCACTGCAGGAAGATAACAAGCTGTTGAAAGCTAAACTATCGGATTTGTAAGGGAGAAGCAGGAGACAGAACGTTCGTATTGTGGGCTTACCAGAGTCACTTGAGGGTGCACGCCCCACCGCCTTTTTCTCCGAGCTTCTCGTCAAGGTGTTTGGTGATCAAGTTCTCCCTTCTCCCCCGGAGCTGGACAGAGCTCACCGCACTCTGGCACCCAAACCGGGCCCGCATGAGAGGCCGCGATCCGTCGTCATCCGCTTTCACCGATACCAGACTGAAGACCTGATCATGAAAGAGGCACGTAAACAGGGCGAGCTGGAATACCACGGCCACAAGCTCCGGTTCTACGAGGACTACAGCGCGGAGGTCGTGAAGCAGCGGGCTGAATACAAGCGGGTCATGGCTGAGCTTTATCAGCGCGGTCTCCGTCCTTCTCTTCTTCATCCTGCGAGGCTTCGTATTACTCTCCAGAGCGGCGAGAGAAAGTGGCTGCGGTCTGTCTCTGAAGCATCTAACTACATATCTACACTGGGTGTGAGTCCGTAGTAAATACGATTGCCTGCTGTGAGTATACAATGTGGACAAATGCTATTTTCATATCCCGAGTCAAACTCTCAGACTGATGGTACTATACGCATTTTTTCTCCCTTTTTAAAAAAAAAAATAGTAAATTAGCTGGGTGAACGTGACATTTTTGTTGCTTGTCATTTTGACGTATTGTCTAGCTCACTCACTTTGTTTTAATTGTATCTCTATTTTAAAACGGCTAGATAAGCGTGTCTGTTCTTTATTTTTTTTATTTTTTATTTTTTTGCCATTTGGACAGATTGTCTAACTCACGCCTTGTTCTTTTTTTGTATTTCAAATTTGTTGGTTGCAGTGTTAATTTTGGCAGCAAATTCTGATTTAGTCTTAGTCTTAGTCTTTTGAATATCACACCATTTAGTCTTAGTCCTATTCTAGTCATCTAAAATCTTTTAGTCTTAGTCTACTAAATATAAGCAGATTTTAGTTGACTAAATCTACAGCGGACTTCGTCGACTAAGTGTTTTTCTTCATTGAATGGTATTAAGGTTTCAATATGCAATACAGACACAGATTTAATAGTTGTAATACAAAACATGTATTCTATTTAATTCGTAATAATCTCACATAAAATCAGTGTACCTGACTGGATAGGGGGAGGGGGGGCTTTAAGAGCCTTTGCCCAGGGGTCCATTATCTCATGATCCGTCTATGAGCCAACTAGATTCAACAATCTTTTTTCTTTTTGCGGGGAGCAAGCACAAGCATTATTTATAAAAAATAGAAAATAAAAAAAATAAGTGGGGGGACACTAGGTCTTGAAACGGGCCCCGAGATCGTTAAGGCCGCCCCTGGGCAGCAGCAGCAGCATGCAGTTACATGCTGATAAAATTGAGCAACTGCGCTTTCCTTTAAGCAGCACTGCTGCCGCTGTGTGTGTTCGGACTTCTTTTGCATCAAAACCTTTTTGATAATAAAAATTAGAGGTTTTAATTGAACGCTATATGCGTCGGAGTTGATTGTAACTTACTCGGGTGAAAACAGAAACTAACGGAGGGAGGCGGGAGTTTCACAGTTAATTTCCTATATAGTTGCGCAGTCAGTTTGAGGAAATGGCTCTGTGTATTCAAGCTCGAGACACACGGCTAAGTTCCGCGATCTGTTTGTAGTACAAACAGATCGCGGAACTTAGCCGTTCCCCTAGACAACGTTAACGGGCAGGATATCCCTGACTATCATTTTGTCCATCAAACCGCAGAGTTTTTCTGCACGTCGGCTCTCTCCACCAGCTCACACTGTGTGGTCTCCCATCAATTTTCACCGACACAGGGTTGCGTTCGCTGCTTCGCACTGATTGGATTTCTTCCCAACTTGTCCCACAGTTCTGATTGGATCTGTTCTCCATTCGTACCGCCCTAACAGTTTCGTCTCTTTCCTATTTGTAGACTATAGTGTCAGTTATATTCGTCTCAGTCTTCGTCATCATATCTGCCTTTTTATTTAGTTTTTATTTAGTTTTCGTGCGTGAAAAAGGTTTGTTGACGAATATTTTTCGTCAAAGTCTTAGTCTACGAAATTAACACTGGTTGGTTGAGCACGGTATATTTGTTTAGTGTGTTGTCATTTTAACAGTTTGCTGGATTGTTCATAGTGTTACTAGCTGTTATGGGGTGAATTGTACAAGACTTATGTGGGAAGCTAGCACAGGTCAGAAAGTTAAGGCTTGGAATGTTTGTTGTGAGACTAGTAAGGGTCTTTTGGGGTTTGCTGTTTAGAGCAATATATGGGGTGGGTTCTGGGTGGGATGGGGTGGTGTTAACTGGGGGTTTAGCTGAAAAGTTATCACCTGCTGTGTTTTCAGTTATCTGTGTTTTCCTTCTTTTGTGTGTTTTTCTTTTCCTCTGTATTTTGCTACTCTTTTTCTCATCGGAGCAACTCTTTTTATTCTCACTATAACTGAGCTAGATGAAGGGCAATCTCAATTTAATTAGTTGGAATGTCAAGGGGCTAAATCACCAAGTGAAAAGGGGTAAGGTCTTAACCCACCTAAAACGGTTCAGGGCAGGAATAGTTTTCCTTCAAGAAACCCACTTACATGACTCTGACCATGGGCGATTAAGTAAATGCTGGCGTGGACAATTTTTTCATTCTAATTTCAGGGGTAAGGCTAGGGGCACAGCTATCCTTATTGATAGTAATATTCCTTTTGAGTCCTCAAACATTATATCAGATAAAAATGGACGTTTTATTATTGTTTCAGGCAAACTTTACAATAAGTCAGTCATCTTGGCCAACGTCTACGCGCCTAACGTCGATGATGTAGAATTCTTTAAGAGATTTTTTTCTCAACTCCCTGATCTCAATTCCCATTCTCTTATTCTTGGTGGGGATTTTAATTGTTATCTAGCTCCAGTCTTAGATCGCTCTTCCCCCAAACCTGCCACTCTTAGCAGATATGCAGGTTATATCAAATCATTTCTTGCTGATTATAGCCTCTCTGATCCATACAGGTTTTTATACCCCACAGGAAGAGAATATTCATTATTTTCACATGTCCACCACACTTACACCCGAATTGATTATTTTTTTGTTGATAATTCATTGATGTCAGACCTTAAGTCATGCAGTTATGAAGGTATTGTGATCTCAGATCACGCTCCTCTGCTCCTTCAACTGGCTTTCCCTGACGTTGAGTATACAAGAAGGCAGTGGAGACTGGATCCATTGTTGCTCACAGATGAGAGTTTTCTTTCACACATCTCTACACATATTAAAACTTCTTTGAGTATAAATAAAACACCAGATGTGTCCAATGCAGCAATTTGGGAAGCTCTGAAAGCCTATTTGAGAGGTGAAATTATATCATTTGCAGCATACAAAAATAATTGTACAAAACAGAAACAAACTGAAATTGCTGATCAGATTCTGAACATAGACAGACAATATGCTAATTCACCTTCATCTGAACTTTACAAAGAACATTTAAAACTTCAGACAGAATTCAACCTTCTTTCCTCTCGTCGGGTTGCAGACCAGTTGCTTAGGAGCAGAAGTACTTTTTACGAGCATGGTGACAAGATTGGTAAACTCCTGGCCAATCAACTGCGTGGATTTAGAGCGAAGCAACTCATCCCTGGAATACGGACAGACAGTGGGTGTACAACATCAGATCAGAAATTGATAAACGAAAAGTTCAAAACATTCTATTCAAATTTGTATAGTTCTGATTGTACAGTAGACGCAACGGTGATGGAAACCTTTTTCAGTAACCTAAACATACCTTCCCTTTCTCAAGACCTGAGACATAGCCTTGAGGCACCTATTACTCAGAAGGAAATTATTGCAGCAATAACATCTATGCAATCAGGCAAATCTCCTGGTCCAGACGGACTTCCATCTGACTTTTTTAAGAAATTTTCAGCCGAATTGTCGCCTTTATTATGTTCAGTATTCTCAGACTCATTTGACTCAGGTAAACTCCCGCCTTTGTTCTATCAGGCCTGTATTTCCCTGTTGTTAAAAAAGGATAAAGATCCTCTAGATTGTGCATCATACCGACCAATTTCACTATTAAATACAGATGTGAAGATACTTGCTAAAATTCTCGCCCACAGATTGGAGGATGTTCTTCCCTCTATCATATCCCCCGACCAAACTTGGTTTATAAAGGGACGCCAATCATTTTATAATATACGCCGGCTAATGAACATTTTATATTCCCCCAGAAATATTGAATCAGAATGCCTCGCTTCTATGGATGCTGAAAAAGCATTTGATAGAGTAGAATGGAATTATTTGTTTTTCACCCTTGAAAAATTCGGTTTGGGTCCTGTTTTCACTTCTTGGGTTAAATTATTATATGCATGCCCTTCTGCCTCAGTATTAACAAACAGCCGTTGCTCAAGTAGTTTTGATCTGCACCGTGGGACCCGGCAGGGTTGTCCTTTGAGCCTGCTCCTTTTTGCTATTGCAATCGAACCACTTGCGATTGCCATTCGCGGTAACAAACAGAATCAGGGGATATGGAGAGGAGGAATTGAACATATGGTATCATTATACGCCGATGATTTACTTTTGTTTGTCGCCAAGCCAACCACCTCTTTACCGGAGGCACTTTCTGTGTTGGAGGTCTTTAGTCAGTTTTCTGGCTATAAACTTAACCTGAGTAAGAGCAAACTCTTTCCAATTAATAAAGAAGCTCTTAAACTTGATTACACAGCTCTCCCACTCAAAGTGGTGACAGATCATCTGAGTTACCTTGGGGTATATTTTACCAGAAATTTTAAAAACCTATTTAAATCGAACTTCCTCAAATTATTGGATCAGGCAAAGCAAATATTATCGAAGTGGTCTCCTCTGGCTTTCTCTCTCATAGGTAGAATAAATTCAATTAAAATGACATTACTCCCAAAGTTACTATATCTATTCCAATGTCTCCCCATCTTTCTCCCCAAATCCTTTTTTCAGGCCCTTGACTCTTTAATGATAAATTATATTTGGAATGGTAAACACCCTCGGTTACGGAAAGCTTTTCTTCAAAGACCCAAACAAATTTCCAATACTATTACTGGGCTGCTAATATCCGTTCTTTAGTGTATTGGGTGCATTTTCACCTTGACGACTCAGCCCCAGTCTGGGTAACAATGGAGTCCAGCGCTATTAGCTCATTGTCTCCATCTGCCCTCTTAAGCGCCGCACTTCCACTCTCTTCGGCTATTCCAAACAGTAGTCCCGTGATTAAGCACTCCCTTCGAATTTGGACCCAATTTAGGAAGAATTTCGGAATGCAGAATTTTTCACTTTTCAGCCCAATTGCAGCTAATCATTTGTTTACTCCCTCGACGGTGGATGGTGCATTCAAGATCTGGCATAAAAAAGGCTTAAAATGCACCAGTGATTTATTTATTAATGATCAATTTGCTAGTTTTTCTCAATTGACAAAACATTTTGGTATCGAAAAGACTAATTTTTTCCGATTTCTGCAAATCAGGCATTTTACGCAGAAGTTAATTCCCCAATTCCCTTATAAACCGCCAGCCAATCATGTCGATTTGTTTCTTTCTGTAAACCCCACATTAAAAGGCTCAATTTCTGTGTTTTTCAACCTTATTTCAAAGTTGCATAGCCCCTCTTTAGCAGCTATAAGAACCCTGTGGGAGCAGGACCTAGGTTCTGCCTTCACAGATTGTTATGTGCCAGATCTGTGCCTTGTTTTGCAGTGCTCCTTCAGCCCCTCCCTCACCTCGTTGACTGCCACCTGTGCTGCCTACTTAAGCCTGGAGGCTTAATTGACTGTCTCTCTCGGCGTGTGTCGAGCACTTAATCGGTTTCTTCCTTCCGGCTTGCCGAAAGAAAGTTGGGTGTAGCGACTGCTGAGTTCCATGCGTGTCTTTTGTTTTGTTTTCTCACCTTTTTCTTTTTTCTACTTGTTGTTTCTTTCATTAAGAATAGGGCTAGTATAGACGAAAAAAAAAGTGGGTCTGGAAAAGGGAGTAGGTAAGAGAAGGGCTTCAAGTGAAAGGCCTGAAATGGCATGAGATGAGGGAAGTGAAGTGAGGAGAGCTGGGGCAAGTGAAGAGTTTGTTGTGTTGTATAAAGTAAAAGGGGCTGAGCAGGGAGATCCGGGATTTAAATCAATCAGTCCATTAAAAATAACAACCACTTTAGAGAGTCAGATAGGCAAGGACTTCCGAGCCAAGTTATTATACAATGGAGTTCTTAGGGTCTGCTGTAGAGATGAGAAACAATACAATGATGCTCGGGCGGTGGGGAAGTTGGTGATTAAGGTGGAGGTTGTGGTTCCGAAAGTAAGTCAACAAGGGCTCAGGGGAGTTGTGTATGGGGTGTTTTCTGGCTTGTCGGAGAGGGACATCCTGGAGAATGTTAAGGGTGGTCAGGTAACGGAGGTGGTGAGGTTTAGGCGCAGGGAGGGAGCCGATGGGGATCCACCGGTTCTGCTAACATTCACGGATAGGGAGCTGCCACAAAGAGTGTTTTTAGTTAGTATGGCTTACCAGGTAAGAGAGTATATCAGGCCGCCGCTACGCTGCTATAATTGTCAGCGTTTTGGGCATGTGGCCGGGTCTTGTCGAGGGAAAAGAAGGTGCGCAAAATGTGGTGGGGATCATGCTATCCAAAATTGTGAGACAGATAATCCGAAGTGTCCTAATTGTGGTGGGAATCATGCAGCAGCATTCAGGGGGTGTGTGCATTCAGTTCAGGCTAGGCGGGTGCAGGCTGTGAGGGAAAAGGATCAGCTGTCATATGCAGAGGCAGTGCAGTTTCCGGTGCTAGGGAAGTAGTGACTGGGAGCCAGGGAAATGTGTCAAAACTGTTGCCGGAATCTCTCTCTGGCATGCTGATATTTAATAAGGAGTCGTTCTTGTCTTTCATTGCTGATGTGTTAGTGGGAGCTCAAAAGGCAGCCAACAGGTCAGACATCATCAAGCTAGTGGTGGGGGCAGCTGAAAGGTTTCTTGGTACAAAGCAGATGCCAGAAAGATTACACCAATACATGACAGAGAATCGGGACATTAACACGTCACAGTTGTCGAGGGCCAGCAGTATGGAAGATATAAGCGATGGCTTTGTGGTTCCTTAACGTTTTAATGTTGTGTATTTTTCAGTGGAATGCCTGGAGTTTGATCGCGAATGGCCAGGAGTTAAAGAAATGGGTGGGTGAACTTAAAGAGCCACCAGAGTTAATATGTGTGCAAGAAACATGGCTAAAGCCCTGTCTGGATTTTGTCATCCCAGGATATGATTGCTTGAGATTAGATAGGCCTGATAGATCAGGTGGGGGTTGTGCAACTTTTGTTAGGAGTGGAGTGCAATATAGAAAACGTGAGGTTTCTTCTTGTAGTGAATGCTTGGCTGTGGAAGTTTGGAGTCATCACAATCCTATAATCCTATGTGTTAAATTATTATAACCCCTGTAAACCTTTGTTAGTGTCAGACTTTGACGAAATAATGGATAAGATAAGGTGTGCTGTTATATGGGTTGGAGATTTTAATGCACATAACCCATTATGGGGAAGTTATCATAGAGATAGTAATGGTGTGGTAGTAGAAGATTTTTTGGATAAGTATGGTTTGGTAGTACTAAATGATGCAAGGCCAACTAGGTATGATGTTATGAGAAATAAATGTAGTCACATAGATTTATCAGTTGCCTCTTCAAGTTTAGCAAGAGTCGGTGAATGGGATGTAATGGAAGGAAACACTCTGGGTAGTGATCATTACCCAATTACTTGTAGGTTTGGGAGGGATGTGAGGAGAGAAGTGGAGGTGAGGATTCCTAAATATAATTTCTGTAAAGCCAATTGGGGGAAATTCCAGGAGCGTGCTTGCAGCTTAATTGAAGAGGGTGACAGTGAGGGTTCTGTAGATGACTGGAATGCTGCCATTAGCTTGACATTACATGAGGCTGCCCGTTGCTCCATTCCTTTAAAGCAAGCACCTAGGCCCCGTGTGCTGATTCCATGGTGGAGTAAAGAATGTGATGAAGCTGTCAGAAATAGGAATGTGGCATACAGAAGATTAAAAAAGTATCTAATAATGGTTAATGTAATAGAATATAAGAGACTAAGTGGCAAGAAAAGTAATTAAAGGGGCAAAGAGATGTAGTTGGAGGAATTTCTGTGGTACTCTAGGGCCTGAAACCCCAGTAAAACAGCTATGGTCAGCGGTACGTAAAATGTCAGGGGTGTACAAAAGTAGGTCCATACCTGTGTTACAGCAAGGTGAGGCTGTTGCAATCTCCAGTAAAGATAAAGCTGACATGTTTGTGGAAAGTTTTCAAGAGGTGCACAGCTCAGGGAGCCTGGGAGTTGCAAGGTGTGAGAAAAGGACAGAATTGATGGCTGCTAATCAGGGGAAATTGATAGAGAGCTTAGATAATGTAAATCCAATAAATCTGTTTTTCACCATTAAAGAGTTGAGGGAAGCAATTATGTCGGGGGCGAACACTACCCCAGGGAGGGATAGGCTGTCGTATGAGTTATTTAAACATCTGGATGACGTTGTCCTCGAGGATATTTTGGCTTTGTTTAACACTGTGTGGGCAGGGGGCCATTTGCCAAAGGAGTGGAAACATGCGGTTGTGGTCCCTATCTTGAAGCCAGGCAAGGAGGCATCTGACCCTAGTTCATACCGTCCTATAGCACTTACAGCAGTGCTATGTAAAATTATGGAGAGAATTGTCACTAATAGATTAGTGTATTTTTTAGAGACCAAAGGACTCATTGTGAACTATCAAAATGGTTTCCGAAATGGGAGGTCCACAATGGAGTCCGTTGCAGTTTTAGATCAGGATATTAAAAGGGCATAGGGAAAGTGTAGTTTGTGTATTTTTAGATATTGAGAAGGCATATGACTCTTTGTGGAAGGAGGGTTTAATGATTAAAATGTTTGACTTAGGAGTGAAGGGGTGGATGTTTAATTGGATTAGGGACTTTTTAATGAACAGAAGTCATGGTGGGTGGCGTTAGCTCAAAGAGTGTAGAAATAGAGAATGGTTCTTCACAGGGAAGCGTTATTAGTCCGGTTTTATTTAACATAATGATTAATGACATTTTCTGTAAAATTGAGGGAGGGTTTGGGTTGTCCTTGTTTGCTGATGATGGGGCTATCTGGAAAAGAGGGCGCAATGTTGCGTTCATTTTAAAGCAGGCTCAGAGAGCGTTAGTGTCAGTAGAGGAATGGGGGAACACGTGGGGCTTCAAAATTTCTGCCTCTAAGTCTAAGTATATGGTATTTGGCTTTAAAAGGAAGTTGCCTAATATTGGGTTGCAAATGTATGGGTCTTCACTGGAGAAGGTAAAGGTTTTCAAATTTTTGGGCATTTGGTTTGAAGAGTGGATGACTTGGGCTGTGCACATCAATAAAATTGTGTCGAAGTGCGGAAAAGTGGTGAATGTTATCAGAAGTCTAGCTGGGTGTGAGTGGGGCCATGATCAGATCTTCTCTTGACTATGGGTGTTTTGTGTATGGGTCTGCGTCTAAATCTAGCTCTGTCAAGGTTAGATGTGCTGCAGGCCAGGGCTTTGAGGCTTTGCTGTGGGGCCTTTAGAACTTCCCCAGTCCCTGCCCTGCTTATTGAAATGGGAGAAATGCCTTTACGGTTAAGGCGTATTAAGTTAGGGTTACAGTACTGGGTGAAACTAAGTGGGTGTCATCAAACTTTTTCAGCAAGGCGTCAATACAAGAGCCTGATGGGGATAATAAGTATAAAACATTCTTTGCTAAAATAAATCAGTGGGCTAGGAGGCTGGGTATGGATCAGGGAAGTATAGCGGAACATACAAGCTGTCTACCTATGCCATATTGGCTGCTGCCCGAGCTCAGTGTTGAACTTGGTTCTCTACAGGAAAAAGATAAGAAGCTGGCAACTCCAAAAATAACAGAATATTTAAAGTCAATTAGTGACAAAATTGATTATTTTTACAGATGGATCAAAAGATCCAGTTAGTGGGAAAGCTGGGTTTGGAATGTATGTGGAGCAGCTTGGGGTGAAGTTTGGTCGGCGCATCTCTAATGGGAGCTCGGTTTTCACGTCAGAGTTAATGGCAATCTTATGGGCTTTATGGTGGGTTGAGGAAACCAGACCTAGAGAGGCTATCATCTGCTCTGACTCTGCAGCTGCTCTGGAAGCCTTAAGAGGGGGGAAATCTAAGGCTAGACCTGACATTATTAGTGAGATTTTAACTGTGATTTTTAGAATTGGGTTTAGGTCAAACATCTCCTTTAGCTGGGTTCCTGGACATGCTGGGGTCGAGGGGAATGAGCAGGTGGATCAGATTGCAAAACAGAGTTTGGGTAGAGAAGTAGACGTTCATATATCACGGGGGAGAGTGGAGCTGAGAGAAATAATTAAAGAGGGTTTAATGAAGGAATGGCAGAGAGGGTGGGAAAAAGAAAGCAGGGGAAGACACTATTTCTCTTTACAATCCCAAGTTAAAAAAGAGGTATCTGCACTTTTCATTCCAGAAGGGATTCAGTTAAATGGTGCAGATTAAGGCTGGGGCACTGTGGGTTAAATCACTTCTTGTTTATTGTTGGAAAACATGTGTCTGGGTTGTGTGAGTGTGGGACACCTGAAACAGTAAAGCATGTGTTTCTTGAGTGCAGAAAATATCGAGCAGAAAGACATTTATTATTTGATAGACTGTTAGGACTTGGAGTTGAGGTTTTTTCTAGTTTTTCTTTATTTGGACACAGTGAGAACCATCAACTGAAGTCAAAAGCTATTCTGCAGTTCCTACACAACACAGGGCTGTATGTAAAAATTTAGGACAACGTCTGACCTGTGGAGGGCAGTAATACGCTAAACAGCGTCTAAAATGCCGGAATTCTATAAGAAGAAGAAGACTGTCTCTCTCTCCAGCCAGGGCCAGCAGCATGGCTCCCATTCACCTTTTTGTTAAACCTTTTGTTACAATAAACTCACTTTTCTTACACCTTTACCTGGTTTTGACGGTTAATTGTTGCTTCCTTGAGCCGGGTTGTAACATATTGGGGCCTCGCCGGGATCAATCTGGAGTTTTTTGTTGAGTTAATTTGTTATTTTTTTAATTTCTCTTTGTCCCGTAGACAAACTTTGTATACTTTGGGTGGTGTTTGGCAGTGTGGCTGTGAGTAGTGTTTTTCATGGTGAGTATGGTGAGTATTGAATCTGAGTGCTTTTGATCTAAAGTTGTGAGTGGTCTCCCTGGTTAGTTAGGGAGTGTGCCAGCTGGTCAGAGCAATCTGTCCTTCCATCAGTGCACTATTTGTTATTTTGCCTTTTTTATTTTCGAGGATATCCTGGGTGGGGGCCTAGAGCTTCAGAGCTGGTTCGTTTGCTGGTTGATAAGTCTAGAGCTTCGAGCCCGGTACGCCTCAAGAAGACAGTTAGGTTTAGTTTAAAGATAGGCAGGTACCAGGGGGCTTGCTTTGATGATCTTTTGCACTCGGAGGCTTGCTCACTGTGCCCATCAGTGATTGATTTGTAATGTTAGCTGAGTTAGTGATTGCTTTATGGGGACAGTTGTGGTAACGTGTCCTGGATCCTAACTTTGTTTTTTTTTCTGCAGCTTGTGGATGTGTCAAGTGGTGGTGTGTAACTTGACTTTGTAGGCTAGTTCTCCTGAGGTTGTGTTGCCTTAGTTTTGATTACCAGCAGGTTCTATTTTGGTAATAGTTTTTGTATGGGTAATATTTTGTGCTACTTAGTAGTTGATGGGAGTTCTAGGCCTATTTCTGTGATCTTGGTTTAAAAAAACATTTTTAGTAGAGATGATTTGTGACTAGCTGTAGTATTGGATAAGGTGTACACTGTGCATACTGGTTAAGTTGAAACCTTGTGTAAAAGCATTGGGGTATTTTTTGTGTTTTGGGTTTTTTTTGACTAGTAAAGTTATCTACTATGGCAGCACCCACAGTTCTAGGTGACTTTATTAGCGCACCCTCGGAGGAGTTGCTATGTCAGCTTTCTAAAGAACAGCTCCTTAGCCTTGCCAGTCATTATGACATTGAGATTACCAGCAGTGATAAATGCCTTAAAGATAGTTTAAGAGAAGCACTTAAGGCTATTCTAGTAGAAAGAGGCGTTCTAAAGCCACTGTCTTCGCCAGCATATCAACAACTTGTTCTTCCTCAAATGTCAGATGCTGTGCTTGAGTTTAGGATGAAGGAGTTGGCTTTTCGAGAACGGCAACTAGAAAAAGAGCTAGAGGATAAAGAGAAAGAGCGTATCCTCAAAGAAACGCAGATGCACTTAGAGCACGAGCGTTTCCTTAAAGACCTTGAGTTTAAGCATGCTACTCTGAGCTCATCTAATGCTGCCTCGTCTCAGTTTAATGTAGCAAGACACATTAGAGTAGTACCTCCATTTGCTGAGAAAAATGTTGAGAAGTACTTCGCTCATTTTGAACGGGTGGCCACCGTTTCAGAGTGGCCAATGCATGCCTGGACATCACTTTTGCGAAGCGTTTTGGTGGGAAAAGCACAAGATGCTTACACTGCTTTAAGCATTGAGGATACCAAGGACTATGAAAAAGTTAAAAGCGCTATTCTAAGAACTTATGAGCTTGTTCCGGAGGCGTACCGCCAGCGGTTTAGAGGCCTCAGTAAACAGGATGACCAAACTTATGTGGAGTTTGCGAGAGAGAAGGATATCAGTTTTAGTTGTTGGTGCAGATCACAGAAAGCAGAAAGTAAGGAGGATCTTAGACAATTAGTGCTGCTGGAGGACTTTCAAAATTGTCTGCCTAGTGCCGTGTGTAATTATCTCAATCAGCAAAAAGTAACCTCTCTTGATAAAGCTGCTGTTTTAGCAGACGAGTTTGTATTGACAAACAAGGTAAACTTTGATGACGAAATCTCCTCCCCCGGTTTCTACAGCTTTCACTAGAAGGTCGGCTACTGTGAGTACTCCCTTGGAGAAGACTTGTTTTTATTGCAAGGAGAGTGGTCACTTCGTTGCCGATTGCCCTGTTTTGATTAAGAAAGAAGAGTCCTATAAGCCTGTTGCCTTACTAAAAGTGGTGAAAAAGTGTGCTATCGCCCCACACATGGACCAGTCCGCTCAAAAGAATGAGCTGGCTGGCTCTTCGTCTTTCCTCATGGATGGTTTTGTTTCTCTTGTCACTGACCCTTTAAACAAGCAACCGATTAAGATTTGGAGAGATTCCGGTGCTTTTCAGTCGTTGATTCTACAGGACCTCTTACCGTTTACTGACCAGTCTGAGTTGGGCTCTGATGTCCTCATCCAAGGGGTTGGGGGTGGGTATTTGTCCCTGCCTATGCATTGCGCTCTGAGTTGACCAACTCAGAGCGCAGGATTTAACTCAGAGTATGTAAAACCAGCTACCTGAAACAGGCCTCAGTAATCAAACGGGGGAAACTTGACAGGAAGCACAAGACAAATATAAGAAAGGGAAGTCCCTGAAATAGATGTGTTTTGCATGGCTGCATGTTGTTCAAAAACCTGAATGTATTTTTCAGCATTAATGGTGCATTCACAGATGTGCAAGTTACCCATGCCATGGGCACTAACCCAACCCTATACCATCACAAACGCTGGCTTTTCAACTTCATGTTGGTAACAATCTGGATGGTCCTTTTCCTATGGAGCCAGGAGGACACAACTTTGATTATTTAAAATGTAGTATCGTCAGACCACAGCACACTGTTCCACTTTGCGTCAGTCCATCTCAGAATTTGAGGATGTTGTTGATATATGGATTTCACATTGCATGGTAGAGTCTTATCTTGCATTTGTGGATGTAGCGACTAACTGTGTTTACTGACAATGGTTTTGAAAGCGTTCCATGGCCCATGTAAATTGCCCATGTGCAGTAGTAATGGCCATGTCATCAATTCCCAGGTCATGGGCATTACATTTTAATGTTGGACCTTGCCCCTTACATGCAGAGATGTCTCCGGATTATCTAAATATTTTAATAATATTATGGATTGTAGATGTTGAAATCCTTAAATTATTTGAAGGAATGTTGTTTTTAAACTGTTGGACAGTTTTCCTCTGCAGTTTTTTACAAAGTGGTGAGCCTCACCCCATTATTGCTTGTGAAGACTGAACCTTGCGGGATGCCCCTTTATATCCATTCGTGTTAATATCACCTGTTACCAGGTAGCATGTTTATGAGATTTTTTTTTTAACATTCTACAGCTTTCCCAATCTTTTAATGCCCCTGTCCCAACTTTTTTAAAATGTGTTGCTGACATCAAATTCAGAATAAGCATATATTTACAAAAAACAATGAAATACGAAGGGTAAAACATAAAATATAATGAGTTTGTATTGTTTTCAACTTTATTGTATGTAAAAAAGGATTAACAAATTATCACATTCTGTATATACGTTTTACATAACGTCCAAACTTTTTCAGAATTGGGTCGGTAAATCAAGCCATTCATCAAGCCTTATGTTTAGATATTTGTATCATGACCCATTTACAGCAGTCACAGTGTGTATTTTTTTAAGACATAGAACTGAATGCTATGACTGTAACGTATATCAAAACATTGGCTACATTAATTAAAAACTGAAAATAGTGTTCAATAGTGCAACTTCTCTGTGGGTTCACATTACTCAATTGCGCCATTGGTAATATTAAAAATAATTATGTTTAAGTATTAGAAGACAGGAAGATAAATGGTCGTTTATGGAAGTATGGACATGCACAGTGTCTGGAAAAAATGTTCCATGTTGAAAACCGCCAACATCAGACATCCAAACTTTGCCTGTGTCTCATTTATTCGCCAACTGTGTCTACCAGCAAGTAAAGCTCATCACCATGAGTGTAGTAGGGGGTAGATTAAGTTAAAAATTACAAATATCATTACATATAAGTCAAAGTAAAAAAAAAATCAGTGGTGTAGAATATAAAAGCTAGAGATGTAAAACATTAGTAGACAAACGCAACAGAGCTCTTAATGTAACAAAGCCAATAAGTCAAATATTTACTTATCAAAAGGAAAATGTGGATTCTTAGGAAAATGCATTCTTTACAATGAACACTAGGGGGCAGCATTCAGTTATGCCAAATGTTAAACCTGGTGCCAATGGAACAAAGGTTGACTTACAGTATGTACAGTATACTGTCGTAATGCAACGGACTGTGGCTGGAATGTTGCCTGCCCAGATAGACAGTTCCACATATTGATAACATTCCGAATCAGACTCAATACGTTTGTATGATATATTACAAAGGTGGCACATCTGTACAATGTACTGCAGTACCCTGGAAGATAGCTATTTGTTTTACTTTAAGTTTCCTTTAGACAGTCCTCTTTGTGTGTGGAGATTGATATGATTATTTAGTGTTGCTTTTGATGACAAAAGCTCTTTTTAATCATTAAAGTACATTTTTAATAGGTTTTATTGCATATGAATGATTGAACCCTTCTCTGTAGACCCACTGTTTTGGACGTCGTGAGTAGATAACAAGTACATTTAAGGGGAAAATTGTGCTCCAGACATTCTATTCTTAATCCCTAATAACATCTCCAATTTTAAATATTTTTACTTTTAAACATAACAGCAGATGATATTGGAAGACGGCCTTTTGTCCCACTTCTCAAGAATCACTGATACGTTTTACATAACGTACCAACTTTTTCGGAATTGTGGTGGTAAATCAAGCCATTCATCAAGCAACAGAGCTCCTAATGTAACAAAGCCAATAAGTCAAATATTTCCTTATCAAAAGGAAAATGTGGTTTCTTAGCCCCAAAATTCTGACATCGTCTCACCATCGAGCAATTCATCAGGCCTCCTGTAGCCAAAGAGCCTGAAGTCCTCCTCATACAGTTCGTACAGCTTCCTCCTGTCCTCTAGGGGCACTGTTCTGAACCAGTGCAATACAGAATCATGTGCAGTCATGTTTTCATAGGAAGGAGGGAACCTAATGTCGCCCTCCAGATTTAGGATCTTCAGTAGCTGCTCAGCGTCCTCCTGTAGAGTCTCCTGATGGCCAACATAGTCATACCTGAGAGTACAACAAGCAACATTAAACTATAGGTCAAAAAGACTGGTTCTCTATTTGCATTCCATTCCTTTGTTATTGTCACATTTTAGCAATAAAAGGAAGAATTTTAACTTATTTCGATGCCATTTTTCAGAAGAGGAAAACAGTGACTTGGAAAAATTATCCTACAATTTTTTTTATTTAAAATAAAAATCAACTGCCAAAACATTGTATGTGCATTCTGGAAGGACCCGCCCAGATGACCTGATATAGCTTTCAATGTAGTTAGAGATTGAAATAACTTTGATGATTATTAATACAAGACACCTAGCAACTGATATTTTAAAATTATTGAGGTCATGAAAAACATTTATAATTATGATTTATTTATTTATTTATTTAACGTTGTCCTCCCAGTGGTTATATTTTTTGGTGTATTGTTTCAAATCTTGTTCCACTTTGCCAGTACATGACCTCTATAGCTGCAGCACTTCCTACAAGAAATGGCCTTACTTTATGAGACAGGGATGGCACAGGCGATGCATCTGCATCCAGTGCTCGTCTAAGGCCCACCTTCTCTCCGTCATTGGGTCCAGCAGGTACTGAATGAAGTTATAAAATGAGGGGCGCATGCCGGATGCATACGCCTCATCCACTGACTGAGGTGGAGTAGGCTGGTTGGCATATAGGCGCAGAATGTCCCGTGCATAGGTTTTATAGTAATCCTTATTGTGCTTCTGGAACTTGTCTCGGTAGGCTGAGATGAGACGGACAAACGGGTCCCGGACAAACAGGAACTTGGTGTAATGCTTCAGCTTTGCCTGTAATCAACAAATCAGTTTACATCAACCCTCTGTCACACTAACACTCTTCTACTTGTTTCAAATCCTCATGGGACTAACTATCTCACATGCTTCCTGTTTGAAACTTTGAACATTTTGTGAACTGACCTTCATCTCTTTATCTGGGGAGTCGATTAGGCGAGGGAACAATTTGGGGATTTGGACGAAGGGACCAGATATGGACACTGGGTCGTCGTATGGTTTGCTCTGGTTCAGGACGTACATAACCCTCTTCCAGTTGGTACACGCCACCTGTACATAAAAACAAGACAAAGAGTGTGAAGTCATGCGGTAACACTTTACAATAAGGTACACAAAAAAAGAGTAGTTACCCTTTTTAAAAGGTAAATTTACCTTTTAAAAAGGGTAGTTACCCTTTTTAAAAGGGTAGTTACCCTTTTTAAAAGGTAAATTTACCTTTCCAAAAGGTAAATTTACCTTTCCAAAAAGGTAAGTTTAGCTGGCTGGTTAGTTGGCTAGAATAGTGTTTAGTGCTCTGCACAGACACCCCAGACGGTCAGCAGGGAATACCTCGAAATGCATGTAAGTCATTATTTGATAATTTAGTATGGTTAAGCATGACTATAAATCATCATAACAACGTTTATAGGTCATAAAAGTCAAAAAGCATCATAGGTCCTCTTTAAAGAGTGACTGAAACCAAGAATGGCAAATGTAAGGCGTACCCTGCAGCAGCCGACAAACCTTCAGCATTACAGAATATACTTTGGATGTGAAAGTATATGTTGTGAATATCATTAAAACATTAGATGATAATCCTGTGTCTGGCCTCTCATTTTATTGAATGTGAAATCCAAGGGGGTAAATAGAAGCTTATTAACTGATAATTACTTATCCATTACCTAATGCTTCATTAATATAGTATCTCCCAGTCTGTTTACCAGTAAATACTCTTTTTTGGAAGGTTAACTTACCTTTTAAAAAGGTAAACTTACCTTTTAAAAAGGTAAACTTACCTTTTTAAAAGGTAAATTTACCTTATAAAAAGGGTAACTACCCTTTTAAAAAGCGTAACAACTCTTTTTTTGTGTACCTTATTGTAAAGTGTTACCGCAGTGGAATCAACAACTAAAAAAAAACTTTGGGGCTTCTTGGGTTTTCTCTCTGCTCCTGCGCCAGTGTCAGAGGGCGACACCAGTTGTAAACACTCCCATACTGATTCAGAGACAGTTTTGTGGAGCTGATAGGCCTTATAAACTCTGTGTCAACTCGTTTGGCAATGGCTTCAATGTAACCAACATTCATTTGTTTGAGAAATATAGCTTTAACGGGCAGGGCTGTACAGTGCGACAGTTTTGATCGCATTTGCTACTGATATTGATCACGTGCGATGATGAATACAAGTCCAGTTGCACCAGTGCTAATGAGCAGATGCTGTCTGTTTGAGACACAGAGGAGCTATGCACAATACTGCTTACTGATTAACACTCTCCAAATGCGGGTGAATGTAGTCTTAGGCGAGTAAGTTATTAAGTCTACCCTCCACTTTGGCTGGTGAAAGATGTGTGCTCGGGATCTGTGCTTGTGCGGCGATTATAGCGTCTAACTTCACCAACGGTTAAAAACAGGAAGGAGACGGCTCTCTTTACATTAACGCAGTCAAGTTAGTGCGTGTGCAAACAGAACATTTCCTGTGCGCCTTCACAATAAAAGTCGGTTACTAGCCAAATGCGAGTTGACTCTTATTTTGAAGCAGGTAAGAACAGGAAGTTAGCGCTTCACAGCCCTGCAGTCAACCATGGACCTATAAAGAAAGCAGTCATCAGCAGTAACTATCTATGATTTAAACAAAGATTGACACAACCTATTTAACTTGGCCTAAATTGTATAACTATGTTTACTAATTTATTTAATAGGCTATATGTTCAATGTTTTAAAGTATGGTTTTCATTAAAAGAATGAAATGTTCTAAAAATGTTTGTTATTATTAGCCTAATATAATAATGATATGTTTATAAAAAATATATAGGTATAGACATTATTTTTATAGTTCTATGGGGGGGAAATAATTCTGAATCAGCAAAAAAATTGCCATTGGCAGGTTAGACTCTTTTGTCTAAATTGCAATCAGTGCACCCCTATTAATTTTTCTACAATTATTACTGCACACTAGGATATCATATTCATTGAGAATCTCAAATAAAACCAAGATGACATGCTCAAAGGTAATTAGAGCTAAATGCAAGGGTTAGGGTCATGCAAGTTTTCGATCATACTTTTTGTGCTACCAAATTTATTTTTGTGCTACTGAATTTTTTTGCTTGCTAGCACCAGTGCTACCACTTTAAAAAATAAGCGTACAGCCCTGACTTTAACCCAAAGTACAGTCGGAGCTGTACAGTATCTCATATGTTTGTTTATTTTTAAACCTGATTAGGGTGCTGTAAGTGATCTAAGGGTGGTGTAGGTCAGATTAAGGATTTGTCAGATTTCACTGGAACAGCAAATAACATGTGATGAAAATCCAAACAATTAAGTGATCCACACTGTGTACTGTGTTTTCCATGTGTGTTTTTGTCTATCACCTTGGGGATGTAACAGTAAATGATTCTGTGCTTGTCATTCACAATCAGATGGGACAGATCTTTGTTCTTCATGTCTTGTAAGATGCGCTTCCCCTGGGAAAATGACTCTCTGTCAGCATCACACACTTCTCTTAGCAGTTGCTTTCTGGCTTCCTGCCGCTGATGTATCCTCTTTGCTGTGATAAGAAGAATAAGAACGTGTGTTGTCATCATTGTGCATGCTGAATCAGGGTGGCTTTTCTCTTGAAGAGATGACGTACATGGATGAAAAAGCGAGATGCCATTGGCCTTTATGGAAAGCCCCATTTAGTTAAATAAATGCACACGGGTCACATGTAATCCAAAAGTAATCAAGGGTGAGGTCGCACATCCGCTTTTCTTCTAATCCACTACCTAAGTCCTTTTTAATTTTAATTCCAATGTAACACATAACACAAACAAAACATAGTTTAATCAAGACCCGGATACACAGCAGGAACAGTTAGAAACACATTATTATATAAACATATTGTACCTTTCTTGTCCCATTGGGAAAAGTACACAATGAATAGGAACAAGGATCCCACAAATACGAGGAGCAACAGGACTCTTCTGCATTTTGCCATGGTAGCTGGTGTAAAACCATCCTTAAACAAACAATGTGTGCCGGTTTTTAATAAGATTTTTAGGGCTCTACCAATCACCAAAGTTAAGTTTAATAGTGTATTGTATTACAAATGACTGTTAACTTACTGTTATGGAAGTCTGTTGATTGCCGATTCCTCTTGAGTATGGAAGTTTCAGATGTCTTAAGCAGAAATATTTATTGAAACTCGGAGCAGCGGAGAACAGGACAGCAGCACAGGTGAAACATAGTGTGAAAAAGTCTCTTCCTTAGATGTCTTCCTACTAAGCACACATGGTTAAACAACACAGACGCCATGCAACTATACTATGTATCAAATAAGGTTACTGAGCTTGTTAAATCATTAACAAGCACCAATGGTTACCAAAATCTTTGTAAACACTACATCCTTGTGTCTTCAACAGGAGATAAAGGTGACCTATCGTTTGTGATAATGACGAAAAGATAAGACTGAGAAAGACCATGAAGGAATTATTAATATTATTATCAATACAAACTAACTAACTAACTATCTAACTATATTAACTAAAGAAATAACATTTTTCCACCAAGCTATCAGGAAGCTTAACTCTCTCCCCTCTCTTCCTTCTCTTCACTCTGCTCCCACGAACATTGGACTGTGAACCCCACTCCCATTGCCCCCAAGAACTCTGGACTAAGAACTCTGAACCAAGAACTCTTACAGTAATCTATTAATTTATACTCAGCCTGCACATCAAAATGCCTTAAAATGTACATCAAGTTGACTGCATATTGCACATATTGTAAATATTTTTCCATCACATTTCATATTGCACATTTCAATTTAATCTATCTACTTTTTACTTTCTATTCTATTTTATAAATACTGTTTTATATTGTACAGAAAAATTCCTTAACACTACTTAGTATTTAGAATTTATTTCATATTACACATTATAATAAATAAGTTAATAAGTTATCACATCACTTACCTTGCTGCAAACTTCTCTGATAGATGATTTGATACTGAGAGAATACCACTGGTCAGTACCTCTGACTTCAGAAACATGCGTATACTGTTTCTACCGTACCGAGATCTTATCTTAACAAGTGTTTTGAGAGGACATATAAAACCATATATGTTGCAGCAATCAATAGACTGTTGAAAACATCCTCCTCCAGGCTGTGGCCTACAAATCAGCCACGCCTCCTGGCCTATCAACTGACAGGTGCTCAGTTGGGTAGAAGCCTAGACGGCCTATAAAACTTCCTCGTTGGCACTTCACCCACATTTACAAAAACAATGTGGTCCTATGAGTTCAACACAAAAAAAAGGGAAATTCATCTTACATCAGTCCCTGGGACATTATCTATCCAAACCATCCTAGTTCCTACCAATGACAGCATGGTGAATCAAAACATGACCTACTTTGTTTATAGCTACATATTGGTTACAAGGAATGGTCATTGTACTAAATGTATGGTTACATTCCTTGTAACCATAAATAAAATGTGAATTGCCGGATGTTAAATGCATTTTATCTTCATAATGTCCTGCAGTACCCTGGCTGAGAGGTAGCTAGTTGTTCAACATTTAGTTTCCTTTCAGACAGTTTTTCTTTTCTTTTTCTTTTTTTTTAAACACTAAGTCAAGACTTTATAAATTCACCATCATTGTCTGTACACATGTATAACATTTGTATTAGAACTCTCAGCTTCATATTTTAAGATTGAAAAGAAAGAGGCCATCAGACAACAACAGTTCCCATGTATTGAATTTATTGTATGTTGCCCACATTAGGTTGAATTTCATGTGCAATAGTTTTCATCATTCATTAAGAGCTCGATCAATGTTTCCCAATAATCTATAGTATATGTTAACGACAACCAAATAACATTTAGAAATGTAAACTCAACATTATATATTTTAACAGTTGGTGTCAAAGCCATTTCAAAGAAACATTGCAATAAAGTTGCACAAGAAAGAGAAACTAAACACATACAAGAGATACACACATACACATACACACACATACACATACACACACAAAGACTTATCTTTCTCATCAGTTATACCATATTCAACTTCTGCTCCTCTTTATTACATCTTCATAATTACTCTACTGTTTTTGTTGTTTCACTCTCTCACTGCTGCTGTCATTTCCTATTGTGTCACCCAACGTATTGTCCTTTGGCTTGTGTGTTGTCTTGTTTACACTGTTTCCTCTCTTCTCACCATAAAAAAGTGAAATAAAAAGAGATGAACTTGATACTTTGCTTTTAAGTGTCTCAGGTTCAAGGCTAGTGGAGATCAAGCCTTTGCGGTTGCAGCTCCAAAACAATGAAATAGCCTTACGTTTTCAATACAATGTCCAATGACACTTTTAAGAGAAAACTCAAGGCGCATGTGTTTTCAATTGCCTTTGGATGTTCTTGGTGGTTTTAGTTTTCGTAGCCTCATTTTAGCCCAGTAAATATCTAATTGACTTTGAAAGAGAGTTCATTACTTGGGGCACAGAGGGCAGGAGCTGCTGTGCTCATCTGACACCTTTCAATAGGAACAGTAACTAAAGTGACAAGTTCCTCACGTGACTGAGAATGACCAGACTGATTCACCGACACTAGTCTATTGGAGAGAGATGTTATAGTGAGGATGTGTGTGCATGTCGAATGGATTTCACAATGCTTCCACTTGTTGGTATCACTACTATTTCAGGCATATAACATTCCAGTACAAGCAGTCTGAAGATATACAATAAAAAACTGTTCAACACTTTACTGAGCATTCTATACCTTTCCTTTAAATACACAGCAGTTTTAATGTTACACAAGCTAAACTACACAAACCCTAGAGGGCTGCATGTTGACACCATACATATTTTTTCCAGGTGTATAATGCATATATAGTGGAAGAGCTGCTGAACAGATGAAGATTGAATAAATGATTAGATGACTCACCACAAAAAGGCTCTACATACTACTGGTGTCTATGCTTTATTTGCTTATAAGAATGTGTACACCAAGGACAGGTTAAACCTTTGTATGTATCTGATGCTGCCTCTTCAGTTCAACTTTCACAGAAATAGTATTGGTCGTCACAGGTGAGAATACCAACTTCGGTCACCATAGGTACAAACTGGTATTCCAAATCAACCTTGCTCTACAACATGTTTTGCAACAGTGGGGAATTCTTAAGAAAACATGGGTATGTCCTGTATAAAAACGAATTGAAGCAGACCTAATATTTCTCTCATTACAACCATGTTAGTTTACTACACTGCACAAATTAATTCCGAATTCCCTTTTTCTTTTTTTTCTGCCATTTGAGGGAAAATGCATTCTTTACAATGAACACCAGGGGTCAGTACTTAACAATGCTAAATGTTAAACCTGGTGGAAATGGAACACAGGTTGACTTGTGTGTAGTGTGCTGTCTTTTGTGTAACTGACTGTGGCTGGAATGTAGCCTGTGAAAGTGAAATGTTTCACATATTCATTACAGCTACACATATTTATACGACATATTACAAATGTGGCATGACAAAAGGAAAAAGGGAAAAAGAAAAGGAAGGTTCAGGCCATCCAGTTCAGCTTTATTGTGCAGGATAAAGAGTAAAAAAGAACAATTTCCCAAAAAATAACTCACTTCACCCTCTAATGTCAATAGGCTTACTATCCTCTTCAGCTGAGTATATGTTCACACACAGAACAGTTTGTATACAGCACATGGTTGAAGTGCATTAACGTGGTTGTCTAATTGATGGTGATTTGCAGTAGCCTGTTTTGGATGGTGAAATGATAAATTACAGTATATTAAATGCATAGTAGACTATTCAATTAATTGATTGTAATGAACTGACCTTTTGTTCTTATTACTACCATACTGCATGCAAACCTATCAACCAAATTATCACAGATTTTAATGAATGATAGGACCACGGAATAACACATCCAGTCACCAGTGTTATTATCGGAAACACACACACACACACACACACACACACACACACACACACACACACACACACACACACACACACACACACACAGGTGACCTGCAAAGTGGATGAGGTGACACAAGGAGGACACAAGTTTACAGACGGAGAGAGATACACACCAAGGTCATATTCCCTAATAATCAATCAGGGAAATTGGCAGCCCCATTGAGCTGCTATAGCCTACACCGGGGTCCTGATTTCACAGCCAGCCTACGTCACCACTGCGTCAGCACTGATGAGCTCAGCGTAACCGGCAGGGAGGGTGGTGAACGAGAGAGAGACGGAGGATACAAGGAAGGAGGGGGGATAGAGAGAGAGAGGACGGGGTGTTGCCGCCTCTGAGACACACTGAGTAACAGCAGCAGCAGGGCGAGAGGACATAGCATCTATCCTTCCTTCTCCCCAGGAAAACAAGGCAGGGAAATATACACCCCCCTCGACGAACAAGGAGAGCGAGTACTACGTGGGAACTAGGGAGCTCGGTGTGAAAGCAGACTGACCGTTTCAGCACCTCGGACAGTGACCATGGCTCCAATGGTGGAGGACGGAGCTCAGCTCGGTGAGTCCAAACTCTGGATGGCCACGATCATTTAAAAAAGAAAAAAGAAAAGAAAAGGGTGACAGCCAGGTGTGAATGTGTCAGACTGGTGGCCTCAGAAATGTTCACCTACCAGAGAGTACGCTACCGAGTTTTTGTATTTTTGATTGCACGCAACTCCTCTCAAAAGCAGGCTATTAGTCGCCAGTTAGATGCAGTTGATTTGTTCCTTTTTTTAAATTTACGTTTTATTTCAGCTTATGGCTTCCTATTTCTTTCTACTTCTTTTTTCCATTATTAAATAGTCTGATAACAGTAGGCTTACGCGCATGTTAGACAGCCTATTATATGAAAAAAATACTCACGTGAAAGGAAAAAGCGTTCTCTAAGGTGTTCCCAAACCCTTTACTGTAACACGTTAAAAGAACGTGTTTCAAGTTACCTTCAGACTCCATTTTGTAGTAATAGTGACATAGTTATCAGGGAAATTAACCAGTAGCCTAGTGCGGCGGTGACGTACCGGTATTTTAATTTTTTTATAATTTAAATAAATGTAATTTATTTATTTTTTGAATATCAACACAGTGAATTAAATAACATAATGCGGAATTAAGTTAAGTAGGTTCTTAATACAGCACAGGTGACGCCCGGGAAGCACCTGTTTAGTTTCCTCTCAGTTCAGCATCTCGCCCACCGCCCTCCCGCTGCCACATCCATCTGGCTGTTGTTGTTGCCTTGAAAGCCAGTCCGCCCAGGATGTTAGGATGAAATATTAATGGACAGAAAAAGGGGAAAAACAATAGGCTATGTACTAGTGCTGTGATTTACTACTGAAATGTGTTATTGCGCACCCATTATGTCTGTAAGGTAGGTAGTCCCTTCAGATAAGCGATACACATTTTAAATGGTCGCCACGCAGACAACTAGGACTATCACAGCAAAAGTAGGTGGCAGTAAGAAGAATGTATAGGCTACACTGAAAATGAGCATGGGCGTGACACGCTCTAGAATAATGCCATATTAACGACCTGATACACACAAGCCTATATTATCAGAAATGGAAGCAAATAAGTGAAAATGTTATGAAAGTCCTGCATGTCACTTTTAGGGGAAAATAATTGGAAAAATCATATTGTTTATATGTTGTTTGTGTGTTTGTCATCATCAAACAGGCAGTAAGACAGTTTATATGAAAACATGTATTAATCATCAAAAAAAAAATTCAGTCTGCATTATCCCATGATCCAATACATAACTACAGTTGATTTGTGACCAGCTGACAAAGATTCTAACTGATATCGATGAGTAATTACCCAGACCCCCCCTCTCTCTATGTCCCTCTCACTCTATGTAAGGGTGTTAACCTGAGTGCTATTCTACCCAGCCTCCCTCTTAACTGCAGGATGATCGCCTGTGTTTCCTCCACTGAGATAGACCTATTAGCATGAGCAAGCAGCTGATTGTCAATTAGTCACAATTCACCACCGCGAAACAAAGGACTGAAGCATTCAGTGGCAAATAACCCTGTACTATGTCTCCATGGTGACGTTTTAGTGATACTATAGGAGACGGAAGTGCCATTGGAAGCAATTAGGTCCCTAAGGTGCCGCTGCTGTTGAAAAGAAAACATGGCTGGGTGTAAGCAAATCTTCCCCTGCTGTAGGAGGTACATAAATGAGCATACCACAGGGCCCATCACACATTACTAGGCTATTATGGCATTCTTGCAGATGGAATATCATAGTGAGCTACCTTGTCCTTACAGTGGCGAGGGACACGATGCCTTACACAATACAAATGAAATAATACCTCTTAGAACCTGTTCCACTATGTTATATTATCTGGTATTTGTTCTCTGTGTGCACCAGAATGATCCTGATGAATCCCTCTCATAGTCTGGTTGTCTTCCATAATGCAGGTCTGCCTATTATTGACATAATGACCTTATGTCATTTTCCCTGCAGTTCATTACTTTCACCAGCTGTTTCCTGTTGATTAACTGTAGCCATGTTTGGATTATGAACACAGTACTGATGGTACTTCATCTGGGTTGAACAGATTGAGTTGTTTTCATCTCCCTCTGAGTCAAGCCTGCAGCCTGCGTCAGTCAGACGCACAAAATGGATTCAGTTGCCTCGGTGAAACAATAAAGTATTTCTAAGTTGTGCAAGCTCAACAAATTTCTTTAATGTGGTTGTTTGTTGGCGTGTGTATTCAGATAATTTTTAATGAAAGTTATACCCCCTCTCCCTCCATTCTCTCTGTTCTACAGTGGCAGTGCCAGTAGGTGTCACTGTGATGAGTGTCTTTGGCCTTGTCTTCACTGTGTCAGCCTTTGCGTGGATCTGTTGCCAGCGTAAAAACACCAAATCGCAAAAGACACCTCCCTACAAGTTTGTGCACATGCTCAAAGGGGTCGACATCTACCCGGAGAGCCTCAGCGGCAAGAAGAAGTTCGCTGCATCCGCCACCGCTTCAAATAACGACACCAGTAAAACTGACGTTAACGGAAACTGCCAGACTGCGTCGCTAATGATTACTTCATGTAAACCTGCGTCAAGTCCAAGCGATTCCAGACCGGCTCTGCATCTGGATCTAGAGAAACGGGATCTGAATGGCAACTTCACCACCAAACCCTTTCATCACCACCATCAGAAGGTGCGGAGCTCCCCAGACCTGGAGCTGCCCTCTCCCCATGCAGGGTTCACCCAACCTGGGGTGATGGACCGCCGTGACCTCCCTTCCCCATCCAGCACCCTCTCCAGCCAGCTGCCCACTCCGGCTGTGGAGAAGCCCCAGGGAGAGGAGAGGGAGAGCGGGCTTGGGACACTCAACTTCTCCCTGGATTACCAGCCAGAGAAGAAGGCATTCATCGTCCACATCAAGGTACTGAATCTGTTAAGGCTTGTGCTTAATCAGTTTTTAGAAATAAATTTGAACAAAAGTTGTCTCACAAAGTCTTGACTGATTGATTGCTTTTACGTTCTGAACCAGGAAGCCCATGGCCTGACCCCAACCGATGAGCAGTCCCTGACCTCGGACCCTTACATCAAGCTGACCCTGCTGCCGGAGAAGAAGCACCGGGTGAAGACCAGGGTCCTGAGGAAGACTCTGGACCCTGCCTTTGACGAGACCTTCAGCTTCTACGGGCTCCCGCTGGCCCGAGTGTCAGAGCTGTCCCTTCACTTCATGGTGCTCAGCTTTGATAGGTTCTCCCGTGATGAGGTCATCGGAGAGACCCTCGTACCATTGTCCGGGATCGACCTATCAGAGGGGCGTATACTGATGAGCCGAGAGATCATCAAGAGGAATGTCAAGGTAAGGTCGAGAAGAATTTAGATTTTTGAACCTTTGGAATTCATGATTTCTATTTGTCTATTTCATACCAAGCTGTTCCAGGAGGACTCAAATTAACAACAAAATCACATTTAATGACAAAAACACTCCAATGACTCATCATTTTCCTCATTATAACACTAGGGCTCAAATCTTTAGTCCCAAAAAGCAACGCAACAGGCGGTTTAGAGAAATGTAGCAAGCTGAACTAAAGTGCTCCCCCCATTATAACATTAATTAGTAGATTGATTAGTATCTAATCATTGTGAAATCCATTTACTTATTGAGGTTTAATTTACGTCTACTTTAATGACATTTCTCTAACTTAACTAAATGCTAATTCATAATCTTTTGTTTCTTGAAACCACACTGGATTGTCTCACCATCACTTTATAGTGTTAATTTAACTCTAATTAGAAAAACTTGCATCTTGATTTTCAAATTGGGTTGTCAATAATGTGTTGCAAATGCATTAAGGCGAGTCACTGTCATTGTATGTAACTCTAGTCAGAAAAAAAAAAAAAAACAGTTGTGCACAGTATCCCTCTGTGGAGACACAGAGACCAAATCTATTGCATTATAATATGGATTTGAAAGCTGATACTGAGGCCGGGTGTTGTCCTAAATGGACAGCAGTAAGTTTGTATACATGATATTGCTTTGATTTTTAATTTGTTTTAATTTATCTTTTTATTTTAGCTTGAATTTATTATTATTCCTATAGAGCCAATTACACGGAATATGTCATTTATGTAATCAAGGTATTTACCTCAGGAATAGATATGATAAGGCGTGTTCTTCTTAAAATACCTGGCTAAGACGATGAATGATTTGAAATATGGTTCATATAAGTTCAATTAAGGTAATATCCTTATATCCAAATGGAATCAGAGAGATAAAACAGCAATGCAGGAGATGGGCAGTTTGAAAGGGAATAGTCTAGCATAATGGACATGTTTCCCAGTAGTGTATTGAATAGGAGTGATATCCACACCACACCATTATGGGTCTGTGGACTGCTGGTCAATAGACTTCTGCTCCAGACTGGCTGCTTCCTGGCAAATGTGAGGACCACACATGTGTTATAGCTACTTTCTAGTTTTTCCTGTTATGTCAGTGCAGTTGTTAATTTGGATTACGGCAGCAGATTTGGCTGCATTACAGTGAGTGTGAGATGATATTTCTATCCATATCACTGGCCCATGGTCTAGTATACATTGGTACCAGATGGTGTTGCTGTACAGGAGAATTTGTCCATTTGCAGATGGAATGTGAGATGATATCAGTGTAATTATAGATGTGTCAGCCAATATTGTACTGTGCAGAGCTCTGGTTAAGGTCAGCAGGAGGATATATCCACGCACACTGGTCCCTTACCAGGAGGACTGTGAGCTATCGGTAATATATTTCAAGATGCGATATGGTACTCCGGAGTATGGCTGGTGAAATGCTGCTGCAGATTCTGAGAAATATAAAAGGTTTATTCCCTCCCAGCAGAGCTCCCATTCGTTTTTTTATCATCAAGAGGAGACTATTTCTTAAATTGTCTCCTCCTGGCTCTTTCCACGCTGACACAAATCATATTTTTTAAATTCCATTCTATATTAAGGACCCAGGAGAGACCAATCCAATAACGCTCTGCTGTAGGGAGAAGTCGGCTGTGTCTGTCTCTGTACACTTTCTTTGCTGCAATTTTTGCCATGTTCTTCTTAGAAGAATGACTTTATTTAAATGAACGTGCAATCAACCTATTTTGATGGATTGACAACAGTGCTTTGAGAAGAGAATAGCCTATTTACGTTGCTGTGGTTTTGAGTATGACATGCAATGAATGTTGACTGAATTCTCTCAATATGAGCAACACTGTCCCGTGTGATTAGAAGCAGCCCTTGGCTAACAGGGTGGTGGCCCTCTTTGTCTGACTGGCATAGATTTTGTCTCACTGCTTTGTGCTGGTACAAGTGAGTGATATTTTGTAGTGTGTGTGTGTGTGTGTGTGTGTGTGTGTGTGTGTGTGCATATGTGAACACGCACCAGAATCAATAAGGCAAGTCGCAGGCAGGCAGGCAGCCAGGCCACCGCCCTGTTTTCACCCGGATAGACGGCAGAAACATTAGAATAGAGAGTAGAGTGTAGAATAAATCCACAATGTCCCCAGAGGAATGAACCAACCTGAAGATGGCACAGTCACATCTGTATTTTCATAAACCTAATCGTAGCAGTTGTCTGTGCTGCTTTCTCAGTGCATTGGCAACCATGAGCTCAGGTGTTAAATCCTGTTGTGTGTGATCACAGCATACAGGGACTAGGGCATTATACTCTTGACTGTGGACTTCTCAGTATCTGTTCATGCTAATAAAGATATGACGCATGAGGATTATCTAATTGATACATTTTCATTGTCAACACCAACACATATACATTACAAGCAGCTGCAGGTTTCAGCACATTGTTGTTTTTACCAGTTATTTGCCAAGTTTTTTCTTAATTTATCACACTCCGTTAAAGGTGGAGTCAGCAATTCTGGAGAACGCTTGTTGTCCAAATCAGTTCTTTTCCAAATCTGTGATTATCTTGTAAAAATAAATAATTATCTGGTGTTAATACACATCCTAGGCTCTGTAAACGGGCATGCAAATAAAGGGTATGTAAACAAAGGGGCCCGCACCATACCAAGCAACATGCCGAGCCTAGGCTGTGTATTAACACACATTTCCCCAGTGCACACAGTATGGACAGGTGGTGGACTGTGAGGAGTTATTCACTGATTTCAAGAACAAGTGATTTTGACAACACATTTCTCCAGAATCACTGACTCCACCTTTAACTGCTACTGAACAAACCTCTCCATTTTTGGTTAACTTTACCAAGTATAACATGTTTAATTATTAAGTAAAGAGCTAAATACAGTAGGGTTTTCAAAAGTGTATTAACAACTATATATTAGGACAGAGGTTACAGCCTCTTTAGCAGTGAACAGGGTCAGAAGAAGTGGGCAGGTCACTTTTAAAACTGAGAACTAAACATGTTTTTCTAGTTTAACTGTGTTTGAGTGCCAGTTCATGTCTGCTGAAGAACATGTCTGAAAGTCTCTTTTTCTCTGTCTCTTTCCACACCTGCCACCTCTCTCTGCGTCCCCTTACTCTTTCACTCTTTCACCCCTACTCTCTACTATCCCCCACCACTCTCACCCATCCTCTCCACCCCTGTCCCTCCACAGAAGTCCTCAGGCCGAGGCGAGTTACTGCTCTCCCTGTGCTACCAGTCCACCACCGACACTCTGACCGTGGTCGTCCTCAAAGCTCGCCACCTGCCCAAGGCTGAAAACAACGGACCCACTGGTATGTGCAACTTTAAGCTCAACCTTTGAAGGGGGCGATCCCTGCTCACACAGGCAAACACAAATGCATGAACTTCCCTCACGCAACCATAAACAGAACATTTTATTTTTGATCTTCCTGCCAGGCTGCCAGTAATAGCCTACTTTAGATGCTGTGAACGTTGTCGTAACGACACCGCCACCATACCAAAGTAATCTGATCAGGATGTGATAGAGAGCACTTAAGTGACAAGCGCGCGTGCAAAAACAGACACACACACTCAAACGCACACACACACTCACACACACACACACACACACACACGCACACACACACTCACACACACACACAAAGTGTTTACACAGTCAGCCTCTTTTGTCCTCACTAACATCCATCATTTCCCCTCTATCGATTGCCGCATTGATCTGGCTTAAGAATAATATGCCACTCTGCACCTGCTGCAGGGATGGACATTCACCATATATATAGAAATACTGTATATATAGATTTTTTTTCGTCTGTCCTTACTTTGTGCCTCTGCTCATGTCTTGTTGATCTTCATCTCTAGATCCGTACGTCAAGGTGAACATGTACCATGGGAAGAAGCGTGTGAGCAAGAAGAAGACGCACGTGAAGAAGTGTTCCCCTAACCCGGTCTTCAACGAGCTCTTTGTCTTTGACCTGGCCTCTGACGAGGGTCTGAGGGACACCAGCGTGGAGCTGCTGCTGATGGACTCAGACACAGGAAACTCGCGCTGCCCCAACACGGTGCTGGGGCGCCTTGTGCTGGGCACCTCGGCGGCGGGCACAGCCGGCGAACACTGGAGGGAGATCTGCGACCACCCGCGTCGCCAGATTGCCAAGTGGCACAGCTTGTCGGAGGAGTAGAAAACGCCCGGCGGCCTTGGCGGATTCTGTCGTCCTTATCCGATCCGGTCCAACCACGAGAGGGATGAGGATGAGGATGGATGGGATTGGACGTCCTGCTATAGCCAGTACCCAGTGGACTTTCAGTGAGGGTGGGATGCAAAGGGGGGGAGGTGACTTTGATGTTGTGTGGGGGAGGGAAATTTAAAGTGATGTCATCATTCAATCAGTCATTCAATCACGTTGAGGTTATTGGGGCTCAGTGGGGAGGACGAGGCATGACAAGGAGAAGAACCCCATAGCTTCAAATGATCCCAAAGAACGTCACCGCAAATAAATCACCTGGTTACATGCAACACCATCTCCATGGCAACAACCTATTGTCACTGTAGCCGTGTGCAGTGCAGAATGTCTTAACTGTCGCTATTACTCTTCTTCTTTTCTTCCTCTGCTCCCCCTCTTTCTCTTTCTTCAGCTATTCCTCTTATAAATAGTAACCTAGCCCATCGTATGAAAACACATCTGACAATGCTGTAAAAAAAAAGAGTGGATTATTAAAGTTTTATTTTATAACGACAATGTTTTCTTCATGAAGATGTAGAATGTTTTTATTTATCTTTGTGTTTTGTACTCTTATATTTGATTTGTTGAACATGTTTTGTAAGTATAAGTGGTATTTCATATATCATTGCTTAAGTACAAGAAAGCCTAAATTAGGTGGTTTGAGAAGAGACTGGAACAGACCGAGTGCATTGGGGACAGATAACTGGATGCATTTGTGTGTGTGTGTGTGTGTGTGTGTGTGTGTGTGTGTGTGTGTGTGTATGCGTGCGTGCATGCGTGTGTTTCGATATGAGAGTGCTAGTGCTGAGGCTGTGTGTGTATGTATGGGTTCATGTGTGGGTTAGCTCTGAAAAGATGTGAGCCACGTAATGTTTACTGTAGGTGTTTTGTCCCTCTAACTGTGAGCACAAAGACAGCTGAAGTGTAAATGTATGTACCTTACTATAAAATATGGCAAGTTCTGAAAAAAAAAACGTTTGCAGTCTTTATTTCATGAGTATTTAAATTGTGTGTGGGTGTGTCCAATCAGAAGTACATTCTTACCACTTGAAGCATTTTAGCTCTTGCGTACGGTTACTGTAAGTTAGTCGTTACTTTTAATATATTGTCTCATCCTACAGCTCCATTCCACAGAACTTTTTTTTAATGAGATCGTTCCATCCAAGGTGAAAGTCTCTTTTAAAATGATAACATCACAGAACAGCCTGTTCATGGGCGTGTGTATATATCCTCACTTCCAGATGACATCATCCGGCTCCTTTCCAAGTCTGATGATGTAATAACTGCTGAGTGGCTAAGTGCTCAGGGATGAGGTCATCATGTCTGAATTGAATATCAGCTAAGTGGTTTGGTGAGGGAAGACCTGTGAGGTCGCTCCCCGAGACCAGCTTCTATTTTAAACCTTGGCTGTCTCCTTTAAGGTAATAATATAAGCAAACCTGCGTAAGGATGCAGCATCACCACCATCCCCCTATGTCTTTCACCTCTCACAACCAAATACCATTAAGCCAGCGACAGCAGCTAAATACTGATGCTCTAATGTGAATACTTCTTGACCTGTTTGAGTGCTGTGTTCAAGGACATTTTCACAACCATATCAGTGATAGGGACTTTTTAGCAGTTTGGAAAGGTGTCATCCCAAAATGAAGAATAAGTCTTACTGGTGTCATTGATCCTAAATGAGCCGATTCAAAAGACCACCTAAGCCTGGTCATAATGCAAGGTAATGAATGCCATGGAAATTCAAAAAAAAGTCATGCATTTATTTGCTTAAAGCTCCACTAACCCTTTCAGATCATCAATGGTTCAAATTGCTCAAACTAATGTGAATGGTGTTATTTACAATGATGGACCCACAGGGGAATAAAACCTACTAATATCAACCAATCATTTACTGCAGATTTGATCATCTCAGTTAATTATTTGCCATTTATATTAATAACACAACTTGAAAAATAAAAAGAGAATTTTTTTTTAATTACTTTTGTAGGACAAAAATGTTTCTTTAGAAATGCCCCCACAACCACTTCATCCAATCCCGCCCATTCACTCTTCCTTACTCGTTCTTATTGAAGTTGTTCAGACATATTGATTCTTGGTCCTCCCAAACGTTTGTCCAAACAGGTTCAATATTTTACCTTCATGCCCATTTCTCTGTCTTTTTAACCATGCCTCAAAATGATTGATGTGTACTTTTTTCAAATTGCGAGTGCTCGTCAACAGAATATAATAACAAATGTTGGTATGAAAAGAAAAAAAATAATGACTGGATCAATAAAAAAAAACCCAAACAAAAGATGAAAAACATATTAGTGAGAGAATTCAAAAGAACTCCAGGTTTTTCTTTTCAGAGCAAATGTCACTTTCATCATCCTCTAACAATGACTGTTTGTAGGCCATTCACTGAGAAGGGTTTAATTTTTCTGGGCCCATTTTTTGTATTAAATAAAGAGACAGACAGCCAGAGCCAGGGCTACAATCTCCTCAGCCTTTTCAGAACCAAAGACACAATACACAAAGACACACACAAAGCCCAACTGGCAAATTCACATGTCCTTCATTGTTCTTTCACAGCTACTCCAGCTCAGACTGGAAACATTGATGCAGCTGAAGGGACTACTGTCTGTGAATGAAGAGTATAGGTTAGTATACAGAGTGCATGAGCGAGTGTGTATTGACATTCGGCCCGGTACAGTGAGTCCCTCTGGATCTAATCAAAGAGCGCCCTCTGTGACGCAGAACCAGACCCTAGCTGTCATCAGTACAATATTCAGTCACACATGCACACATGCACGCACTCACACACACACACACACACACACACACACACACACACACACACACACACACACACACACACACACACACCCACACACACACACACACACACACACACACACACACACACACACACACACACTTTAACACACACCCTCATGTAAATCAATTTGAAACCCTACATCCTAGCATCTGGACCAACAAGGTCAGGTCAGTCTGATTAAAATGGAGAGAAAGGCAAATAAATCAAATCAGTATGTAACAGCAATGTGACTCTGTCTGCTTATAATACAGAAAAGGACATGTGTGTGTGTGTGTGTGTGTGTGTGTGTGTGTGTGTGTGTGTGTGTGTGTGTGTGAGCGCATAAATCAGATTAGATTTCTCTTTTTCATATTAATGCCTTGTATCACTAGCCTGGCTCCGCCCGCCCGCCTGCTTCCGGCCAAATTTTATTTTCCCTTCAGTAGTCAGTCTGGTTGTACAGCCCATTTCCCAGTTTTGCCGGAGATTCGACAGCCGGTCCAATCAGCGAACAGAGTGAGTGGCTGAGAACGATGACGTCGAAGTCGCGCTCCAGTTTCAGTTGCCAGAAGCCGGCTCATGACACACGTGACGACCAAACGTTATGCGATTGGTTGGCTAATCCAGAGTGGCACTGGGCAGATCCAATAGTTTTAAACTTTAACAGACACCCGCCTCCATGAACGTTTGCCAATTACAGCACTGCCAGACCTTCTGTACAAATGAAATGAAGTACGATTGTCTGGTAGCACCAGGCTATTGCATCACCACCAATACCATAAAATCTGCATAAAGCCTCAAATTTCTTTGTTTCATTCAAAGAGAGAGGAAATATTACATCTGAACTGTGTTGTACCAGCTATTCAAAAATGCAATACTTTGTGTGTAAAGTTCTACCTCAATCACTAGCTGTGTTAAACTGTGTCCCGTAAGTTGGTTTGTACCAATAAAACGTGTTAATGACTTAGCTAAAAATAGTGTGTGTGAACAGGAAGTCACTCTATCACAAGCTGTCGAAAATAGCAGTTTTAGTTAACTGAATTCCCGCTCTTTTGTAGATATGGCTGGTATAATGAGCAATGTTTTTAGGTTTCTAGGAGTTTTTTTTTTTTAATTAAGTTCAAAATCATAATATCATATGATCATAATCATATAATAGTGATTATTCCGAATGTTGATTCAGTGTCAGCTCAGACATGTCAAACATAATTCATAGTACCTTTTATAGTCTTCAGTCCAAATACATTGTATATCAGCAAGCAAGCTGGCTAGTCTGCTTAGATAACTCAGTTAGCTACACATCTTCATTAACAAGGTCTTTTTTGTTTTTATGCGATGGGAAAGCACATGCATATAACTAAGCCAAGTTTAAACTTACTTTACAGTTTTTTTCGATCGCTAAACCACAGTGGGCACAACTGTAGCTCAATGTGCAAAACTCTAACTACAGTCTGCACTACCAACAGTCACTGGAGCTGAACAGTTCACTTCACCTGCAAAACAGGTTCAGTGCAGCAAACACTATGAACCAGCCTCACTGAGATAACACACACTGTCACTCAGAACCTGCTCAGAGTATAAACACTAGCATCAAACCCCAATACACAAATTACAAACTTGTAATCTTTACAGTTTGAATAATATGAGTTATTTCACACAAATTACATAATATTTTCTTTGATGAAAGGGTGAAATTCTTTCACATGAAATTGTTTATTTTATAACATACCATTTTTTTAGGAAAACAAAAAGAAATGAAAATCAGAAGTTTGCTTCAATAGATACACATTTTGTATACTTTATTGAAAACATTTCCAAATGTAGTATTTATCTGTGTAAATATTCTAAAATTGTAATACAGAAATCAATTCCTGTAATGTTGTCATTTACTGTAAGGATGCAACTCTAAGCTGTTTGTTTGCTGGAAAATTCGTATTACAGATGCAACTTTAGATTGTTGCAGATTGGGTTGCACTCTCAAGCCTGCCTCTCTCAATGAGAGACCATGATTCACAACAGGGTCTATCAGTGTAGCCCTTACTGTATTTCATCAGACATTACAGCTCTATGTCTTCTAGGTCTTCCTCCACACATCCACACTCTCACTGCCACTCTTCTCCCTCCAACAACCTGTCTTCCTGGGTCCATTTCCAAAAAATATATATTTTTGAGCTTTCCCTTTATACTGTATATATGTTCACTAACAAGTCTAAACAAGACATCTTAGTGTTTGAGTTGAAATTGCAATCCGCAGAGTTTGAAAGGGATTCATTCTGTTTTGAATGTGTGGTTTATAGTTGTGGCAGCAGTGTGTTAGCATTTGAAAAAAGTGCTGGAAATCCACAGTGTTGTGCAGGCTGTAGTTAAGCCATGAGATAGGTGTGTAGAGTTTTGAAGGTTGTGTATAAGCAATGAAAAACGAGCTAAAACGAGCTACAGTTTGGTCCAAATGAACCGCTGCTCTGCATACTGTTGTTAGAGTTTTGCACATGTCGCTCCAGTTGTGCCCACTGTGGTTTAGCAATCATAAAAAAACTGTAATTAAAGGTGGAATCAGTGATTCTGGAGAATGCCTGGTGTCAAAATATGTCGGGCCAAAATCAGTGAATATTTCTTCACAATCCCTTTATTCTCCACCTTTAAATGTTCCTGGTCTCTGATATGTAGGCTACCATAAAATATATTGTGAACCAGATCTGAAGTTTGAAGTGCTGAGTGTGCACGTAATCATCCGAGGCACACCTCCAGAAAAAGCAATCTGCAGATGGAAGCGTTGGAATGAGGGAAAGTTTCCAAAGTGCCAGTGCAGAAGAAGTGGTGTAAGAGGAAGTGGATGAATGGCCCGAGGGAGGAAGAGGTGAGATAAGAGGCACCCGGTCTGACAGGAATGGAGGGAGGTGTGGAGAGCGATGACGAATTGTATAGAGGTGAAAGCAGAGCTGGCCCGAGGCATAAGCAAACCAAACGGTTGCTTGGGGCCCCCGACTGCCAGGGGGGCCCCCTCCAAAAAAAATATATTTATATACCTATATTTTTTATTTTTGAGTTTGTGTGTTTGATATTGACATCATATTATGCAAATGTAGGTCATCATACAAAAAAGGAATACAATGTCTTGGTCTAGATCATTAATAGCCTAATAATTTAATCAGTTTATCTGGGAGTAAGGTAATCCGAAATTAAAGCTGGGGTATGTGATTTCTGATTGGTCAAAGTTAACATGAGCTGTACACTTTGACCAATCAGAGTGAGGCTCCAATTCTATGTTCCTATTGGCTGTTGGGACTGTCCATTCACTTTGGCACAACGTTGTTGGTGTCAGGGAGGGACCATAGGGGAGGGACCAAAGAGAACAAGTGGAGCGGTTGAGGTATTTGTATTCAAATCTCTATGCCAACTGCCATTTTCTCCCCAAATCCTCCACCCCAATTTTAACTGATCATGTCACGTTCACATGCGTGCACAGTATGTATTGAGTTCATTTAAAAACATTTGGAAATGGGGCTGTCCTCAGTTGCCCATGCACGGTGTATAGTCTATAGCCTATTTCAGCCTTGTCTGTGAAAAAAAGATGGCTAGACAACAGAGTTCTTCTGCTTCGTTCCTCTCACTGCATTTAAATGCATTCATTATATTACAGAGAAATATGTCCCGTTAAAGATAAAGAGCTCCAAGCCCATCCCAGAGGACATTCCATAATATTTTTTTTTTAAATGAATATTTTTAACATTTTTCTTCAATAGCTTCTAATTCATCCGACCCAGTGTCTCCAAATTAGTTGTTCACACAAACATTTTCAGATTTAGCCTCTTAATTTTTCTGTCAAAGTGCACCAGATTCATAGCCTGGCATTCCCAGACCTGCCACTAGGCGCTAGCAAATTAAATTTGCTGCGTCTGTTGGTCTGGACACCATGGCAAAAGTTTAATTTAACAGTTTAACAGCTGTTCGCTAAGCGAACAAGCTTAATACGTTACCTTGTGCATCGATCTGATTGGTTGTAGTGCTATCCAACTGCGTGCAGTGGCATTTGAAATGCACCAGTATGAGCCGCCCCTTGAGTTGGAAATTACTATTTATCGTGGCCAGACCCAGGGGCGGGCCGTCCATTGAGGCAAACCAGGCAATTGCCTGGAGCCCCGGGGCCCCATAAGCCCCTTTGGGGCCCCCAAAATGCCCTCTTTATATTTTGCCCCATATCTATTGTTTTTTATAAAAAATATCTTCAATAGTATCATCGGGATGTCTAATTACTCGCGTTTTGACGGCCTTTCTGCCAACCGTGCACCCCCCTTCAGTCTGCACTACATGGACTATTCCATTACACATTACGCTCATGACGCTGCACGTTCACGCGTAAATCCAAAAAAGTAAATAGCGGGAGAAGAGAGAGACGAGATAAACCTAACCTACCTATACCAAAATGAAGCGAACATACGAGAGCGGGTCACAAAACAAACAGAAGAAGGACCAAAGGCAGGACTTGATATCAAAGCTGCCGAAGCTATTAAGCTTTCCTACAGCACCCAGCGCGGTGGCAGCGGGACCTTAGATGGAAGAACAGCTGTCTACATGTCCATGGTCTACATCATTAACCGGTAACGTTCCAGCTCCTACTGTCAATCCAACAGGTGGCTCTGGCTCAGCCAGCAGCTATGCTAATGACGTGAATGTTTGTCAACAAACTGATGGAGATAATTAATGGTGCAACGGATCACGGTTGATCCGTGGTCCATTCGGACCAACCCTCACGGTTTGGGACCCACGTGAACCGCGGATTGGATGCATATGCTAAAAAAAAAAGACGCCTGTGTGTTCACGTGATCGGCGATCGTGTATTACAGAACAGTTAGTGGCGATCGGGGCCAGCCTCTAGGTCTACTGTAGGCTACTGACAAAAATCACACAACACATTGCCTGTATTTTTGTAACAATATGTAGGCCTATTAGTTTAGGCTATATTTGGCTGCTCCACTTTAAGTCAGCCCAGCCAGGCGATAGTTAAGTTTCAATTTCGTTTTGACCTCCGTGTGTAACAGCTGATAGGCTTGCGACAGCAGGAGTCAGTCTAAAGCCATCAATAATCAATTTAAGTAAAAAAGCAAAATAAAGCTATCTCTTCCTCCCTCTATCTGTGTATATTTCTCTCTCCCCTGCACACTTAGTCACTACTATCCATGCTAAAAGAAGGCAGGGTTATAACCTAATTTTTTTTTTTTTATATTTGAAGATTTTATTTCAAATAGGCCTAGACTCTGTGGACACAGGCTATGTTGTAATTCACTGTGTATTTAAAAAATAAAACAACACATGTAATTGAAAGCTAAGTCATATTGGTCTCTAGAATTGTATCCAGGTTAGTGGCAATCATCAACTTCCTGTCAGAGAGAAAGCTTCCTCTGCGTGGCCCCTCTGACACACTTACTGAACTAGGACTAGGCAATGGACATGTCATGGGTCAGGTTCAGTTAATGGCTCAGTTTGACCCTGTGATGTGGGATCCTCTTAGACCAATCCAAGCTAAGAAAGCCTCTGACACGTACCTGAGTAGTCTCATCCAAAATGAAAAAATGCTAGTGACTTTTGTTTATCCCTTGTATGGAGTATCTCAGTGTGCGCGGTATAAGGTACATTAGATGCAAGGGCCCCCAAATGGCTGTTCGCCTGGAGCCCCAAAATGGCTAAGTTCGCCACTGGCCAGACCCTCTATCGTTCAAGATATCAGGGTCTGGATTTCCAGGCTACCAGATTCATGCATTCAAGAAGAGTCGCGATCTCGGCTGTCATATATTTTCACCTAACTGAACATTGGAAACACTAGTGGAAAACACTGGATGTGTGGATAACATTTAACAAGGGGCAATAATTCGGCCAGCGCTACCATTGGAGAGGGGCCCCCTAATCATGTTCTGCTTAGGGCCCCATGAAGGCTTGGGCCGGGCTCTGGGTGAAAGAGACTGAATATGAAAAGATGAGCGGTGGTGGAAGTTAGTTCGCGACATGGCGAGATGAGTCTGTGAATAGCTGATGTGTGTGGGTTTTGCAGACAGTCGTCTGGGTGTCTGAGGGTCATTTTCTGATAATGAAACGACGGCAAAGAACTGGAATGAAAAGGCTGCAAGATTTCAATATGAAAATCAGGGCAACAAAGCGGATGCTCAAAGGTGAAGGACAGCATTATATCCTTGTATGACCAAGTGATGAAAAGAAGCATATACAAATAAAACCACGAGAACATAAGCAACAAAAATGCTCCTTAACCACAAATAAGTCATTTATGATTAGTTTTGAAAAAGTTCCAAAACACACATTTTCCATCCATCTGTTGCTCCTTTTGCTTTTCAAAAATCGGTCAAATACTGGTGACAAAAGCAAATACACTTTACAGATCTGTAGGTGTCTTTCCTTTTGTCAGCGCAGCATCTTACGCAATGTATAATGAAAAGAATGATTTTGTTTGTCTAGGAACAAGATTTTCAGATAACAAACATTTTATTTCGTGGAACACTTTGTCTCAAGGTTGTTCTATTGTGATGACAACAGGGGGGATAAAGAGAGGGCACACATAACATTGTGGAGAAGTGGCATGTTTATATAACCTGTTACCAGTGTTGTATCTTTACCAGGAGCAAACTGTCAACAAAACTTTGTTTCATTATAGTATTATAATAGTTAATGCATTACATTACATCTTTTCTGCTTGTAACATTTGGCCAACTAAACTTATGGCTACTATGTGTATGAGATATATGTGTCTCCAGCGGTTGGGGGTCCATAAGAAGCCTCCTAAAACTCCTGGTGCATTTACTGTACCCCTGGGAGAAAGAGGGGGGGCAGACAAGAGCTACCCTCTTTTTACCGAGGCGTGTAGTTGCAGTACGATTTATTGCATCCAGGGGGGGAAAAGACCCTCCACATCTACTGGACATTGAACGAACTGTGAACATCTGCCTTTGGTTAATCGTGGACACACAAACCTAGTGTGTTTTTGCACGCACCATCTTCACTACATATAATCTCTGTACACTGTTCATTTCGTTGTCTCAATCATGATGCCTCACTTGTGCTTGTGTGGCGTCTAGATCGAACCCTTGCTTTTGCTGTTGCAAGTAAAAACTTCACCTGCTTTGAAGATGCCCTGACTCAGATTCTCTTTATTGAAAACACTTGGGTTTTTTAATATTATTATTATAAAAGAATTCCTTTAACACAAACCGATGCACAGAGAGAGAGAGAGGGAGGAGACACGCAGCAAAGAAAGCGCGGGAGAGGGAGGAAGCATACGCGTGGTGACAAAACTTCAAAGGAGGCCAGTGAATTATTAATAGAGACAACAGCCTTACATAAGACTCCATACGGTAAGTATTCTGCCTTGCTTAACACTGGCTTCTAATGATCATTGCGCACACACACTCAGAAGGACAGAGTGCATTGAGAGGTTATGTGATGTAAACTTGGATATCATATTTACGCATAACATCAAATAGTTTTTTTGTCACTAATACATGATAATTAAATCAAATGAATGTACTAAATCCACGCTGCATTCATATCGTCAACTGTATTCCTCTACCTTTCATTTTCTATTTTGCTATTTCTTTCCCCTTTTAATCTACTCTAATACATCCGTTGCTAGCCTCAAATTGCTTCTAATTGATCTGTCTTTGTTGAAGTCCAATCAGGTAATATTATATAAAAGCTCCATTCTGTTCCTATTAGTAACAGGATGGATCTCACTGTAGGATTCAGCCCACTGTGAGTCACGATCATTGTTTTTGTCCTCCAGAGCATTTGTAATCTGACAGTGTGCTCCTCTTTTAAACCATCTGTGCGTCTGTCCCCAATGCACCGTGGGATGAATTGGATGAATCATCATGAAAATGACCTTCGACGCAGACAATTAAACAAGTTTCACTTAGACCATTATGACTGCCGCGCGTGCACACATGCACACATGCGCACACACACACACACACACACACACACACACACACACACACACACACACACACACACACACACACACACACACAAACACACACACACACACACATACACACACTAATGGCCTTCTTTTAATGGGGACTGAAGGCTGCCTATTAGTCAGATTGTGAGACCAGTTAGGGGTTGAAGCCATTAGAGGGAAAACTGCAAAACAATCGCTTGTGAGTTACAGTAGCTGAGCACGTGACAAAAGAAACAGAATGTGACAGCACTAAAATGGAAGTTTATTACACAATTTTTTTTGTTTTTTGCCTTGTTGAATTAGTCAATTTGATGACCCTTAATTGAACTGCTTCATTTGAATATACAGTAAAGCAGACAGTCTCTCTGATTATTAGCACCAGTAGGGTGGGACTAATCAGTCACTTTTGTGGTTGAAATGAGAATCAACAGATTGTGATAAAAAATCTGATGGAGAGAAACAAAAGTAGATGTTTGCCTTTTGGCGTTAAAAAAAAAAGGCCAACCTAAAAGTGTCACCAGGCCAGGGGTGTGACTAAACTCCATGGCATCCATTGGGGGGGACTATGAATACCTGAGATAATTGCTATGGGCGGTACATGAGAATCATAGGAACGGGCAACTGATTGCCACCCTCCACTCACCTGCTGGGTTTCCATCAACCGGTTTTATGCGCTTTCAAAGTTTAAAATGAAAGGATTTGTCTCCCTCTCTTAGTATGAAAAATAAAATACAACCAAATCAATTGAAGTTGTTAATGAGTGGCACCCTCCTATCGTCCACCCACTGAAAGTATCCACATATGTTGCCATAGCAACGGCATGGAGGCCACTGGTGCCTATCCTTGAGACAGACTGCAACCAAAAAAGACAATACGACCTGTTGGATTTACGAGACGGAGCCTATATAAAGCTATAACTACCTGGGGTCTGGTGCTCGTGTGAGTGTTAAAAAACAGGTTTGCTGTCATGGCAACAGAGCGCTGTAGTGGCTCTAAAGTAGGTAGGGGCGGAGAGAGCACGAGAGACTGAAAGAGAGCATAACAAATGGATTGTGTGTGTGTGTGTTTGTGTGTGTGTGTGTGTGTGTGTGTGTGTGTGTGTGTGTGTGTGTGTGTGTGTGTGTGTGTGTGTGTGTGTGTGTGTGTGTGTGTGTGTGTGTGTGTGTGTGTGTGTGTGTGAGTGACTGCAGCGGTCTCGCTCTGTCGGGATGGCGAGAAGTGGGTAGGAGAAAGGAAAGGAGGCAGCATGAGATAATGGGCATGAAAGGGACAAGGCTGGCATGAATGCACTGATACGTTTTTGGCCTCCCAGTTCTGCAGCTCTGTCTTGGGTGTTTTTACGGAACAACACAGACCCATAGCATTAGTGTTGAGCTTTAAGATAAAATAGACAGTTTATATACCATTAAAATACAGGTAGGAATGGTGGGAGTCACTATGAACTAAACATAACAATAAAAACATAAGTAGGAGGAAACAGCAGGGATTGGGCGGGGGATCAAACAACACATTAGTGGGTCATGACAGTGAGCGATCTCCTGGGTTTCACTTCATTTCTCTGCTGGTGTCTGCCTGCAGGCACCCCGCCTCTAGAGACACACACAGAGACAATACAGCAGGAAGAAGTGAACATTTACCATCTTAATCTGATCACAAAACAGAAGCTCAAATGGGGAAAAAACAAAGGCCTTTACATAGTAAACACATTTGATGAATTGACTATAGTCAAAGCCTGGTTAGATTTCTGTCTTATATTTACTGATACTGATTTTATACACTGGCAAGTTCTCCCCCCCACAGTATCAATCCCAGCTCCAGGCTGACGGAGAACACATTCACATCAGTGGGCAGTCACATGCACCAGTGTGTTCAATGTGCAGTATGTTTCCCTAGATTAATAACACTTGTTTGAGAGTGACAAATGTTGTAAACCAACTGCTAATGAAAGTTTGTGGTCTGTGAACGATTCTAGATTCCATGATGGAGAACAATCCATTATGTGAGTCAAACTCAACATCTCAAGGCAGCTCAAGGCACTTTCCTAGGTTCACATATTTTAGAGGAAGGGAAGAACATGAGCATTGCAGCCTTTCACAGTACTTCCATATTATTCTTTGATTTATTCTCATTTTATATACAATACTAAAATAATAACTACTCTAATACAAATCCTTCATACTGCACTGCATAGCACAGGGGTGGCCAACCAGTCAGAGACAAAGAGCCACATTTTTTACTGTGTTACTGCAAAGAGCCACATCGTACACACGGGTACACACAGTGGCGATTCCAGGAAATTTTGACTGGGGGTGGCCAAGGTGGGCCACAGAGTTAGAGTGGGGTGGCCATCGCACCCCTGAATGAATAGCATGTGATATGCTGTACAACCAATTCAAAGATGATTTATAATCCCAAATGCCCAAATCATGTTAGTATCCATTGTAATGTTTGTCAGAAAACTAAACCCCTGAAGGGGGGTCTGGGGGCATCCCCCCCCCCCCCAGAAGATTTTTTTGTGTTTTTAACATGTAATCTAAGCATTCTGGTGCATTCTCGCGAAGATAATAAAGGAAAAAGTCAATATTTATTTCAGCTCAGATGAATAGTAAAATTAGCAAGACAACATAACTTGCTTGCAGCCAGATGCCTAACAACTGGACAGAGGGACGGATGACCACTAGCTTTTGACCAAATATCTTGCTAAAAAAATAAACCTTTATTTATGAAAGTCTGCCCTTGCTAAGAACATGTTACACTCGCTAACTACAAACTTTAATTTTTTTATTCAGATTTCAAAAATCTGCTGGGACACGTGCCTATACACATGCATGGGTGGCACGCATGTCACAAGCACACTTATGCTGTTTTCAAGACCTTTGCTGACCAGAGACCAGTTCTAGTGGCCACAGTCCTACCATTAATTTAGTAATTGAAAATTGCAAACTGATCTCATATCAGTGGATTGGAGTGTTTGTGTGATGAACTTGGGAACTACCTATCAAAAAAAGTTAAGAAAGAAAAAAAAATACATATCATCTCTGAACTAGGATACATATCAGGAAAAAAATGTAATTAAAAAAATAAAATGAAAATAAAAAATAACATTTGAACTGGGGGGGGGGGGCACTGGGGTGGCCAGTAAGATTTCAGGGGGGGGGGGCGCTTGTTTAAAAAAACAAAAAAAAACAAAAAAAAAACAGGGGGCCCCACACTAGGACTTGAAACGGGCCCCCAGATCGTTAAGGCTGCCCCTGTGATAATGACAGGACTGGACTAAAGACGACAGGGCAGTCATTTTCAACAATGAACATTGTGTGCACTGCCTCACACACAAACTCTCAGTTCAACCAAGTCCACAAACAAAAATATAACAATTTAAAATAGCGTTTTTCTCTTACTATGCATGTTGCTTTGTGGGACTTACTTTTAGCATGGAGAGAGCTGAAGTGGCGCTGCAGATTTGAAGCCTTGAAATGCGCAAATGACACCTGGCATATAAGGCAGAATGGCTTGGCATAACGTTCAACAAGAAATATGAACTCTCCCACTCTGTTTCGGAGCGAACTTGACACAAATAGTTTACTCACGGAAAACCTCCCTCCAAGCTGAGCGGGCAGTTTTATGTTGCGTCCGCACCAAACGTTTGCGAACGTTATGTTGCGTCCTCAATTAAACATTTGCGAACAGGCATACACATAGGGCCTATGTGAGTACCAGATCTGCACGGGCTGCCCATGGACCTATAAAGAAATGGACAGCGGACTGAAAACCGTTGGAACGTTGAAGCCATTCATTCCTATGAAAGCTGCTCATTGGCGCAGGGCGACCATACAGGAAGTATTCGCTTCCGCGTACACGGTGCCAACACGCCCCTTAAGCGTGACGCGCAGTGTACGTTTCACTGACGTTCTTGGATGAAGAAAGCAGTGTAACAGTCTAATATGTCCATGCCGTAAACTAAGCTGAAGCTAAGCGGAGACGAGCACAGTTGTATTGTTTATCTACCATGGAAGTATAAATTACATATCCCCGATGATTCTCTGTATGTAATCTTAAAATGACACCCCGTTGTTGTTAAGTAATATAGTGATTCACAAGTTCTAAACGAAGACTACTCCTGCCATCAGGGCAGCACTATTAGCTAATGTAAGCTAAACCAGCTAGTGGGTTAGCGCTGTTTTCGTAGCGTGTGCTGTTAGCTTATATTATACTATCTATGGCTGTTAGGTAGTGAGCAAAGTTCTAGTGCTCTATTGAAATAAAGCAAACAAATGTTCAAATGCCAAAGTGAGCTTTTTAAAGTTTAATTATAAGACCGAATGTGTGGTTGTCAAAGCAATTGCCTTATCAGAATGGGTTAGAATTAGTTTTATTTTCCTGCTGTGGGTATCAGTTATATTACAAATTACACAAGCTTAAAAATTCAACAGTTACAGTTAAACAATCCTTTTTTAAAGAATATTAGTTTGTCCTTTTTTGACCTAGTGTTCTGGAACTGAAAATCAGGCTGTCTGGTTCAGATGAGAGTTGGCAACGAAATACCAGTTGAAACAACATTCAAGTTAAGTAATTAAGATGTTTATTGCTTTCAAGCAAGAGTCAAGGCACAATTATCAATAAGAATCAAGAATGTCAGCAATTTTTCAGAAATATATAGTAAACTGTACCTGTTGCTGTACCTGTTGCATGAAACACAAACATTTGCAAGTCCCCAACAGGCTTATGTATATAGATTATATATATATATATTTCCATAACACCAGATAAAGAAAAACACCTTGTAGGCTATTTACATTTTCATTCAGGGAACTCACTGATTCATTCAAGTTGTTAAGAAGCGAAAGAGTCTGAAATGACTCACATGGAACTATAAAAACTATAAAAAGCCATGGAAACCAGCAAGCAACACATTTTAAATTAAATAACCTGATTATAAAATAACAATCATGGATTAAAGCAATTGCAGAATTAGTTAATCTTCAATGTGATTTAAAACTCTGGGATGAGCAGTTCCAAAATAAAAGTGGCAAAACTAGAGTTGTTAAACGCAGCCACTGGTTTGTTGACCTGATTCTTTTGAACGTGTGTGTGCAATAAATCAGACAGATATGATATAAAAATAAATGGTTACATATTGAACAGCAACGAAGTTGGAGTAGCCTATAACAGCATAATTAATTATAATACACCAACATTGTTAACTGTCATACATAACTTAACAAGCAACTGCAAATTAAAAACCAACGTAACTGAAATGGTTATATTACACTAACAATATTATAAAAATTACGTAGGTCTCCCATAATCATTCAAGTAATCAATACATCCGTGCCTGTTACAGGCATTTCAATGATGTGTTTTCCACACCATGGGTAGCGCAAATGGCATAGTACCCATTAGAGATTATTAGAGCTCATCAGCACAGCTGGAGGTGATGGTGAGGCTGCCGCTGGATGAGCAACTAGTTTTTGTACATGATCCCGTAATGCACCCATCATTTGCCTATGGATCTTTTCAATAAATGGATCAATATAGTGAATCGCAATGATCGCAAGCAGATCGTGAGAGTTGAGCTCACGCGACTAACAGCTGAACCAGTCTACAAATCCCTCGGTGACTGTAATGTTAAAAAGTCACATGCCTAAAAATCATCAACGTCCTTCATGTTAAGTAAAAGGAAAAATCTCAGACACGAGAAGTTAATGGAGCCTCGCACTGAAAGAGTCATGGACCTATAAAGAAACACTGAGCCCTCTCGGAGGCCGGAGCAGAAAACCGAAACATTTGTTTCACTACGACTCTGTTCAGCTGCCCACGGCTGCCCACTCCCTCCTCCTCCCGCGAAAACAAACTGAAAGACGTTGAAAGCCGTTGGGCTAATAAAACGCTTGAGGTGGCGTTTTGAAATGAGAAAACTTCAGTTTTATTAGTACATGGTCTAAAGATAAGTGTGAGCCTATGATTGATATCCAGAAAAAATTTGCGGAGACACAATCTTGTTCGCCGCTTGTATTGTGTGGACGGGGAAATCTGCCTCAGGGCTCCATGGAAAATAAGCTCCCATTCACAGCATGCAGTACCAATGGGTTGGCCACTAGTCCATGCTGGCTGCTCGGAGAAGGCAGCATCCTGGGGGCCTGGGGCTGCCAGATCTGCACGGGGTCCTAGATGCGTGATGATGACGCACTTCCTGTAAACGGTGTCTTTTAAATGCGCATGCGCTATTTTAAATGCGCATGCGCTATGGTTATCCGGATATCCCGCTATCTCTCCCGCTCGGATATAGGACCCCATCGTGCAGCCCATCCTGGACCCCATCAATCATGAAAATAAATAATAAAAAGAATTAATGAGAATTAAGATTCAACACTGGCTTTATTCAACATCTAGATGTTTCAAACAAAAGTTGTTATACAAAAATGTATTGTTTTAATGTGATCAACTAGCAGAGCTCCATGATATCTATTATTCCAAAAGTGTACCCTATTCACCTGCTGTGTCACACATTAAGTGAACTATTCCCATTGAGAAATGTTCTGCAGAGACTCACTGTAAATAGTAGGCTAGTTTGCTGTTTGGACAGTCGATGGACACTACAAAAGGTGGTATATGTGGTTGAATAAGAAAAATACAAATCAGATTAAACAAAATCTGATGTACTTTTTTATTTTATTTAATGAAGGTTGAATGAATGAATCTATTTATCAGTGATGCAAGACACTACAAATGCTCCAGGGTCTGGAAATTGTACATCAGAGCCACACCTTTACATTTTTTAACTGATAAATATCATTATGAAACTCTCATTATACACATTGTTTTTCAGTGTGATGTAAAATAACAGTGAACCCAGGGGATAGTTGTTCTTTTAATAAAATATTATTTCTTAAAATACATGCTAGAGTACATTAAACTAAAATACTCATTTAATGTTTAAAGTATTATTAAATAAATGTTTAATTTAGCACTCAAACAGGGTTCAAACCGGGGGTTAAACCTTGCTAAACTATAAATTCGTATAAAATAAAATGTAATTTAACCTTAATAATGAGAGATGACTACTATAAGCCAAACGTAACAACTCATTTTAAACCTTGCAGAACAATAAATAAATCTATCTATCTATGGAGCCTACTGGCTAAGCTATCAGCTAGCGCGATCTTTTACATGTTGTTTGAGTTTCACACAGATAGTATATACAATAAATAAATCGATCTATCTATGGAGCCTACTGGCTAAGCTATCAGCTAGCGCGATCTTTTACATGTTGTTTGAGTTTCACACAGATAGTAAATAAACTATCTATAGTTAGCTTACTCGCTAAGCTATCGCACCATCAGCTATCGCGATCTTTTCAAATGTTGTGTATGTCCACATTGCTTTGCCGTAGCGTAGCGGTATCTATGGTGACAACGTCAAGTGTCGATACGTCATCAGTAGGCGCAGGACCCCGTGCAGATCTGGCAGCCCGTGCAGATCTGGTACTCACACCTACACATTAATAAAATAAAAAATGAAATAATAGACAACATGTAAAACGAACGTAAGAGCCGCATGAAATGTTTGCGAACATGCACACACATAGGCCCACACAAAAAAAAAGTATATATAAAAAAAAAAATAAAAAAATTATAATCACATAATTTGATATGAACTGAAGAGCTGCACGAAGCTGGGCAAAGAGCCGCATGCGGCTAGCGAGCCGCGGGTTGGCCACCCCTGGCATAGCACAAGGTTTTCCGATAGGCCCAGAATCACGTTTACCCTCATGCTGCATTATTGACTAGTGTAGTTCGTTAGACTAAAATATAACTAGAATTATAATTTGCCTATATAGGTCTCACCTTGATAAACACCTTAATTAAGATAGCATTGTATTACGTAAAGAGCAATAAATATAGAACCCTACCCTAAAACTGACATCCATCCACTGGTTCTGGTTGGCTCTCCCTTAGTTTGATTAGGTGGCCATTGGATGCATAGTTGCAAATCCAAACCATGGCTGTGTATCTCAATGTGTTCCTGGAGATACAATATATGTGAATTTACCCAGCCGTCGTCTGCAGTAGTTGCAGTCTTCAGAATCAGTTGATCTGGAGGTTTATCTCCAAGAAATAACAGGAAGCTGTATTGGTTTCACAGATTGAATCTCCGCTCTGACAGTCGGGGTCGTCATTTTTATGGCCGTGTACTTCCACAGCTGCTAGCAGGGACAGATGGAAGGTATACGGCTAATGGTCTGAGAAAAGGAAGGCAGAGGGAGATCAAAACGAGCAACCTAATCCAAACACAGAGGGTTGGGTTGAGGGTCTATCTATCTCTATATTCAATACAGAAAGCTTTTACTGACATGCCTGTTGTAAAAAACAGTATTGCCAAAGCATTACATAAATTACAAATAATAACAAATGACAACAATCAGAACAACCCCCCCCCCCCCCCCCCCCACTTCGATCCACATATACATGTATAGGCACACATTACAAATGATAAGACATATGACTGTAAATAATGAAATAATGTCAACAGTAAGAATGGTAAAATAAGCATTGATTGAGTATTGTTCTCTCTCCCCAGTTTCTCCTCCATCTCCAGATCCCTATTGGTCTCCCTCTCATGCCAATTCTCAGAACATCCTCTCTTGCAGCTCGATGCATCATCTTTCAGATGCAGCTCTTGTTACCAGCCATCTACCCCTGATCTCTCTGCCCTGCTCACCACATTCCCTGTGGTCCGCCTCTCTCTCTTTCTCTCTCTCTCTCTCTCTTGCTCTCTCTCTGTCTCTCTCTCTCTATCGTTCTCTCTCCCTTGATCTCTGACCCTCCTCTCTTCTTTTCCAACCACATTTAATCATACTATGTTTGTAAACCAGAGTTCGTATATCCTCGATCGATTGACGCTCACTTCTCCTCCCTCTTTTCCTGGTCAGTCTTTTCATCACATTTTTCCATCTGACCCTCTGTTTGATTTATAAACACACACAGCCCCACATATATATTTATATATAATATCATAAGTACTGTCATATACAACAATATACAGTATGATACTCCTGTACATTCACGGAAAATAAGTGAATAAAAGAATAACTGAGGGAAAGTATTGGCAAGACTGATGTTAGATGCCACACCATAAGCCACATACCAGGACAATTCACTGAATGACATTTGACAACATGGACACACACGACACACACACACACACACACACACACATGGACACACACACAAACACACACACACACACACACATATACAATCTCTGTTGTCAAACATGACCTTAAGGAGAGTAGGCATACAGGGTATATTATCGCTATACGACAATCATGTATAATCACACCACACACACACACACACACACACACACACACACACACACACACACACACACACACCGTCCCCACATATTATATTCTGTACATGTTCAAGGGTAAGCGCAGAGTAAATATCACCTTAACCTTCTTGCTGACTCCCTATCACTCATCACAAGAGCATATGTGTGTTTGTGGATATCTTCCACTGTTTACTTTAGAATTGTGTATAAATCGTCTGTGTGTCACTTTGTTATATACAGGAGAAATACTTTCCCCTCTGACTGTGATGCAGGTAAAACGGTCATGAAGTGAATTGGAGATATTGAGTTGTTCATTGAATCATGCCTGCCATTCAAGTCTGCAACTAAAGCCTATCACCGGAAAGCCTTCATTGATTTTGATCACTGATTCTATAAATGGTCACTTTTATTTACAAATTATCTTTTCACTAACGCAGCTAAAAACAGCGCTGCTTTACCTCAATTTTCAAAAGTTGAGTCAAGGTTCATTTTTTTTGTATCAATATAACAGTAAATCATTTTGGCACACTTTAAAAGGGGCACATTATCTTTTTGCCTTTACAGAATTGTTCTTTTACCTTCTTTTTTGCACAGTCACAGCCATCACTCTGATTACATTGTGGAGGTCAAATCAGATCAGAGTTATAAAAGGCTCTTTGGAGTTCACTTGTACAACTGAAGTGCACTGCTGCAGTTGGTGTAAGACTGGATGCTTGTAAGGGGCTGTTTGTGCTGTAACATCATTCACATTCCAAATCAAAGTGAACACGGTTGTTGGCCCTTTCAAACAAAGCAGCTGAACCACAGAGAAACTTACAACAGATTCTCTGTAAAGTCAATCAGCTAGGCCTATTCAGAGCAGTTCTTTTGAGGTTCCAGTAACTCTCTCTCTCTCTCTCTCTCTCTCTCTCTCTCTCTCTCTCTCTCTCTCTTTCTCTCTCACTGACACCATTAATCCATCCTCCTCCACTTCTTGTTCTCCAGATTTATTAGAGGCAACCTGGATTTGAGGGGGTAAGTCTGAGCCAGGAACCCCAGAGACAGGCAGCTGTTGTGGGCTTAGTGGAGGAGGGTCAATCCTGGTTTTGTGTGGAGAACAAATGACATTGAAGGTGAAGACATGATCCGACTGGAGATGAAGGAAGGAGGCACGAACACATGGCTGACGGAAGCGATCCCAGAGGTGTTATAACCATAAAATCACAAATTAATTCTACAGGGTCCAAGGGTCCACCTCAAAGTAAGTTTGTAATATGAATTTGTGGGTGGTCTCTTTATTGACTGCTCTGCCATGTCTAAATATCTAGCCAAATAGTTACCTAAAGCGTGTGTTTGTGATTATTCTTATCGCTAGATTTATCTTTACATCCTTGAGTGCCTGCGTGATTCTGGCGTGGGGGTCTGATGATTTTCTACGTCGATGGGGCAGTTACCGTCAGAGGAGCAGACGCACAAACACATGCGGCAGACGGTCAAACACTCACACGATCGTTAGGGCCTGGCCTCTGTAATGATCTCCTGTCTTCATCTGATGCTGCTAGTTAATTGCAGGGTAAGAAGGGAAGGCTATCGACCGGGCTTTGACACTCGTCTCAATCATGCCCCTGTACGAGGGAGCCAAAGGTTGGGCCGCTGCGAGATTAAAACGTCTCCTTATGGTGCTCAGAAGAAAATGTTGTGGACATCTACAGTCGAGCTATAGGTTGTGATGCGGTCAGGCCGTTAAAAATCCATCTAGAGATAAGCATTTAACAGCCCAGGGCGGGAAACCAGGTCACGAGAAAATTGTATGTATGCCGGCCCGGGAGCCTGTCACTTCTGTAATTGAGATATTTGCAGTATAATGAGGATATGTGGGTAGATACTGTAGCACAAGTTGGGGTTAATCAAATGTGTAATCTCAGATTGGTTACGGAGAGGAAAAGACTTCTTTTTTTCGGGCATGGATGGGCAATAGGAATTGGTATTGGTTCTCATTAAATTGGAGGTTTGACCTACCAAAAAGTAAAGGTTAAATGTTAAAGTTAAAAGTGTAAATAGTTGTTAAATTTCGCTCTGCATGGCTTCCGTACAAAAGCCCAGGAAAGCAGTTGTGTGCTGATTTTTGCTCTTCAGCGTTGGAAGGGAACCAGACGCACATTTTCGAAACCATCTTATTACTGGAATCTTTTCTCTTGACACAGAGTGAGATGTGTGCTTCAGAGCAAGTGTTTTAAACCAGTATTTCTCAGTTTTACAAGAGAAAAGACTTTGAGTGTAAATCCTGAGTGTGGCAGCTGTTCGTTATCCTGTCTTCCTCTGGCAATAAACTGCAGTAATAAAACTGTCTCCAAATTCCCCCAATTACTTTTCTATTATTGACTTCTAAAATGGGTTTAGAGATAATAGGAGGGAAACCATTTTTACGAGGCAAAAACATTGTGCTGCTTTCTCCTTCTTGGATCCCTTAAAGATTTCCTATTATACTACTTTTCTGGTCTTAATTTATTGTTAAAAACTGCTATAGAGCAAACTGACACGAATCACATCACAAAAAACCATGTAGATTTTCGGGAAACGCTTCCTCTCATCTGGGCGATTCAGCATGCTCTGTCAACACTGTGCTTCGGACATCTCCGCCCCCTCCCCCCCCCCTCCTGCAAACCCCACTCCGTTGTGATTGGTTACCTTCCTTCCAGAACATTTCCAGCAGCGCGCGGGGAGATTTCTGAGAGGAAGGTGGGGGCAGGGCCGGAGCTTGTCTGAGCAGCATTACCATACATGGAAACATCCGAGAACGTGACGACACGATACCCGGAAATTTGAACAAGTGAATTCTCGACCGGCTGCCCTAATGTTTAGTGCTCTGCATAGCCACCCCAGACGGTCAGCAGGGAATACGTCTAAATGCATGTACGCAATTATTTGATACGCTAGTATGGTTAAACATGACTATAAATCATTATAACAACGTTTATAGGTCATAAAAGTCGAAAAGTATCATAGGTCCTCTTTAAACATGTTGAAAATACAAAAAAAATTAAAAAAGGTCAAAGTCAAAAAGAGTCTTCTCTCCAGCCAGGCTTCAGAATATTTATTCATTCACGTTCAGCTTTTTCAGCAGCAGCTCGGAGGACGGAAGATAAAACGCTGATCAAACACAGAGTCTTCTGGGGGGGAAAGCATCCCAGGATACCTGTCAAGCTTTCACAGAAAAACTGCTGTTTTCACAGCCTGAGATCAAACCACTGACGTACACTCAACAAAAGACTATTTTAGGATCAAGGACTTCATATTGAGGCATTGAGCCTTGAAAGGCCACAGGAAAAGGGCTTCATATTTTTAATGGAGCATAAACAGTTCAGACTAGAGTAAAGTTTAAATTCCTAACGGCTCAAATACTGCGGCACATACTTTTTATTGAGTTATTTGAAGGACAAACTCATGAATCAAAGAACAAGTCCATTTACTCTGTTGTTCAATAGAGAGAGAGAGAAGTGGAAGGGATGACCTGCTGCACAAGGATACAATGAATAACGTTGCACAGGTGATGGACCTGACACTGCTATCAAATACCAATTTTCAACTGGGAGTGAAACTAAAATAAGGAAAAATATAAAGAAGTGAAGTGGTAAGCCAAAGTAACAGGTTTAAAGTGTCTGAGCTGCTACACCAGCAAATTCAGCTGTTTGCTCAATTTCAACAGAGCATTAGATATTTATGAGTTTCACGCCGCAGGTCAGGCTACCTTTGATTGGTGTCGTGTTCAAGGACTTGTTCAAAGAAATGGAAAGTGAATCCACTCTGGGATTCCCATGTGAGGGAATGTGGCAAGACCCCTTTAGGACACCATGCTGACTCTGAAATGTCAAAGCAGGTAAATCCCTTTCAACTGGAGCAGAGCAATTTGAGTTTCAGTACAAATTACTTTCATTTACTTGAGTTTACGTGTATGTTTGAATACTGACATTGACAGCTCAAAGCTAGAAGGAACAAATAGCTCTCTACAGGGCAACGGGTTAAGTGTTAACTCAAGGGCATTTTAGTGGGAATGTTCTTGTAGATGTTCTCGTCTGAAAGGGTCTGGTTCAATTTAGCTGCTTTGATTGTATTCCTGGGCCGCTAAATGGAGCCTGATGCGTTGATGTCTGCTTTGCTGCAGGAACTCCATTTCAGCACTAGATAAAATCAAACAGAGTGGTGTATTATTTCTGTTTGGGTCAATTCTTTTTATATGTATAAAGCCACAGTTTTTGTTAATTCTAAGGCAATTTCTGCACTATATAAACAAGGCTAAAGTGGCTACTAGCTGATGAAAAAACTATTTAGAATTGATTTTTTTCAATACACAGAAACAGAAAAAAGAGCAAACGCAAAGAGTACATAATGTTTCTAAGGAAACGAGATTAAAGCATGGTGACTATTCTTGAGAAGTAATTGGAAATAGTTTTATCAATTTTTGAAATATGATTCCCCTCTCATGTGTATAGCTAAATAGCTACAGTCAGCAGTCTGTTAGCATAACTTAGCATAATAATATTGGTCGCTGTCTGAAAGTAACAAAATTCACCCGCTAGCATCACTAAAGTTAACAAATGAGTATTTTATTGATTAGATTTAACAAATGAGATATATAATGTGTTAATTATAGAGCTTGAGAGCGGTTGGTTGAAATTAAATGAAATTCAGATACACTTGATAAATTGCACCATGGGTTAGGCCTACATGTCAAACCAGTACAAACTTGACTACTTACTTATAGAGAGCTATATAGATCTCATTTCAACCCAAATACAAATGGTTTGAGTGTGGAATTCCATCAGTCCTCATATGACACTAGTTAAACAGGTGCATGACTATGAAAAACACTTTGCTAATATATGCAGTCATATTCGCAACACACAGGTGGGGTGTCACAGCCTGATAGAGAGCTGAAGTGTCTTGTCTGCACAGCTAAATAAGAAACCACATAGAAAGGGAGAATACAGAGTAACACAGTGCTATATCTAAACGCCTCCTTATAGCTGGCCAGACTATATTTACTCTGGCTGTGGTTTGGGCTACTGCAACAGACAAGCACATATTATGACACAAAAGAGACCTTTCATTAATGTAACACCCCTGCATTTTCTGTCTTGGCTGTTGCACATCATAATGCAATTTTAGGAAATACCACACTTCACAAACCTCACAACGGTGAGTGATTTAACAACATCCTAGCATTTAGCATTGCTCCAAATGTCCATATTGACAGTATTGTAAGTTTAGCCCTCTTGTCTGCAGCTATCAGCCATATCTAACCAGTTGAGGCATTGAAACAAAAAGTACACATACACTAGTATATTTGAAATAAATTTCCGAAGATAAAGTTTTGCTGGTCGCAACAAGGACCAAACTGATTGAAGTGATTTGCGGGAGTGGTGAGCAGGCCATGAAGGAGAATGGAGCTGCACTCATCATCCGCAGGCCTCTCCACTGGAGCAGTATGAAGAATCCTTCCATCAGTCATTCACCCACGCCCCCCCCCCCCTCCCCTACCCACCACCTCCCCTACCCATTATTGTAATGCCAGAATGTTACAGGCAAAATGTCTTCACATAAATAATGAAAAAGATCTGCACACTCTCTTTGCTTGAGGTGCAAATTTTTGCTGACAGCTCACTTTTAGATGCAAGAATGAATGTTAAAGTAGAGGTAAAAGTTCAGGGTCCGGGCATAGGGAAGAATGAAGAATGTGTGTGTGTGTGTGGGTCTGCGCGCGTGCGTGCGTGTGTGTGTGTGTGTGTGTGTGTGTGTGTGTGAGTGTGTGTGTGTGTGCGCGTGTGTGAATGTGTGTGACATTTTTCCCAGATTTAGGAATGTAAGGGGGTTTTTAATATTTGAGAACAATGACAACAAAAAATAAATAAATAATTATGATCAAATTAACCTTTGTGAACATGGTGCAGGTTTTGGTCTGATCCCAGCAGGCCAAGAGGTCGTTCAGTGAGCAATTCCGGGCAAGAAATTGAACTGTCAAGGTGGCAGAGGACGATCAATCTGCAGTGCGGTGAGAGACTGGTAGGATAATGAGCCATTTCAGTGAAACTCAACTCAACCAGGAGGAGTCTTTGAAGTATTCCATGTGCTATTTCATGTCAATACTTTAGGGTAAACGGTACAGCTAAGTTAAGTAAGGTTCCAGATTTGTTGAAAACTCAAACTATTACCTTCGCAGCCAGTTCACGCAATTCAGACAATTCAGATTTGTTCAGTAATTTTATAGTCAGGGCAGGGTGTTGTTTGGCAGCTCACCTTGACTGATGTGCTGTGGGAAACTTTGATTAAATTATCTTAGGATAGTGTCGACCTAAAGGGGCAAAAATAAATTGAAGTCAGTGTGAGAGTGGGCGTCACACAGCTTTCGTGCTCCCAGCCTGTATCTCACCACAGGAAGGGAGAGAGAGAGAGAGAGTTGGAGAGACACACTAAAAGACTAATCCAGTGTTGTCAGTGTACCGTCATTGTGTTTCGTGTGCTCTCAAATGTATTGCAGTAATTCAACTTCAAAGTTTATTATGAGACGAGCAAGCATTTAGCTGTTGACTTCTGGGGAATCATAGTGAAACCAATAAGCACTTTGATGAACAGTGTTAAAAATTGCATCATGAAGTCCAGATGGGCTGTGATTTCAGCACCTCGTTTGCGATGCTTTCAGGGCCTCATGCTTCATTTGCTTTGGAGATTGGATTCTTTCAGCCACTTCGCTAATAAGAGATCTGAGTGAGTGGCTTTGGGGAGTTTCACTAAACTAATCCAAATGCTCACATAAATTTGGATTGATGTCCTGTTTTTGTAATTTAAAACTTGTTTACTTAACAATTAACACTAGTCTACTACCATGTTTCCCTTTGAAGTTCAAGGCAATAACTGGTACTTCTGTTTTGGATTTTGATATGACACTGATGCTTTACTAGACTGCTATATTTGGAGCCAGTTGACATGCATTGCATTCTCCCACTGTTCACATTTGCCTACAAAGAGATGTCAGACTGCATGAAAGCACTGATTTAGTGAACAGTGCCTTTGTCTGGCTCCCATGTGCCGGCTTCGCAATGATTGAATTTTTTTTTAACGTGCCCTTTGCACTACTCTGGTATTCATCCACCCACCCACTCGCTTCAGTAAAATACATATTAAGCCTGGCGCTGGCTGCTCAGCACTTTAACAAGCAGCGGGCCTACCTGTGGGCCAATCAAACTCATGCTGTGTCGGCAAATATGCTTCAAACCCCACAGAGCTTTAAAATGAATTTTAGTGGAGATCCTTAAGTCTCATAAGATAGCAAATTATTACAAGGTCAAGGGGAATTTCATGGGCTGTCATTTTATGTTAATGTTATATCTGTACACAGCCCTTTCCATTGTAAACTAGCTTAAACGTAAGTTATAAATGCTCTGGTATTACTCAGTACAACATTTCACCATTTCAATGATAAACTGGAAAAAGCTGATACAGAATATGTGTGTGGAAAATGATGATGTGAATTCTCTTGCCCGTGTGCAAGTGAAGATAAGACTGCAAAAGTGACTTGGGGTGAAAAATTAGATTTGTTGTCAAGTCACTGGGGTCAATGTTCACTGGTAAGACATTAGTGCATACAAACACATACAATACCGTTTACTTATCTGTGTGACTGTACCCTCTGAGTGGGCTGTATTTATGCACTCAGTGACCTTCAGTCTAGAACACCAAACATGAATACTAATACTGACTAAAGCCACAGTAGGGTGAGTAGCCCTAATGAGGTGTGCATGTGTGGTCAAAGTGTGACCTACCAACGGTTTGTTTTACCTGCATCTCTCCCTCTTATTAAAGCCCACTCTGGTGTGGTGTGTCTGGTCTGCAGCTCACTGTCCTGGCTTCACTGTCTGTGATTGATGGAACGAGTCAGGGAGCAAAGACAGACAGAGGGAGGTGGACATATTTGTTGAAGCAAATAAAAAATGGATGGAGCGAGGGAGACAGGAAGGAAGATAGATAGATACAGAGAGAGATACAGAGAGAGAGAGAGAGAGAGAGAGAGAGAGAGAGAGAGAGAGAGAGGGAGAGAGGGGTCCTTGAATGGCAATTTCCACCTGCAAAAACAAGGCTCTTGAATCCCTGCTGAACCGACTCCAGTGGAGTGAAAGATTCTCCATGTGATGGTATCTGGCATGCTGTTATTGCCTTCACTTGCTGCACTTTGAGCCTGCTAATGGGCAAACATACAGACGTGCATGTACATAAATACATGCACACACTTTTTGTTAGTCACTTTTTTTTTAAATGTTTCTTTCTTTGCATTGCTCGAAGTGAATTTAGAGCGATTTTCCTTCATCTTCTGAGAGTTAAAGTGTCACTTCAAAACCCCAACAAGGGGTAGAGCTGCAGGTTTTGTACACTTACACCTATACTTGCATGTGCTCTCCCCTGTTCTTGAAGTGGAAGAAAAATAGAAGAGACCAAAAATCCTTTCAATGCAGAGGCAGTGTGAGAAGCTTGTTCAAAGTGATGTAAACAGAAAGTCGAAAATGCAAAATAAGTACGTCTCAAAAATGATAATAGATTCCAGTGTGAACAAAAGTCTCCTCCTTCTGCGGGTTCAGTGTTGTCAAAGGGGGCAGAGCCGCAGAGATAACTGGGTTATATATTACACCTTTCGGGAAAAAAACTTGAGAAAACATAACACCCACTAATGGCTTCTCAAATAAAGGAAAGGCAAACATTCATGGGCACGCTGCAATAAAAAAGTGGATGAGTAGCTCAAATGGACAAACAATAGGTGACGGGATGTCACAGTGGGCAGAGGAACAGGGTTATTGTGAAATGGGAAAATACAGCTGGAGCAAGAGATGGACCAACCCTCCTCTCCTTGACCAGCTCGGATGGTTCTGGACTTTGTTCTCCTCTGGCACGGCCCTGTGGAAAGGCGAGTGAATACGTTACCCGGTACTTTAGTTTATCTTAAAGTCTTAAACCCTGTGGGAGAGGAAAGAGGGAGAGGAAGAGAACGAGGGGAAGTAGGGATGACTGAGAAGGAAGGCGAGAAAGAAGCAACAAAGTGAAGTGGAACTCCGGTGGGGTTTGTCCCACATCGCCGTAAACATATTCATCACATTTCTAGTGTTGTGGACCTGGACACCGCAGGGATGTGGATGGATACCAAAACAGAGGCTATGGAGGCCAGCAGGAGTCGTGCCACCCTCAGTCGCCGTGTGTTAGATGGCCTGCTGTTGTGTACAGGCGACATGGAGCACTTGGATGAGCACATCAAGGGTAGGGGAAACTCTCACAACACTGCAACATAACATACCAAAAGGTTTCCTCACCATCCAAATATAAAATGTGTAATGTATTGTATGGCCTTTACAAAAATGTGCTATTAGATAATGAACAATTCATCACAAGCCTTCTCATAATGTCATTAACTGCAAACCTTTTTTTTTAAAGAGGAAGCTCACCCACATACTTGGACTGTGTTAAACTGCCATAATCATACATTAAATGAGCTTGAAATGCTTACTCTGCAATTAAAATATGCAGATGTAATCATCACACAGCTCCCATGGTGAATGCTTCTGAACTTTTCATAACATAAAACATCATTAAACTCATTATGTTATACAAAACCCAGAATGTGCATGAAGGAGTCCAACAAAGGAATACGTTTTGTGATTTGATTGATTTGAGTCATTTGAATTAAAAAATAAGCTTAAAAAAGGAATTTCCCCAAAAATTTTAGGGCTTAGGAATTAAGGACTATTTAACCACAAACTGCACATGTCCTGTTACTGAGCACTGACTTGCTTTAAATGAAACTGTTGCCTTATTGTGATTTGTCTTATTGTGTTTTGTTGTGTGTTGTGTTTTATTTTCAAATGTGAAACTCTTATGTTTTTATGCTGTTTTCTTGACCAGGACATTGAAAAATAGATTTTAATCTCCAGTGGAAAATTCCTGGTTAAATAAAGGTTAATAAATAAAACCTTGTTTAAGGAATTGTGCAGGAATACTGTGTCGAATATTTTCCTGTCTATGTCCTCCTCAGACAGGTGGTTTGTGCTGCAGCTGGCGGTGTGGGGCCTGAGAGGGGTGACCAGGGTGATCCTAGCCAACAACCCGCTGAGTGGTGCTGTCATCTTGGCTGCGCTCTTCTGGGCCTCCCCCTGGCAAGGCCTGCTGGGAACTCTGGGTGTACTGGCCTCTACGCTAACAGCTGTCCTCATAGGGCAAGACAGGTGAAACCATACCGCTATAACAGAGAAATGCACACACTAGTAGAAGCGCACGTCCGTCTTTATGTACATATTTAATGATCTGGGTATTTTTAAAACCACACAACTGAAAAATGTCCATTTTAAACGATCGACCCCCCAATAAAAGCCCGTCCGTTGCTTGGAAGCCGACCCCGTGTGTAACACGAGCCTATAATTTCCCCCGACCTTAAACGAATAAACCTGATTGAGTGGTCTGCTTAAAATTCATGAGAATAACATCCCTGTGACTGATAGCCCTGTGTTCACTCACACCCACTGCCCAGCAAGTCATACTTTAAATTCCTATTCCAATATGCCATCCACAGTATAATATGCTAATACACAACCTTCTTTTAATCATTTGAATTTAATTCCAGCTGAACTTAATTTTTTAAAGTCTGACATGCTGAATACATTTTCTCTGTCTCCCTGGAGCCCTTTGCTCATTAAAGACCGAACTGTTTGTTCTAGGAAGACACATAAAAAGCTAATGTGTCATGAAAACAAAAAGCCCTTTTATGAATTCACATTATATCCCTCTGTTCCAGAAATGTTGCCTTGTTTTGTTTTCAAAATAGAAGATGAAGACAAAATAAATGATTAATGAATTTAAATTATTTTGATTGATGGATGTTCCTCTTTGGTGTGTGTGTAGTGCTGAAGTGTCTGGAGGTCTCCATGGTTTTAATGGCATGTTGGTGTCTCTTCTGATGGGAGTGTTCAGCTCGGCTGGAGACTGGTACTGGTGGCTGCTGCTGCCCGTCTGCTTGGGGTCAGCTACATGGTAAGACGCTATGGTGGCTGCCTAAAAACTCCTCCAAACACAACAAAGTGATGTATTATAAATCTTTGTCCAACAGTTAAAGTGAATCTGCTGTCTAGTTTGTGGGTCAACTTTCTTCTTCGTGTGCCCTTCAAAGCACATATGCCCCATTTTAAAGCTGTAGTGCGTAACTTTTTCATATAAATGAATGTCTGTTACATTTAAGCCAAATTAGTTGACTCAGAGTTGTTCAGGTCTATCACCTCCACAAATCTCTCTCTGTATTTCTAAGTATGGCAGCGTTAACAAACTGGTGTCACCCCCTGACACTGGCGCAGGAGTTTAGAAAAATCCCAAGAAGAGTCCAATCAAGGTTTCAGTTGTAATTCTACTGCAAAGAAAAAACCTGGACGTGCAGCAGAAGGGATAAAATCCATGTGCGATCACCAAAAGGCTTACTTCATGTAGATGAAACGACAGTGTTGTTGTAATTACTCAGAATTCCTCATGGGGGCAACAGAAGTTACGCACTAAAGCTTTAAGGTGATTGTTTAACCATAAGTCTTCGATCTGCCACTGCAGAGATCAAACCCTGTGGTTTAAATTAAGGTATGATTATGGTCATGTTTGACAGTAGCCACATGCAGGACTCTTTAATCCAGTGTTTGTCCCAGATTGCTACCATAGAAACTGGTTGGTTTAGCAAATGTATGTCTGAATAATGTCCAAACCAAGACTGCAGTGCACAGCCAGTTCCCTTCTCTCTTCTAAGGGAACTATTGCAGACTGTGTGATGGGAAGTTAAAAGATGACCTGTTAAAGAAAACAACCCAAGTGGAGTGCCTTGTTGGTACATAGGTCATTCAGTGCAGCTCACTCATGCTACAGTTTTTTCCAGAGAAGACAGTCACTCCTGTCTCCAAGGGAACCAAAAGACACTATTGCTCATGTCGGTCAACATGCAATATGTATGAAGACTTTTTACACATGTGTCCAGGCTGAAAACTAAAAATACCAATGGCCCCTCCCCTCTACCACAACAATGCTATAAGTGAAGTGCTTCCACTTTATTCGCAGCGTACAGAAATGTATGCCACAGTGAAATCCTTCAGGAAGGCCTATGCATGTAGTGTGAATATGAACAGTGCATGTTTCTGCAAAGGGCCTGTATATACCATTCTTAGCAACATGTCAATGAAGTTCATTTCATCAGAAAATGACTAACACTCTCTCCTCGTCCCCATACACAGTGTCTTTCTGTTTAGCGGGCTCACCTCAGTGTTGGACCGCTGGGACTTGCCTGCTGCTGTGTTTCCCTTCAACATCACCATTGTCCTCTACCTCCTGTGTACCGGCCCAAACAACCCCTACTTCCCCCACCACCTAGCTACTCTTCCAGGGACGCTGGAGCTCAATGGAACAGAGTTTATTGCAGTAGAGGTAAGGCCATTCAAGGTTGGATTAAAACTAGAATAACAATTTTTTTTCTTGTTTTAAATCATGCAACAGGTGCAACTGAAGTTTATGCTTTACAGGGTTGCAAATTCTCTTTTAACTAAACATCCATCAAAGTTATATATGGATATTCTATTATCCTTTCATGATCAAATTACCGATACAGTATTGATTGAACGGTCCAGATTCCCTCATGGCTACAGGAAGCCACTGATCTACCTGTAGCAAATACACTAGAAGACAAAGGAGCCATTAAAATATAATCAAATCCAGGTGCCATCGTAAGAAATAGCTTAGCAGTGACTAACTATTAATCTTAAAAAGACAGTATTCTTTAATTTGTTCTAAAATATAAAATCCCATGTACATTAAATATATAGACACGCCTAAACCTCAACAGCACCTGTGTGTGTGTGAGAATTTGTTTGGATTGAGCAACTTCAAAACTATTGTTGAGATAATTTTTTAACTTAATCTAAACTATTTGGTGTTTAACGGTCATTGCAACATCATACATGCTTTCATTAGTTCTCTTTATTTCCCAGCATATTTCCCTGCTCGCATTGGACGGTGAGAAAAGACTCAAGAGGCTCATTTGCATCGTTTCTTCATTAACATTTCACCGTGAGGAGTTGTGTCAGGGTAACATTTGCAGTGATATTTGAACAGAGACAGCCCATCAGGTCCCATTAACCGGAACACAGGTGAAGATCATTAGTAGAGACAGGATGCATGATGAAGATGGAGATTTAAAATGTCTGTCATTCCGCTGCCCGCTTCTCATGGGCAAAGTAACTGATAGCAGAACAATATGTATAAGAACAGCAGGCGATGACTCACCAGTTACTAAGCAACAGTCATTGATGGAGCTCCCGTTTAGGAAATTATAATCAAGCCCAGACCTTTTTAATGAACTAACTCATTCTGTTGCATTCAAGATAACATGCTTTTGTTGGATGCATAACATTCAGAGATCATGATGGACATGTTGGTTCCTGTTACAGGGAAGGACTAGGTGAGAGGTTTTTAAATAGCTGCTGTTTCCTTTGATTAGCCGGAGAGGAAAAAGGAGTAAATAATTCGACGTGATGTACAATATGCTACAGAAAGACAACTTGATAGATAATGCAAACGACTTTATTAACAGTGACAGTATTATTCCTTGTAAGTAAAAAACAGTTCCCTTGGACCATTGCCTTTCAATGATTTTGCAGTTGCCTTGAGCTGCTCCTTACGAAACTTTGGCAAAGGAATCCAGTCCCTCGCCAGCTGCTGCAGTTTGTCTTGATCTCTGTGAACAAGCTGTCGTTTTCCACGCTTGGAGAGTGACTGAATTTTTAATCTCCATGTTTTCTTGTTTGGAAAAGAGATGGGGACAGATTAGGCGATCCCAATCAGAAAAGCTCTCTCTTCATCCTAATGCAATTAGTGAATGTACATAAAGATGACTTGTTAGGGGACATGTATTGACAACATACATTAGGACAGTATTTGCTGATTGTATGGACGACATAATCAAACAAAATGAACAAACTCCAACAGATGGGCACATAGGCTAGATAAGTACTCATGTGGAAGAAGCCCCTCAGTGATGAACCCAAAACAATGATCGCCAAACTCTGCAGAGTGGTTTAAAGACTTTGTTAACCTCATGTGAATAGGCAATTCTTTGCTAACACATTCTCCATTTTAAATTCATAGCGTGATAATATTAAGATTATCCTTGTTGTTTTCTGCTCCCACTAAGTGGGAAAAAAATCTAACCAAACCTTTCTTTATGTTTCCTTTACAAGAGCAAACCGAAATATTATGTTGTGTAGTTAAACTCAAAATGACCCTTTACACAGAAGACTTTTTTGCTTCAAATCTGGGTATACAATTCAGTAGCTTCTTTTACCAGCCTAAACACTGGCTTGGCATATTCCTTATATATGTGGTGAAACAACATATTTCTCTCTGTCTACAGTTTGACCTTGCTTCATTATTTATTCCTGAGAGTTGCAAGTGGGGGGGCATCTTGAGACTATCTGACAATGAGAACAGTGCCTAAACTGGGAACCATCTTGGCAATTGTTTTTTTTTCAAGTCACAGTCAGAGCCAGGAGTGGAGAAGGATGCTGCATGAGTGTATTTCTGCACACGAGCATCTGCAAAGTGACTGTGAAAACTAGATTATCCTCTTTGCACTGGCTCAGCCCTCTCAACGCTGCGATGTGTTCTGAATACAGTCAAGATTTACACACCACTCTGTCAACAAGCATCACACCCCGTGGCCATCAGACCTTATAATAACTCCTCACAAGTTTTGAGCCCCTCTGTTTCTTCCTATATTTTCGAGTGTTTTCTCTTTTTCTCTTCCCTCCATTTTTTTTTACCCAAAATGTGTTGTAAATGTTGTGTGATGCTGTCTGTTAGGTGTGCTGAATATTTTTGATTGTGTTACTGTAAGTATATGGATTATCTGGGTGTGCTTTAATTGTTCTTGATCTTCTCTCCCGCGCTCCTCCAAGAGGCGTTTGTCTCTTGCCAGGCCATCTTTGTACTTAAGAATAAAAGAATAAAAAACATTTTATATTCAACTCCTATCCTTTCTCTCCATCTGCCTGTCTCTCGCTTTATAAATGCTGTTACATTCATTTCAATAATTCCAATTTGCTTCGTGACTTGGGAAAGATGAAACCCTCTTAAATATTTATTTTAATATCTCTGCTTCCCCTCTCCCCACTACCCATCCATTTTTCTTCACCGCACTTCCCACTTACAAACAAGCAAATTCAATGATTTTCTTGTTCACCCCTCCTCTCTTCTCTCTTTCCCCCTCCACTTCATCCATCCCGGTTTTCCTCCTCCTTCCTTTTCTTTCACCCATCTCCCTCTCCTTTTCCCTCTTCCCCCTCTCCGCTCCTCTTCAGGGACGGCAATGACGTCAGTCCTATTTATATTTCATGTCTTCAGCCTTTCCCTCTGCTGAGAATGGCACTCTGGCTGCACCACAATGGCAGTGTAAACACACACACACACACATACACACACAAAGCTAAGCACACACACACACACACACACACACACACACACACACACACACACACACACACATACACACACACACACACACACACACACACACACACACACACACACACACACACACACACACACACACACATACACACACAAAGCTAAGCACGCACAGAGCAAGAATTTTTAGGTTATAATCCAAGACCATTTATGACTTGTGAAAACCAGGTGCACCCATCACGTCGCCATGGAAACTCTTCAGTTCTTACTGACTATTGGGAGAGCAGCATATGTGTGTGTGTGTGTGTGTGTGTGTGTGTGTGTGTGTGTGTGTGTGTGTGTGTGTGTGTGTGTGTGTGTGTGTGTGTGTGTGTGTGTGTGTGTGTGTGTGTGTGTGTGAGTGTCTTTCTTTGAGAGGAAAGAGGCAAATGGCTGGGACAAGAGCTGCTCAATAGATTCCACACATTTCTTCATTATGTTTTTGAGAGCAAGCCCTTGAAATGGTATACATGTATGTTCCTGTAAACGTGGACTCAGTGATTCCGGAGAATGCTTATTGTCAAAATCACTTTTTGTAAAAAAACAGTAAATATCTCCTCACGATTCACTGCCTGTCCGTACTTTGTGTTCACTGAAAATAAATTCAGTGTTGATAAACAGCCTTGGCTCTGTAAACAGGCATGTTGCTAGCTAGAGTGGGCCCCTTTTGTTTACATTCTTTGTGTACATACCCATTTACACTACCTAGACTGTGTTATACGGTTACACTGGCTACATATTGTCAATATTGCCTCCTCTAACTTCAACCCGTCTGGTTCAGGTGTTGCGTGGTATCCCTCTAGGCGTGGGTCAGATCTTTGCCTGTGGAGCTCTGGGGCCCTCCCTCCTCATCCTGGGAGCCGTTCTGCTCTACTCCCCCCTGCTGGCTGTCCACGCTGTGCTGGGATCAGCGGTGGGAACATTGGCTGGTGAGTCTCTCTCTGTGTGTGTGTGTGTGTGTGTGTGTGTGTGTGTGTGTGTGTGTGTGTGTGTGTGTGTGTGTGTGTGTGTGTGTGTGTGTGTGTGTGTGTGTGTGTGTTGGTCACATGGTGATGTAATACGAGATGTAACACAACTTGTCAGATAAGCAGCAGAAAAGCTTCGATTCTGTCCTCCACATTGCCACCAACTAGGCTGGTGGTTCAGGGTTGAGGTTTCACATGAACATTTTAGTGTGAATGGGCACCACACATTGTCAGAACCAGAATCCCATGCACACTCTTTAACACACACTGTAACACTCCCTCTTGGGTGTTGTTTCTTTCAGGGAAACTCCAAAAATGTCACACATAAATGTCAGTTTACTTGTCATGGGGACTACTAGCTACTTAATCTGTGAAAATAGTTTTGTAACACTGTAATATCAGCTGTGGTTCTGGAGGAGCGTTGAGAGAGAGACAACATTTATGACATAGCCTGGAATACAAACTGTGGGCATGCAGTTTGTGACATCTGTTTTTACCTGGCAGGATGGGTCTTACAAAGATGTGGTTGCATAAACATAGGCCATACTTCATCTTTTACCTTAAACATATAGATACATGTGCACCATCTTTCTGTCTTTTAATGTGTCACTAGTGAGCTCCCCAACTGGGAAATCGATCAATTATTCACAGCTTCTTTCCCTGCAGGAGCCTGTACCAGCTGATATGGAGAGGTGGGAGGCAGGGCACAACCTAAACAAGGGTGCAGTCTATTTATGGGCTTAAACATACAGACAACCTTTACATTCACACATGTTAACCCAACCTGCATGTGTTTGGCCTGTGGAAGAAAACATGAGCCCCTTAAGAAAACCCACACAGGCACATGGACAACATGTAAAATCCAGACATTAAATGATTGGACGACCTTATATAAATAACTAAACATGTCATAATTTGCAGTATGAAAGGTGAGAAATGAGTTACATGTACTGTATATTAACCTAGAGTTCTGAAGTTGAATGGCATTGTTTCATGTTGTTTACTTAAAATTCAACTGTAGTCATTTGCTTTAGTATATTTCACTACTTGCCTCCTGGGGGAACCGAAGAAAATAGAAAAGCAATACCATACTTGCTTTATCCGGTAACTAACAACATGTTCTGAACTCATAGTTGCTCAACTCCTCATAGCTATGCCAATAGCATTAGCAGTTTCATGACCATTTATCTTAGGTAGCAGTATAAACGCTCATATATTAAACCATCAGTAAGGACATCAAATAGATGGCAGACGTTCCTTTCTGCTTAGCAAGTGTTAAATTACAGTACGTTTTAACATGGTTATAGCCAGCTCAGGTTTATGAATCCCTGTGGCGATAGGACAGAATGTCAGCAGCGTGGATGAATAGGGAAGTGTAAGACAGACAACCTGTGGACAGCTGCTCAACTCCAGGACACACACAGCAATTAGCCAGGGCAGTGATAACCACTGGGTTATATGCAAGGGCACAGGCCTGTGGCCACGTCTGCCATTTACATGTGCCTCACTGTCATACTACTCAGTGAACGAGAGGGAGCGATTGAGAAACCCAAGGAGATGGCAAGACATCAGCCCCCTGCTTCCGTCCGCTGCTATAAGTACTAAACAGTGACCTTAAAGGCTTCTGTGTGTGTGTGTGTGTGTGTGTGTGTGTGTGTGTGTGTGTGTGTGTGTTTAACTATGAGTCATTCCGTAAAAAAAAGTGGTGTGCACGTGGGAGTGAGCTTGTACACACTCACACTTGCTCAAACCTGTGTACACAAGTCAACAGTGGCAGGTACACATACGGGCGTGCACACACACACACACACACACACACACACACGCACACACACACACACACTGCTGCAATGATAAACAACAGTGTGACAAGAAAGTGATCAAAGAGATGTGATTTTAATGAGATTGTGTAGGCAACAGAGCCGGGAGGAAACAGTCCACTGGAGCGTGGTAGCTAAATGCATAACAGCAACATGGCAAAGATTATCTCTAACGATATCCTCTGTGAAGTCTCCCTTCCTTCCTTCATCTTCCTTTCCTTCCATTCCTTCCTTCCCCTTTTCATTAGACAATCCTGTTATTCATGTTTTATCCAACTTAACTTTTCATTTAAATTAAGTCATCTGTAGCCTCCTCTGACCTTGAAAAAGTCCTTTATGCTTTTATCTCTTGCATTGGGACACTGGTAATTAGTGTCTCCACTAGAGACAACCTCTTATCTTCCCTGAAACTGAAATGCTGCTGTCAGTCTTTTTACTCAATCCATCAAACCCACCAAGTGTTGATGTATGAGAGTATTCCTCTGTTCATTAAAGTTTGATTGTTGTCCAAAAACTACTACAAATTCATCAATGAGCCACACAATTGTTATGAGTTCTCTCATTACAATGAACATAGGCACTTGTTTATTGAGGTTCAATCAAACATACACAGTCTATCTTTGAATTCTCATAAAGACAACAAATGTGTATTCATCCACAGCTGAAAATAGTCCCCCAAAATGATGTTGCTAGATGCATCTTTAAAGAGGACCTATTATACTTTTTCGTCTTTTATGACCTATAAACGTTATTGTAATGATTTATAGTCATGTTTAACCATACTAGCGTATCAAATAATTACGTACATGCATTTAGACGTATTCCCTGCTGACCGTCTGGGTTGGCTGTGCAGAGCGCTAAACACTAGGGCAGCCGGTCGAGAATTCACTTGTTCAAATAGGTTCAAATTTCCTGCCATCGTGTCGTCACGTTCCCGGATTTTTCCATGTATGGTAATGCTGCAACGTGGTAGCGCGCTCCTGCCATGCCCCCACCTTCCTGCTCTCAAATCTGCCCGCACGCTGCTGAAAGTGTTCCGGAAGGAAGGTAACCAATCACAACGGAGTGGGGTTTGCAGGAAGGGGGGGAGGGGGCGGAGATGTCCGAAGCACAGTGTTGACAGAGCATGCTGAATCGCCCAGATGAGAGGAAGCGTTTCCCGAAAATCTACATAGTTTTTTGTGATGTGATTCGTGTCAGGTTGCTCTATAGCAGTTTTTAACAAGAAATTAAGACCAGAAAAGTAGTATAATAGGAGATCTTTAACTATGGAGTTTGTTGACTTGGCGGCCATCCGTACACACAACCAGGCATTGAATCAAATACAGCTGCAGTGCACAGTGAGATAGTGTGAATAAGTGCTACAGGGTCACATTCCAAACTTAACTCTGTCTGACAGACACCCAGAGGGGAAAAGAAGGATCAGTGTTAGGAGACAAAAAGTGAAGTGTCCTGATGGAGCTCAGGAGGCATAAACTGAGTGAAAGAGAAAAGGAAAAATCCTTCTAAATGCATCAGAGAAGAAAAGAGGTGACCATTCGCTCTTTCTTTCCTTTCTTTATCTTACCTATCCTTATCCTTCAGTAACTGTGACTGTGTGTGTGTGTGTGTGTGTGTGTGTGTGTGTGTGTGTGTGTGTGTGTGTGTGTGTGCACGTGTGTGCTTGTGTGTTAATATCATCACCATCCTCGTTAATAATTAACTGCCCCTAACAACAATTGTTCAATCATTCATTTCATAAGGCCAGTAACTAAACTGTCAAACCTGCACAATCTAATCTAAACAAGATGCCTGGTTCTGCTCACTTCTGTGCCGAATTTGCAGCACGACCCCAGAAAAAGCTTTAAAAGAGGGGCCGGGGCTGTAGCGAATGCTCAGTTATTATCATCACCATCTTTGTTGCTGGACTCACCATCATTATTATTATCCTCATTTTTATTGCTGAGATTTTCATCATATTATCAGCACCTTCACTGTCATCATCATTATCCTCTTTGTCCATTAATATGACAGTTAATATTTTCCATTATCTAGAGTATATAATTGTTTCTATTCATCACTATCACAATGGCAAAAAAAGATATGGTGTCACCATCTCATTCAACTCATCCATTGGTGCTTTTGTAGCCTAATAACAATTAAACAAAAAAATATATATATATATATATATATATATATATATATATATATATATATATATATATATATATATATATATATATATATATATGTAGGCCTACAGTATATAGCCTATATATATTTATAATATTTTTCAAGGAATAAGCTGAGGTGAAATACAAAGGCAGGCAGACAGCAGATGTTTAGAAATGTGTGGATCTCTGATGACAGGCAAGGGGAATTCAGTGAGACTCTCTATGAGTAATCAGCCTCCTAACCAACACCTCTTAATGTCGACTCATTCTGTGGGAAGGAAGGAGTGAGAATGATGGAGAGATACAGAAGTGTGGGTCAGACTGAGAGAGGTAAGTGAGAAATGAAGTGTCTACCCGGGACAGGTAGAGAGAGTGAGGCCATATTTGGAGCTTTCACTCTAAGCGTCACTTTGGAAAATATTCCCCTAAGGGGTTTCCCTAGGAGGAAACAGGGGCTGTATGTAGGCCAGAGCATCTCCCTACCGCTGCTGCCTTCATGTTTGAGGAGAATAACTGTCAAGATGCTTCAAAGTGGGATCAAAAAAAGAGGCAGAGGTGTGGCAGCTGGAGAAATCATGTTTGGTTCACTGCTCAGTTTCTTTCAGTAGCGTTGTATTTATGACATGAGACTCAGACCACACATAAAAGGTATTTTAACTCCAATCTGCCACCTCTGTCATCACTCATAACACAGGAGAAAGGAAGAATAAGCTTATTATTTTTATGAGGGGCATGTTTATTTATGACCTGAACTTAATGCCATTAAGTTAATGGCAATACAACATAACACTATAACACTTAAGCAAGACCTCTGGGTGTTGTATGTTAAAATTAAAATAAAGCACTGCCCTTCATTGAGAAAATAAGGCTTTGTGTGTACTATAGTTCCTATTTGTATTCAAAAGCACTATGACTAAATACTTCATGACTAAATACAGTACCTGCAACACTATTGACATCAGCCTCAGCTTTACTTTGTGTTCAGTTTAAATTATAAGGAAACATGTTGATTTGTCAGTTTAAATTATAAAATGTTAAAGAGCTTAGCTAACCGTTACCCTAACAAATAGGGCGGCCTTGCTGGTAAACATTACCTGCAAAACATCACTAGAAGGCATTGTCATTGCAAGCATATTAGCATGCTTACAACAAGCTCAAACCGCCACTTTGCCTCAGTACAGCCTAACAGAGCCACTTATACAGTATACTCCACTTTCTGTACAGTAAATTCAATAGAGGCATTATGCCGCAAGGATTTAACTTCTCGACAGAGAAAATTAATTCATTGACCCAACGTTGATCCTTGGAGGATGAAGCATGAACATGAAATTCTCCAGACAGGATTAGTAAAAGCATGGGAGGAATTCATATAGAGACATCTGAAAGCAGGTTCTGAGTGAGAGGAATGTAGGTGGAAACGGAGACTTAGCCACATAAGGAATACACTTTAACACTTTAACACTGCATGGATAGCAGCAAACAGTTACCCTCGATAGCTCATGCCCCTGATATCTGTACAGAGTTATCAAATGAGCCCACGGACAGTGCGAGTAGCCGCATCTACTAACAGTTTTTCCGCCCTCGAAGGCATCATAGGACAGAATGATGGATTCACCAGCTGAATGAGGAGCAATGTGCCCGAATGCAAAGGCACCCATTACCCACTGCCGCTGTTAAAGCAAGGCATTACGTCCAGTTCATTTCAGCTGTTCATACCAACCTATTACACAGTCCTCCATTTAAATTGCTTCTAGTCACTGCTGCTTGATGCAGGAAGCAACTTGGGATGGAGGGGAGGTTTTGTGTTTGATATGGTAAAAGCTCTCTGACTCATTGTATTAATGTAGACAATATCACACTGGGATTGACTCACACCCACACACACAACAAAAAGTAGAAGAACAGCATAGATTTTAGGATGCAGTGGGGCCTCCCTCCCACACTGCCATTAGTCTTTAACGACACCCTCGGGTGGGGGAGTGAACCAGTAGGAGGATCAGGATGCAATAGCAAGAAAGGCAATGAGGGAAAGCACAGTGTACGAGAAACAAAGGGCACATGGTGACAGTGATCGGGACTTAACGGAGAGGAGGATATGTTTGCAGAGGGGGTTTATGTATAGATTTATGTTTTTTAGACTAAAATGTAAAGTGCTTTTATTTGATGTACATAAAACAATAATGTAATGTGCTTTTATCTGATTGTATTTTATGTTGTTTTCACTTGAGGATGCAAAGAAGGTACTGCCGATGAAAACTATCTTTTTAGCTCTGGTGCATTTAAAAAAACCGATCTGAACAATATTAATTAATGTTTTTAAAAATGAAGAAAGAATGGGAATAGCAGAGCCAGAGCATTTGAGGACAGGCTGCAGGAAAGGCTGTCAAGCCTGTGTGTGTGTGTGTGTGTGTGTGTGTGTGTGTGTGTGTGTGTGTGTGTGTGTGTGTGTGTGTGTGTGTGTGTGTGTGTGTGTGTGTGTGTGTGTGTGTGTGTAGGTGTGTGTGTGTGTGTGAGAGAGAGAGAGAGAAAGAGAGAGAGAGAGAGAGAGAGAGAGAGAGAGAGAGTGGATGAGGAGGGAGTGGACGACAGAGTGGCTCAGCAGCAGACACTGGAGTGAGGAGGAGGTAGCGCCAGGGGTGCGGTCGCTCTCTGCTTCGAGACCAGAATTTCTAAACTGCAGCCCCCACAATGCCTAGCAGGCAATGAGGAAATCAATCACAGCACACAGCCTGAGGGACCATTTATCCACTGAGAATCTTCCCAAATTTACTGTTGCTGCAGATGAATTCTCATGAGTAGGAACATCCTGCGGTATTAATAACACAGGGGAAGATGCAGGGTGGAGCATCTGTAGCAAAGGCATACAACATTAACACTGTTTACTGTCATTTTCCTTATATTTAGCATGATGCTTACTCATTAATATTCTAATCAAAATGTAACAATTACCAGATATACACCTCCAATCAAGTTGTGATTTGACAATACAACCAGAACAGTGAGCAAAGGATAATTCCTTCCCACTCAAACAGCTTAGTGCCTGGTGTGTCTAAATAATATATAACTGCTAGAGCAAATTGTGGGTTACTGCTGGACACTCTATTGCAGACAGTGTTCAGTTATATTTTATGATATGACTCTTACTCTGGGAGGTAGGAATACACAGTTTCTGCTGAAGGGTTCATGCTCCCACACAGATAAGTGCTGTGTATATCAATGGAATAGGGCAGCCAGGCAGTGAGCAGTGTTACATCTCTTTCCTCTGCACAGCAGAGCAGTGGCAGCTGCTCTGGGTGGGGCTCCAGGACTGTTGGCCTCTGCTCTCTCTCTCTCTCTCTTTCTCTCCCTCTCTCTCTCTCTCTCTCTCTCTCTCTCTCTCTCTCTCACACACACACACACACACACACACACACACACACACTCACACTCACACACACACACACACACACACAGATGCAGTGTAGTGCCTTCTGGCTTGTTGTGCAGCGAGTGCCAGAAATGCTCCGACATGACAGTGCCGATTCCAGCTAGACAGAGTTTATTCTGGTAACGCTACGCTAGACCTGTACCACTGTGTGCAAAAACAACAGCCCTGGGACACTTGCAGTATTTGTAAATCATCATTTTTGTTGAGGCTGTGTCATAGAGGAGATGGCTTAACTGGTCATCTCTAAGGCTGTACTCAGTGTTGTATTAGAGTCCATTGTATAAAAAGGTTTTCTCTAACAGTACAGCTCAGCGACAGACATCCCTGAACTGGATATTCTTCTCAACTCCCCTGCAGAACGGACTTGTGATCATGCCTTTGCTTACCTTATCATCATAGGATAAGATATGTTGTAGTTCATCGTAAATGCATACTCATGTCCATTCAATACTGGAACGTAAGTATTAGGAGATTGTTGCATCAAGATTTCTGTAAGAGTTAGTGCTTTTTCTGCTTTTTGCAGGAGAAGAGGGCGCAATAAAAATTAAATCATTTTAAGAAGGCCAGTTAAATATCAAACGAAAGCTCTTCATTTCCTCACACCTATGTCAATGTCTGTCGCATCACTGATTTTTTTGCTGCTATATTCTTTTTAAAAGAGCAGCAGCTTGCTGACTTCCAGTAGTGTAACTGTTGACCTCAAGAATCAGCCAATGGGTCTTGTCAGAGGTGAGAGGCCTTTGCACCTGAACTCAGTGGCCCCACCCCCATCTGGTGATGCCGTTGTGGCTTTAATGTTATTCTCCCTCACGTGTAGGTTAAAAACACAGTGCAGCTGCAGCTGAATGCCAACAGGGAAAAGGTCATGGTGAAGGATCTCGCTGAGATGTATCTGGTTCAGCATGTCCACTGTCCAGTGTGTGGTGTTTATTTATTTCGCTTCCATTCTCTTGATAATTGTCTCTCCCTGGACTACAATCAATACAATTCTATAGGGGATACCATTGGTCATAAAGTGCAGTAATAGGGCATTACTGTTGAATTTCATTGGGCGAATCATTGGAAATACTTTGCATGACACATAGACACTAACAGTACCTGTATTTCAGATCTGATATCTTTCATAGAAAGCTATTTGCCACTTGTGATGCATTACTGTTTACATTATTTGGCAGGGTGTACATTTGGGTTTTGCACCTCATTAATAATCTTTTATAGTTCATGTTTAATTTTTTTATTTGCACTCTTTCCTATATTTTTACTGCGACTGCAGCTTAACAAATCCCCTCGGGATGAATAAAATGTCTCATTTCATCTTATTTCCAATGGACATGAGTCAGAGGTGAGAACTGTTATTTTTCCATACACCGCATCAATACTCTGAAGCACCACAGGGAGACTGGAGTATACCACTACAAATACAAATGATAACCAAACTTTTAATACAAGGACTTTAAGGAATGTTATAAACTACTGTACATTTTAGGAAATGTGAAAATGATTATCACTGTTATGCAAATGTTGATTGCCACCAGAGCTCTCCCTCTCTCTTGCCTGTCCTTTAAAAAATACTTTAAAAAAAATGGGTTCAGTGTAACTCACCGGAGAGGAGACAGGCGGGGTCTTAGTCAGCACTTCCCCGACCCAGCCCTTCTACTGGGTGAACACAATCAGTCTTTTCCACAGTGGAAAACTCATAAATACCAGAGGCAAATCAGATGAATTACAGCCCAGCCTCTCGTTAGTGATGCATCATACCCTGTAAATATTGTTACACTAGACTTCAAACTAATGGCTTACTGGGATAAGACCTGTAATCACATGAAGATTTAGCAGGAATTAACTGCAAGTTCATCTTCCGTGTTGCTCTAAACATTCATATTTCTTCTATAAGGAAATGGGGGGAATAGAAAGGACAAATCAACATGTTTCCTTATAAGGTAATGAGTAGTACTGGATCTGAACTCAACCATGTAACAGTTTGTGTCTAGCACCACCACACGGATCTTTCAGGTACAGCACAGTGTGTGTGTGTATGTTGTCGTCTATTTCATTAGCTGTGACTCATTGATTGTGTGAGTGTGTGTGTGTGTGTGTGTGTGTGTGTGTGTGTGTGTGTGTGTGTGTGTGTGTGTGTGTGTGTGTGTGTGTGTGTGTGTGTGTGTGTCAGGTCTATCCATGGCAGTGCATCAGGATTCTTTGTACTCCGGTCTGTCTGGGTTTAATGGAGCTCTGGGCTGCATGGCTGTTGGAGGACTCTTCTTTACCTTCAACTGGAGGACCCACCTCCTTGCCCTCGCAAGCGGTAACACACCATCACACACACCCACCCACACACACACACACACACACACACACACACACACACACACACACACACACACACACTGTTGCTGTGTATTGTTCAAATGGCATAATGACAGTGATGTAGTGTGTAGTGATCGAATATGTGATGCAAAGCTAAAAAAGTGCTTATTGAAATGTATATGTTATTTTCTAGCTATTTTTTCCCCCAATGTATGTCCCAATCATCACAATTTATATCATACATGAAATTGCTCATCCTCCTTGTGTTTTGTTTTAAAATGGGCCAAAATATTACCTGCCCCAACATCACTTTTGGTATTGTAGTACTGCATAGTAATAATAAAAGCATTTTAAAATAGATTTTTGCAGGGAAAAAAAGAACATGCATTTGCTTTTGATTAGTCAAAATGACTTGTTCTTGCTTTTTGCCGAAAAACTGTCTAAATTAATCTTTCTTATATCTCTTGTCATTACAATTCTCAGCCACTGGAGGACAGCAGAAATTCAACAAGCTACTACAATATGTGCTGTCCATGGTGCTGAAACTGAAAAATCAGTTGCTATACTGTGCATATCAAAGAGAAAGGAAATAGGATAGGATGGCTCAAACTGACGTCCTTTCTAAACCATACACATTTTTATTTATTGATATAGGCCAACCCTTAGTACTAGTAGGTTTGAATAATTTTTTCAAACGTTTCCAGATTTATAATGGGACTCAGTGCAGCTACATGTCTGTATTTTCTAAATCTAAAGAAATTTCATTACCAGAAAATTAAGCTCCATGCATTTTAATTCATAAAAGACATGCAGCGTAACTGAGCCCTTTCATAAAATCCTTGATCCTATGAAATGCACTGGAGCCAATGAAACCAGGCCCTCATGTCTGTAATTGCAGGGATGAGATTGTTAACTTGCTGTCAAAATATCAAACTGTTAGTTCTAAGCTTAATGTGATCGAACTATTGAGACTTGGCTTCTCCGTGTCCCTCTCTATGTCTGCTTTCATCACCGGATACAGATTTCATCTCACTCACATAAAACATCTGAAATTACAGCTGGGGCACCATGGACATTAGTGCTGAGTTTAGCTACTCACATTAGGTCAATAGGTTTTCTTTGGAGGGTCCAGTGTGCATCCTGTGAAGACAGACTGCAGCTAAAACTCTGTTCCAGCAACCCAGAGAAAGATACTGCGTTGAGAGTGAGTGTGCTGGGGGATGTATTATTTAGGCTTATCTTTTCTCCTGTGCCCACAGCGTTCCTCTCTGCATATGCTGATATCGCTCTAAGAAATCTGCTGGGCACTGTGAGTATACACACACATCTCTCCCTGTGTGTGTGAGGCAGCAAGCAACCTTCCTTGTGCATACTGTATATATATATATTTTTTAGCAGAAGAATCTTTTCCCAATATTGTTTGCTTTGTTCATCTATTAGAAAGTTTGTTTGTTTTTGACTAGTTTTAGTCCTACCCCATATGATGAGCATCAAAAATGTACAAAATGCATCTTTCTTGGATAATATAAGTATGCACTGTATTTCTACATAATAACCTTTAAAAATCATGTGAACAACTATACCAAAATGAGCTATTATTTGTGAACATAGGGATATTTCTGACTTCTTCGAGACAACCCTCCGGCTATCTATTTATGATACATAAATAACATCTTATCTTACAGTATATAACGTCCAAGCCACCTTTCAAGAACAGAAGGCTTTGGCTATTTAACTTGTTTTACATCGATATACAATTGTCGGACTCCCTTTATTCTCTCCTAATCATTATTAAAAAACCCTCTCTGACTTCCCCTCTATTTCCCTAGGTGGGTCTCCCAGCATGCAGTTGGGCAGCTACTCTGACAGCCACACTGATGTTGCTCCTGAGCGGCAGTTTAGCAGCGCACCGTATTCCTATGGGTCAAGTCAGGGCCCCTGAACACAACCTGCGCTCTCGCAGCCAATGGCAAGCTGGGCACACGGCAGAAAGAAGGGAGAGCACCGATGTGTGACTCAGTACACACACAGACACTCAAACACGGAGAACTGCATGAGTGCATTAAACATCTAAGTTGGATGCACTGGACCAAACATACATACATTTCATATTTTAAATAGAGTTTTAGATTTACATACCAATTTCACCACAGTCTCACAAGTGAAAAAGCCCTCACTGCACATTTTGGTCACAAGGTGGCAACGTATGTTCAGAAATCAAATGGTCAAAATGTTTATCACAAAGTTCTTTACAAGCCAATATATCCAAACCATTTCTATTAAATGTGTATAATTTTTATCAGTCTATTGTCCATGTCTCTTCAGTTTCTACCCACTGTGACACATTTTAGAAAGGACCAAAGAAAACATACACTGTAAAGGGAAAGTAAACTTATTTTAATGGGGATCAAATTAACAAGTCATTGGTTTTTAAAATGACAGTTATCGTCAAAAAAAAATTCAGACTGAATTCAGTTGTAATTGTTAGTTTTTTAACCGCTTACCCTGCATAGACGTACTACATAGCACTCCAGTGTGCAACACTCATTGTAAAAACAGACTGCACATGTACCTTGATGCAGGCAAACAGTGACACAATGAGTCTACACACACACACACACACACACACACACACACACACACACACACACACACACACAACTGTTTCAGCTGCTCAAGCCTGGAAGTTAAAGGCAACTGTTTGAATTTTAAATTATTATTATTATTACTATTTTTTTTATTCCCTTTTGTTATGCCATGATACGTTATTATTCTTTTTTCCACAGTGCTTCATGTTGCCTCTGTGAATTACTTTCACATTATTTCACATATTATATCCCCAAACAATCAGATCCACATTCACACAGAAATCATCAACACTCCATTCTAATGTAAAAAAAACAAAAATAATATTAAATATTCTTAAATTGATTTTTTTTCTTTTTTTTCTTCGCGTGAGGTGCAGTGACATTGAGACACACACAATGACAATGTATTTTCTACAAGTTTTCTTTACATCATGCATTTTCTCTCTCTGATTTTTAATTTTTTTTGTCTACATCATTTTCACTTCTGAGACTAAATCCTCCTATCATGAACTACCTCACAGACAATGGTGTTGAGGTTGGTAACAAGAAGAAACATACAAAAGTGCCTCTCAGCCTGTGATTGATCAAGCATGATGATGATAATAACAATAATAAAAAATAATAAAAAAGTAGACATATACATAATTGCACAATCAGAACTTGTGTCTTTTAAGCTGCATTACAAAATAATGAACATTTGTAGTTCTAAGTACTTTCAGCTGAAGATTTGATTGTGAGTGCTGTTGTGCTTTGCTTAGCATTTGTGTGTGTGTGTGTGTGTGTGTGTGTGTGTGTGTGTGTGTGTGTGTGTGTGTGTGTGTGTGTGTGTGTGTGTGTTGTGTTTGTTGATTATGGTTTAGAATAAAGGCAGAATGAAAAAGCTGTCTTAACTGGTACTTTGTGCACACTCAGACCATACACACTCACTGGTGATGCTTACCCACAATGACAATTTTCTATATCCAATTGAACAAAGTGTAAACATCAGAAAAGAGTATGTGTGTGGGTGTGTGTGTTCGTGTGTGGTATGTATCTTATTTGTGCGCACAATAGTTTTCATGTGCAGAAATGTATTTTCTGATGGAATTTTGCGTGCATGCACTTGCATTGTATATTTATGTGTTTTTCTCGTTAACACTTTGCAGCTTTGAGGGCTGAGAAAAGCCCAATTAAACAATATTCATTAATGTCGCCGTGTAAGAGCATTCCACTGAAATTATTAACATATGTCTGTGTCGATGTCAGCACACATGTGATCCTACTCTGTGACTAGTCACACAATGTTGTTGTTCTTCATGCATGTAAACATTAATCTAAACTGAAGTGTAAACAGTGAGGCTGTGCCTGGTCTGGTCAACATCCTCATTTTGGAGAAATCATTTATCATTGATAAACGAGATCGACCAATGTGTACAGGACGGGAATATTTTATGTCTGCTTGAAGGAATAATTTGACATTTCGACCAGCCGATCATCACTTCTTAGGCTCATTAATTAAAACATATAATATCTAGGCTATACCTAAAACTACAATGTTTTTTAGTTTTGTGTGGGTATACTGTACTTATCTCCACTTAGGTAAGAGGACAGATTGACTAAGAACAGCAGTTCTGAAGCTCATAAGGATTTAGTGCCTTGCTTAATAATACTTAGGCAGGGCAGATCCTTGAAGACAAGCGGTCTGATATCAAATCATCTACTGCACCCTGTTATACACATTCTACCAAATATCCAGTGTAAACAGTCCTGGCCTGTAATTACCCCAAATTAAAGGCCTTCCTTTAATATTAAAAACTAATAAAATGCTTAAACTAATAAAGCTGTTTCCATATATAAAAAAGACACATGTGTAAGTGAGACATGTGCAACTGAGGAGAACGCTGTAGCTGTTGCAATCTGCTGCTCTGCTCCCGTCTCAAACTATTCTGTCGTTGACTTCCTTGTAACTTTGACATAATCTTGTAATCCGTAGCTCCGATTTTATATTTTGTAAACCCTTCACACATCTCTGGCTTCATCCGATTACTGTCATGCAGTCTCAAAGGAATCTAGGATTGTTGATTAAAATGGGTTTTTCTCTCTTGACAGAGAAAATTACAACTTTTTTCCCCAAAGCTCTACGCCGTACTGTGTTTGTAACATCCTTCTGTGTGTATTAGTATTGTATGGGTGCAGCTGTCTACATGTTTCTGTTGGTGTGTATGTGTATATCAGTGCATATGTGTGTGTGTGTGTGTGTGTGTGTGTGTGTGTGTGTGTGTGTGTGTGTGTGTGTGTGTGTGTGTGTGTGTGTGTGTGTGTGTGTGTGTGTGTGTGTGTGTGTGTTCAGAGCAGCCTCCCCAACACCACCCCCTCTCTGCTCCTGGCTTCTCCTCTGAGGATCTCCAGGAAGCCCAGTTTGGTCAAGAACTCCATCCTGTGACGATCTGTGGGCTGCACCTCACAGAACACACCCTGGGAACCTGCACACACAGATAACTGATCATAAAATGTGTCCCCTTTTCTCTAAATAGTTCACTACTGCAGTTCATTTGCTTACCTTCCAAATGCATACAAAGCCGTACAAGTGATTACTCTTACACATTAGGCAGAGGTGTATATAAAAAAAACAAATGAACCAGGGGCATGTACCTTGACACTGTACTATATGTGCCAGTGTGAAGATGTTAAGATTAAGTGGTTGTCCAATGTTGTTAATATGCTTGTTTGTTTTGTTTATCTCTCATGTTTTGCATTGTTTTTTGTCTTGTCTAGGTTGGTTCAAGAATAAGACCACCCTAAATGTAGGGTGAACCCCTTACGTTACGGGTTGTGGAATGGGAGGGATTGGCAGTTTTTGCTTACAGACGTGTTTCTCTATATGTTGAGAGAATGATCGAGTACTAGAAACATAAAAATTGCAAGTCATAAAAAACTAAAACAATGAACCATTCGGAACCAGAGTTAGTCCGAGGTAACTGTATATTTTTGCATAGATTTCCTCTCTGCTGCCGAGCCTTGAGCCATTGAGCATATCCCGTCCTTACCGTCCTTACCGTTGGCCTTGAGTGCAGTGAGTAGGGCGGTGAGGAGGGTGCGGCTCACGCTGATGTCCACCAGCTCAGGCAGGGCGTCTAGTCTCAGCTGGGACGGGAAATGATAGACCAGAGAGTCTGGGTACTCCCCCTGGTCCTCCTCCATCAACGTTACCAAGTCCTACGCAGAGGAATGCAGAGACACAAAGACATTATAACAATGTGTTGCTGATGATAGGACTAGCGTCCTAGTCCTATGCTGTTGCAGTTCCCAACAGCTGCCACTAGAGGCTACTAATGAGCCATTTGAATGATGCACCTTATAAAAATCATATATGGCCAGGGTACTTTCAAATGCAAGCTAATAACACAAATTCGAATTTTACCACAATTATACAAAGCAAACATTCGAGGCCCTGAAACATTAACAGAGTCTCTGCTGTACCTGCAGCTTTTATTTCGTAGTGATAGACCTCTGTGATTAGTCTAATGTGCCTCCTGTCTGAGAAGCTTGTAAGCAGTTTTTCCTGGAATGGAACTTGCCAGCGGGAGGTTTTTGTCCTCCGGGCTTCCAGGTCATCAAACATATATTTTAGATAGAAGTGATAAAAAAATAAATCTTGTGGTAATAGCTAATTTGATTAAATCCTCCAACTAAAAAACAGTTTCTAGTGCACCTGTGGCTGTAGTGTGAATGCCACGTCACACACAGAGTAAGGCTGTCAGTGTGCACCATGATGACACACTGTGTGGGTAGATTCTCCACAAATGTCAGGGGCTGACTGTCCCTGTTGCTCACTACCGGGCCGGCTGCTGTTTGTAATGACAGTCAACGGCCACACTTTAGTCAAGCATGTCTTAACATGATGGTACCTATCCGAAATCATTCAATTTGTCCTATCAAGCAGGAGGAAGAATCATTTCAGTGGTCATGACAGATGCTAATAAAACCATTAATTCTTGTTTTTTTACATCTGCATCATTGCTGCACTACATAAACCTGGCAACACAATTGTGAATAGTTATTGTCAGAATAGTTGTGGTGGTTTAAAATGTTGTCTTCTTCTAGTCCACATATTCACCTGTGTGTTGGCGTGTGTGTTGCCCCCCTTGGGTGGGTACTTGTCCCTCATGGCAGGCAGCCAGGTGGCTTGGCACCGCTTGCCAAAGGAGCGAACATCCAAGATGCCCATCACACAGCCACACACACCCAGCTCATCCTCCAGGATAAAGCAGTACTCGGGGCACAACGCCAGGCACGGTCCAAGACATCTGTGGATTTAAAAAAGACACGTTTTGGCAAAGAAGGATATCACTTCATCACGTCACACACATTTGTTTGTTTGTTTCTTTCTTTCTTTCTTTCCCTCTTCCCTATCTCAAACACACACCTGTCTCCGACGATATCTGGGTGAGCAATACTGGACTCTTGGCCACCTTGATTCCTCAGGTGGAGCTGGCGAACCATCCGATACAACTCCATCTCCAAACACAAAAAGAAAAAATTATTTGTAGACAATTATTACTTTTAGGCAATATTTTTCCCCACCCCAGTGTGTACGTCTTTAACTATAATCCTACAGGTGACTGAACAATCAGGGTCCTTTAAGAAAAATGGTTTACTATTATGCAGCATTTCTGCACTGAGTGAACATCCCATAAATATTCTATGACTTTCCATCACTAAGTCAGAGTGTCTTCCTGACCTAAAAGTGTTCCTCCTACTCGGCACGCTTCCGAGTATTGTTCCTTCCCCAAGACATAAATAGTGTTGTTTCCAAGGCAGCTAAGCAGTTGATCCAGTTATTGTGTGCAAAAGAAATGTAAACACCTACACTAATATTCTCTGACTCCCCTTATCCTAAATGCACTTCTATGCCTTTCATAATACTCCATGAGTTATCTATGGCTGATGTATTAAAAAAACTAACACATATTAGTTCTACCTTGTCCTTGTTGTGGTAGGGCCTGATGTTATAGAGCCGAGAGGTAGGGAAGAGAGGAGGGGGATGAGTGAAGAGTTCACTGCTGCTGCCTATTGGGAGGAGCATCTAAACACCACACACACACACAAGCAAGCACAAACACATGTTAGGCATGTTATGAAAGGTTCTAATTTAGATTTTAAATGTAAGAAAGTATGCACATAAAAACAATAAAAAGGGAGAAGTAATATACCAAATCCATGGATAATGACATTGACCCTACCTGCACTTCCCCAGACACTCCACCTTTAAACGCCCATGGCTCTGACTCTCCTCCAAGCAGGTCCGCTCCTGTGGACTTCCCGCACCCTAACACAGACAATGACCAAATATCAGTCCGGTGACATCACGTGGTTAGGGCCAATGAAACGTCAGGGAACGTTATCAGCGCACATGGGAAACGAATGCACAGTTAAATCGGCTTTAAATATTCATGGCAGCATAAAATATCAGTGTCACTACATCTCCTCCAGAGATGTTGGCTGAAATGAACTTCTTTTTTTAGCTTGAACGCTAGCGCCATGAATATTTGAAGCCTAACCGGTGACTTCACTGTCTTCACTGCGCCCTTATCTGCTGAGCTCCTCTAGGCTATTACTGCTGAGAAAGAATGATTGGCTGTTGGGTTAATAGCCGAACATTTCCAGACTGAATTTACATTAGATAATAAGGGTCTACTTGTAGCGAGTACTTTCAGACATAGATAGGGGAGACAGAGGGTTAATTAAAGGTCATGCCTACTCACAGTGCAAGCAACTCCTCCAGGTGTCCAGGGTGGAGCTGTCACTCAACACTCGTCCATCTGAGAGAGACAGCCGATGGGTGGGGTACATCCCAATAATAATTGACAATAGTAAGACGATAGTAACGGCACCAGTATACACTAGTAAAATAAGGTTTAAATATCATAACAACACATAATGTTAGTCTGTTTGCCTCTTAGTGCTCACCCAGCCAGCATATGAACGCTTTAGCCACCAGCGCCATGTTCCTCAGGTCCCACACATAAGGGTAGAGGTCATAGAGCACAGCCCTGTTGGCGCCACCCACCACGCTGCAGTGGAGCTGGGCTATGTCTTCACACAGGGACAGGAACCTGGAGGCCCGGCCCCGCCACTCATCAGTCTGAGGAGACACACAAACACATACACACACACACACACACACCCATACACACACACATACACACATCCACACCAGTCAAAAAGCAAAGGGTCATGTACTTCTCGCTGATCGCATTCATCAACAACAATTTCACAAAAAAAGATTTTAAAAAATAACAATAAAAACACAAAAAAAAAACACACTGACCTTCTGAAGCGGTGCCTTCTTGCTGTTGGAGCTCACCAGCTGGCAGTTGCCTTTGAGCCAGGTGAGGTCCTGCAGCAGCTTCTGGGCAGAGGGGCCATGCTCGTGGGGCAGATAATGAAGACCAACTAGCAGCCGCACCTGGGACTCACTGAGCAGGCCCTTCCCTCCGCACAGCCTCCCCTGACCCTGGGCCTTCTGTCCCCTGCCTCCGCCCAAAGGTGCCCCGGGCCTGGATCCTGGAGCTTGTTGATTGGGTTGACCGAGCTGCTTGGCCTGGTTCTTGTCCGCCTCTCGTGCCTCCCTCTCCCCCTTGGCGTTAGTGGGTGACGAGGGGGGCGAGCTGGAGTCCAGGGGGAACACGGGCAGTTTGGCCACAGAAGAGGTTCCTCTGAGGGTGGGAGCGCCGTGGGATCTGTCGGGAGTTTTGCAGCGAGATGATGAAGCAGAGGAGCGCTGCTCTGCTCGTGTGCTCTGCCGACCTAAATATTCAAAAGTTTATAGGTTTTTTCTTGTTTCTCTTTTTATCAAACAATTCTGTGGTCAATAGGACGCTTGTTATCAAAATAACTTTTTTTTCACAATCAGTGAATATCTCCTCCAGATCGGGTACGGGTCCGTACTTTGTGTCAGCTGAAAGGAATATCTAGTGTTAATACACAGCCTAGGCTCTGTAAACGGGTATGTAAATAAAGGGGGCCCTCTGTAGCTAGCAACATGCCCATTTACAGAGCTTAGGCTGTGTATTAACATTGGATTTTTTTCAGGGCACACACAGTACGGACAGATAGCGGATCGTGAGGAGATATTCAGTGATTTTGATCACAAGCATTCTCCAGTATCGCTGACTCCACCTTTAAAGCTCACAAAAGTTACTGAGTGGGTGAAGTGTTTGAGTACATTATGATGTAAACACACACACACACACACACACACACACTATGTACACACAGCAGCAGCAGCAGATCATAAATTGTTTACCTGCTTGTAGTGGTTGGTTGAGTTCCTCCATCCAATCATGTAGCGCGTCAGACAGAGCTCGATCAGGACAGTATTCACACTCCTCATCTAGAGCACATACCACATCATGTTAATATACTGTATATGAAGATAACAAGTTCTTATTATTACATTTCATAATTAACAAACATTTACAAACAGAACATTAACTGCCACCCTACAACAAAAATCCCCTACCCCTTGCTGCCCCCAATGGTTAAACCTACTCAAATTCATCAGGTCATGTAAAATGTATGCGCATAAATCAGAGTGCACAAACTACAAAGCCATATTATTTAATAAATAATTAGCGTGAGACGAAATTTTGAAATCTAATTAAGAAAACATCCAAGATATAGTAAAATGCTTAGCTGGAGCAGCATTTAGGCAATCAATAACACGTACCATATACCGTGTAGGTGTGTGTGCCTAGGGCCAGAACATAATATGATTTTATATTAATTCCTGTTCTTGTGCAGAAGGTTTTTCAAAGAATGTCAGGAAGGGTCTCCACACTTTAATACATTTATTAACATGCCCTATTTGAAAAATATGACTGTATTCGGGGAAATGATCCGTGGGAACTGGAAAATGACTGCATCAAGCTACACCAACAACGGCAGTTTTGCAGTGTTGAAATAACAAGAATGAAAGCAACCAGAATAACAAGATCAATTTCAGCTGAATGCTTAACTGCTAAACATGAAAACACAATAAACTGTCTATTCTCTCCTCTGTCCCTAACTCAAACCTAGAACTAAGACAGCAGACACCGCTGCTGTTGTTTCATACTATTATCTTAGTGGAGGCATAAAGCTAAGTCCATCTCACGTAGGCAGACCAAATCCAGTACTTACTTTACACACTGCCAAAACCCTGTCTCCCTCCCTCTAATATATCATTAAAATTCCTCTTCCATTTCCAGCCACATCACAGGGCTTCAGTCTGCCCTTCATCTCGTTTGTCAACCCCTCCCTTTTAAAGCCCATTTCCCCTCTGCACAGGGCCCTGCCTCTCTCCCCTTCTCTTCTTCCTTCATCACACCACAAAATTATAACTCCATCACCACCTTTCCCCGTCTTCAGAACAACATCACACGCCACGATGGTTCTCTCTCTCTCTCTCTCTCTTTCGCTCTTCCCTTCTTCCCCCCTTCTTCCTCTGGCAGTATTCTCATGTATTTTTCTGTCGCAGTAAATAGAATGCAATAAATATCAAATTAAGGTGGTGCGATGGATGTCGTAGAGTTCCAAAACAAGGTCTTACAGTGAACTTCATATATTTGACAACGTATGCAGTTGATTAAATGAATCTAATATCTGACAGATCTCCTTATAATGTCTTAAAATAAATCTACTTTCAGTCATCAATGAAGATTGATGAAATGTGTGTCAATATTTGGGAATAATTCTCACTCTGTATATCGTTAGTGTTGGACTAACTTATTGAGGAACTTTATCCAAGACGATAGACAGAGATTTAATTCTTGCAAGTTAATGTATTTGATATCAGAATCTTATATTTTGCCTGGAGGTTAAAATACTGATACTAGACAAGAAGCTTATTAAACATTTCTCCAGGAAGCAAAGGGACAGAATGTAGGCTACTCGGCTTTGGTCTGGTGATATTAGCTTATTAACACAGGACATCCCCTGTGTCGTCCCTGCTCCTTCCAACTGTGTATCAATCCATTCCCCTTCCAGCCCAGTCCTTCCCTCCAGTCCTCACCTTTCCTCTCCTCTTCCCCCGCTGTGTACCAGCTTCCTAGCGTGTGGAGAGGGATGTAGTTGGCCTCGAACTCGCAGTTGGGGTTGAGCAACAGGCCCCTCAGGTGGCGCCTCAGCTGGGGCTCTCGGCCCTTAAAGGGCCCCAGGAAGAGGCGTCGGGAGTCGTAGTCGTTGGCGTGCAGGTTGTCCCAGATGAGCGGGGGCCGCTGGAGGACAGCCTCCACCTCAGCCAGGCAGTCCACTGACAGCTTCCTGGAGATGACCTTATTGCCTGTGGTACCCAGAGTGAAGGTAAAAGGTTGACAAGTGGAAGCCTTAAGGTTTGATAAAATAAGGGGCTCGTCCAGACTAGTTGAAATATTTGAAATGTGGAGCGCTTGTCCTTACTCATTTTGGAGTAAAATCTGAACATTCACCAAAGGACAACGGCATCCCCACTTGAAAATATATGTCTCTCTATTCCGGGCCAAAACTTTATCAGGTCAAAACTGAAACAACCTTAAAATGGTCACGTTTTGCTACTCTAAATATGAAGATGGATGTTGACATCTGAACACCACTGTGTACTCATGCCTACTGTAGCATGACTAAATAAACTGACTGCTCCAGGCAAAATATGTTTTCTCCCAATAGGTAGGCAGTCAGGTGTAACATGGTTATGTTTTGATACAGTTACAGACCTTATTTTCTAGAATTTTTCATATTTTGCACGCATAGCTGTCAGTGGCCCTGCTTTTGTTCTTTGGAAGCACTTCTTTTTTTTCTAATTAACAGGATGGCAGGTGTTGACTTTGCCCAAGCAGACAAGGAATAAACAAACCTAAGTCCATCAGAAATAAGGTTGCGGAGCCTTAAAACCATACAAAAATGCAACAAAGAAGACTCAATTTGCAACTTGCCATTTGAAACATGACGTCATTTCCCCACAACACCTTTCATTTTTCAAGCGACAATAATTGGTGAAACAGTTACAATATGCTGTATGCACTGAGGAAGGTTGGCTTTGCCCATCATGCCATGTACACAAAGGAAAGTAGAATAACAAGCAGTAAAGCTGTAGCTCAAAATGTCAAATCATTGTACAACCATAAACTGGCGATCAAAGAAAAGCTTTGAGTCAGAAGAATAAAGACAAGCAATAAGTAGGTAGGCGATGATGTGTGTACAATATGTGTGTCTTTGTGTGTGTGTTTCTACTGTATTACCATATGCATGTGGGCGGAAGTGCAGCTAATTATTTGGAACACTGTGTGTGGATTCGTGACTGGACTGATTTGCATGTGTGAGAGGAGCTAAGCTCTGTTTTGCCAGTGTGTGCTATTCTGAAGCAAAAGATCGCTAATGAGGCTAAAACACAGAAAACATTGAAATGTACATTTGCACGACATCACACAATGGAGTAAAGAAGTGTGTGTGTGTGTGGGGGTGTGTGTCTGTGTGTGTGTGTGCGTGTGTGCGTGTGCGTGTGTGTGTGTGTGTGTGTGTGTGTATACATGTGTCGTACCAGTCCACACTACTGTTATGTTGGGCGTCAGGTCCTCTCCAACGGTCTGTAAGTAGGGAGACTTAGAGACACTGGGAGAACACAGAGAACCACAGTACTCTACGGGGAGACAGAAAAAGGGGTATGTTTCATCATTGCAGAATCCTAAAGATGCCGTACACCACAGACAATGCAGCGACATTCATTTGAAGCAGTTCTACCTGTAGGGCAGAACAGGAAGACTGAAGGTTCCCCCAAGAAGCGATAGATCTCATTGGTTACGGTGACCTGAGCATGGGCGAATGACGAGAAGGCCTCGCTGTCCGCCTGACACATGGAGTGATCAATGTCGTCAAACAGAATGGCAAATGCCTGGCAACCCAGGTCTGACACCTGGAGAGAGAGAGAGAAAAGAAAGAAAGAGGGAGAGAGAGAGAAAGAGAGAGAGAGAGAGGAGGATGTGTATGAGAGGCTAGAATCATGACAAGTGACATTCCTTCAGTGCTACCTTCTTGTTGTTTTTCCTGTACCTGTCTCAGCTTGCGTTTGAGTAGCGTCAGGTCACAGGCAGAGGAGAAGACGATGTCCTGACCAGGGGAGACGGCGTAAACAAACTTCAGGCCTCTGGACCGGGCGGCTGCTATGAGAGTACGCAACTGACCTGGGAGCAGGAGGAGAGGAAACATCTTCAATCCATTAAAGAATAAGACACTGGCCAGAGTTTGAAAAAAATAATTCAACCTTCGATTACCAGTCACACCGTCTTCCAGGGTCCTAAAAAAGTAATATAATCGGTGGAATAAAAACTGTTGATGCCTTGAGGGTGGGTTACGAAAAACATTTACAAGGACTGTCAAAAATGCAATTTCATATTTGGCACAGCGAACATTCTCCTCTCCTCCTGGGGCAGTTCTGGTACAGATCTGAAACAAGTGAGGCTTGAGTCTGCAGTCAGTGTGCAGGACAGTTGGGGTCAGGTCTTTTGGGGTCAAACATTGTCTCGTGATGGACAGTTTAAAATAAAGGATCAACATCAATGCAGCAGAACCAGCAACATTGTCTCTTTTATTCCATGAAATGTGGAGCCTGCATTACCCAAAATGCAACTTGGCTGCAGTCAGTTCAGTCGAAGTTTTAGATGTTCGTTGCTACTAGCAGCTAATGTAGCCTCACGTATCGTTTTCACCAGTACCTGCAAGCAGAATTGAATGTGCAAAATATGTGAGGTTCTTAGTAAGAACTTCTTACCCTCCTCTTCAGGTGAATAGACTTCCCTCCACAGCAGCCTGTGTTTCAGGTCGTCTTTTGGGCCGTATAGGTAGGTGTTCAACCCCCAGCACTGCATCCTGTCACAGACAGACACGGACAGAGGGGGCATGGGGAGGAAAAATGTTACTGAGGTGCAGCTTTATGGGATTTCAACGCTGTAACTGCGAATATGCAACACGAGGAAAAGACATTTCCTTGAAAAAATGCCAGATCCTTCCATTCCTCATTACAACTATAACTTGTTTCTTTGCTGGCACTTTTTTTAAATGTATGTGCATTTAATGGCATTTTTAAACAATTTTTATCGTTTTTCTATGCAACTTTTTGTCATTATCGCTTTTTTACTCTTTTTATCTGCTTATATGTACATGCTTTAACATTTTTATTTGGATACAGTTTTATTCTTTATATTCTGGAAAACATTCCGGGTAAAAGTCCCTAGGTCTGAGCACTGAAACATCATAATTAAAGTGTGTTTCTTTCATATTAGCTGTTTATGATCCGACACACCTATCTATAAAACTTTCTGGGCTGCAATAACTCTGAAGTAAGCCTGTATATTCTTCAAATGACCTTTGCAGTGCTTTAATAATAATAATAATAATAATAATAATAATAATAATAATAATAATAATAATAATAATAATAATAATAATAATTGATAGGTTTTATATAGCGCCTTTTTGGAGATCACTCAAAGACACTTAATAATCTGCTAAATTCTCCATGTATCTGATATATAAAAATATATTTCATCCAGTTAGAAGCAATAGCTTTAGCTCTGTCCTGACTGTAGAAACCCAGGAGAGAGAGAGACAGAGACAGGAGGAGGTGGGCTGGACAACGAGCAGCAAGAAAATAGATCCACTGTATCGATCGTGTAAGGCCTCATGGTCGCCTCAGTTACGGGAAATGACCTCTTAAATGATAAATAAAGCATATAGTACTAGGAGTGAAACAATATCTGTAGCACACATATACACAAACACATTAATATTGCCCTCTCTCTCTCGTCTCTTTCTCTCTACCTGGACATGGACCAGCTCTTGTCCTCCTTGTAATGATCTGTGGGTGGACTATGCTCTCACTCTCTCCCTGCTTCAAATCCTGGACAGATGGTATGAGAGTCGCCTCCACAGAGCTACCACCTACCTCCCTCAAAGGGAAGATGGGGGGACTAACTTATGCAACGCTCAGCAAATTCATTTTGCCTCTTTGAATCTAGAAAATGACAATCTATAAATAAACTATGAGCCCACACATTCAGCTGCTCACACTGGCAGCGTAGGGAAGTCAAATTCAGCCTCATAGTCCCTTAAATAAAGCAATGACGATAATACAAAAAGACTGTTATTTGCCAGTTGATGTACGGACAACACACATCACCAGTAAATCCACACAGGTTTAAGGACACATTATAGTGGCTTGTTAATGGTTACTGATTGTAGGTTGAGTCTTCACAACATGAATAGGGACAGAAACAGTGTGCAATAATAATATGGATCATTCATTTAAGAGCAATGTAAAGCAGAGAGCAGAAGTAACCAGTACTCTCTGGGGATGTAGTCTGCTGCCACTATTGGCTCTTCTACTAAAAAACTGTGTCACAGATCCCTTCAGGGATTTATGTTGCACCGGCAATTTGCAATATTAGTGTCATTCCTACTAACCACAAGGTATATGCAGTGCATTGATTCACTGCTGTCCAATTATCAGTGCGTCATCTTCTTATGTTCATGAATGAACCGATGCCCTAGATGTCACGTTGACTGTGATTTTTTATTCATTTTCTTTGCACTTGGAAATTATCGCTTTGGTATTCTACTGTGACGGATATCACTACGAGCTGATTGGAGCAGAAAGAGCAAAAGTCTCCTTGTGAGCTTATGCATCTGTTAAGCTTTTGTGATACCTTCGATGAGGAGCTGTCTTATTTTGTTTATTCAAGAAGACTCAAATAGACTTTTCTCATGAACCTTCCGCCTTGATATTGGATCACTGTCTCTTACTGTGCAGATCATTTGATTATCTTGAATGCTGACATTTTTATCTGGTTTCAATTGCTTATGTCCAGAGCTTTTTTGACATCACAGTGCTTTCAAAAAGAAAGTGGTATTCAGACAGACTCTGTGGCCACCAGCTAAAGAGTGTGTTTGTGCTAAGCAGCTCCCTGGTGTGAAAGATATTTGCATGGAAAAGAGATGCTGATATATAAAAGGAGCCATTGCACAGTCTTATCTTCCCTCTTTATAAGCTAAGATAACACATAGATTTTGCAATATGTTGATGTAAATGTACTGATTCCAGAGAAAATTTAAAAAAAGGCTGTTACCAAAGTTTGTTTATGTTCAGTGTGAACCTGCATGAGATGTCTTGCCCTTGAAGAAGTGGACCGAATACCTTACTTTTTATTATAGAGTTGTAGTGCTAGTCTTTTGAGCCTGCAGCATAATATTCTGGAAGAAACAATGAATATTCAAAGTGACTGGACCGCAAAAAGTCTGGAAATTCAATCTTGAACAACACAGCCATCCTTACAGCCAAGGCCACAATAGCAAAGGCTGAAAACAATATCTACTGTATGGAACCGAATGATCCATATCCAATCTGTGATCCCCCCCCCCCTCTCTCTCTCTCTCTCTCTCTCTCTCTCTCTCTATCTATCCACTATAAAAATATGGAGCAGTATTTGCCACCTCCCTCCCTGCCTCCTGTCAGCCATGGTTGAGCCCCCAGGAATGAGAATGAGCCGGCCGTTTGCTATATAGAGCCCTTCTGCACCAGTGATTTCTCTCAGGTCGGCCTGGAAGGAGAAATAAAGGTGAGCGGATGGGTTTGGCCCCAGGGTGTCAGGTCAGGAGCTCCTGAGCTCACGCTATTCACGTGAAGAGGAACTACTGCACAAAAACATCTCACCTCTGACCAGGCGAACAAGACACATGTGACACCTGTGCTCACTTACATGGCAGCTTGTGGACAGCAGGTGTGTAACAGTTAACAGGCTTACCATTGGAAGAGAACTCTCCTCTGGTCCATGGACCAAGGCCTCCCATAGAAACCTGCAGAGGAAAAATAAAAATTAACTCGTAATTAACGTCATTAGAAAAGCACAGCTTCGGATATACATGATTAATTGTACAACACCAAGTCCATTCAGGGAACATGCCCTTTATGACTGGTGTGTTGACCAATATAGGATTTATGGTTTGTGATACAGTTTATCACATTTATTTTTTATTGATCATTAAATAACTGAAGTACCACATATAGCAGGGGGACTGTGGAAGCTCAGAAACTGTGCTATTTGATATACGAGTCTATACTTTTTCTGCAAATGTTTATTTCTCCAAACTTTTGATATTCACAAGCAGATGTGTTGTTATCACTGAATATGCAACATGCCATTCCAACACATATAAGTATCATATCATATCATATCATATGGTTTTCTCTACTATTTCTTTGTTCCCAGCTCTGCAGCATTAAATTACAAAGTGGACAGTTATCAGCTGCTCTTCCTGTGCTCACTCGGTCAAATCCAAGCCTCTGTCTTTGGCAGAGGCATAATTCATCTCCAGCTACACTCTGTACCACGTTTTCTATTTTTAGAAATGGGAGCATCTCCAGTGGCCCTCTCCCGCCTTTTGTGTTTTTTGAATAAGTCTGCAATCTGTGTGTGTGTGTGTGTGTGTGTGTGTGTGTGTGTGTGTGTGTGTGTGTGTGTGTGTGTGTGTGTGTGTGTGTGTGTGTGTCTGTACGTCTGTGTGTGCAAATGTGGGTAAAGTAAGTGGGTCATAGTGAGAAATAGATGTGGTCCACTAAAAAAAACAGACTGCTTTCTTCTACCTGCCTGTGGGGAGTGTGTATACTATTTTGTATTTGGGTGTGCATGTGTATGACATGTGTACCTGTGTGCATGTGTGTGTGTCCTGCAAAGTGCTCCCCACCAAGTCAGACACAATTACTCACGCTGTTGGATGTCAGCCCACGGGGACTGAGAAACACACAGGTTTAAGAGGGTTGCAAGAATGAGTAATAAGGCATGTGCGCGAGTTAGGGTTTGTGTTAGAGCTCTATGATTGATGATGTGTCATATTTTGATTATTCCCGCAATATTTCTCCACAACAACAACAAGAAAACACATCCGTGAAAGGGCTGTGAAAACAGGTAAGCAAAGTTCAATCATAATCGACGAAATATTAGTTAGTAGCAGCAATAAAACAGACCTTATATGAAAGGCATATTACCCATTCATTTCAGCAGCGTATAAATCTGCCATATTTGCGTCACTTTGTGATCACATGGTATCACATAATCATCTCCATAATAATCGTCATCACAATACAGTGTTTAAACCTGGCAGGCGGCATTATCAAAAATGTATTAAATATGCGTGGATACTTATTATTGTTCATTTTGCTTTTTTGGGGGTGTCTTTACTTTGAATCATATAATCAGATACTTATTTTATATTTTACTTATTATTTGTAGCCTCATTTATTTAATATTGGCTGTTGTGAGGTGAGAGGGTGGGTAAAGGGACAGGTATAAGTAGCGTATAATTACAACCCATTTTCTTTAGTAATCAGTTCCTTTTTCAACATTTCCTGCAGGGATTAGTCATCATAATGTATCCTGCATTCTCCATCTGTATTGTCATCGTCAATATCATCCAACTACCCATTACGTTCAACATCATTTGTATACACTTCAGCTGCTTTTTTTTTTACTCGAGTAAATGATAAGCTACATTAGCCTACCACCAGCCACTATTCAGAGTTATTCCTTTCCCACAGGCTGCAGCCTTTGAACCAGACATTAGTGACATTAGTAGACCATATAGCCTACTTTTCAGCGCCTGCTGTTTGAGCCCCACTTGAAGCCTGACTGTTCTCAGACACATCATCTCATAAAGACCTCTACATCACCCATGGCAGTGCTCATATTAGGTTACCAATCCACGCACCCCTGCACCTACAGTAGCCCAAGTGACAAAGCAAGGCTAGAATATAGGTCAAGCGGTGGTCGATTCAAAGTCATCTCACCGAGGTAAGAACAATAAATCACATGATCCGACCGACAGTCAGTGATGAAGTCGGCCGCTCTTACCTTCCACCACCCCACAAAGAAACTGCCTCTTCTCCTCCATTCTGTCCTAACTCCCTCCGCTTCCAGTCGGCCCCTTCCGAGCGAGGGAAGACAAGATGCTCTCCCCGTCGGTCAGCTTTAGATACCAGGCATATTCTTCATGCTTCTCCTCGCTCTGCCTCCACCGCCTCTTCTTTCTTCTCTCTCTCTTTCTCTCTCTCTCTCTCTCTTTACATCTCTCGTGATGCGTTCAGGTGTTCAGCGTATTGAGCGAAATTTCCTCATCACTGAACGCTCTTGAAAAAATTAAAGATAAATGCAAAATAGGTCGTTTTTGGTGGTGGAGACAAGCCCATCCTTACTTTATGCTGTGGTGGAAGACTTTGGCCATCTTTGGCTACTTTAAATACCCATAGTTTATGGTTTTAGGCTTATAACTAGCCTATTTGTACGGCTGTAAATACTGTGGTTAGCATATGGGGGGTATGCTCTATGTATCACAACTCTAAACATGTTTATGGGATGTGGATCCAGGCATGGACGTTGGAAGTAGGGGTGCGGGGGGTGCGGCCGCACCCCCCCTCACCACCGCCTGCACCCCCTCTCCGCCCCCCTACACTTTGCCCTGTGCTCCCGCGATTGCTCTGTAAACAATCTCATAGCCTAAGTCCTCTTTCCCATCTCCTGCTCCCTCACATCAACTTGACAGAGTTTAACACTATAATATATATAGTTTATAGGCTATACAGTATACTATATAGGCTAGATTACATATGCCCGTCGCATTTCTTCACCGTGCCCAGGACGAGATTACGGTTATGCTCCGCCTTCCCATGCGCACTTCAGTGGAGTCAGAGTGCTGAAGGGCGCGCACTAATGAGCATTAGGTTATAGGTTATCATTAAAAATCCAGTCTGCTAAGCGCCCTACCACAGGGGGGAGAGAGAAAGAGAAAGAGAAAGAGAGAGAGAGACGCGCTGACAGGATGCAACGTTCACCTGCGCACCTGCTCCTCCAAGGTGTGTGCCGGTATCGTGCCAAGTAACCGCTGATAATAAGTGTTTCCCCGCCGGCCGGTTAGCGCGCATGCATCAAGTAAAGGCGAACATATTAACACTTCATAAGGTCGTAAAAAAGTCGGGTCGTCTTCAGAGGTGGAAAGAGTACAAAAATATTCTACTGAAGTAAAAGTATGATTACTTGGATGAAATTTTACTTAAGTAAAAGTAAAAGTACTGGACTAAAAATCTACTGAAGTAAAAGTGAAAAAGTAGCTGATTTAAAATGTACTTAAAGTACAAGTTACTAGTTACTTTTTAACAGCGGGAGGGGGCAGGGGTCTCTTCTGTGTAGGGCATTACAGACAAAGGGATAAAAATCTCAAACTAGTTTTGTTTAATTAATGCAACACTTTTACAACTTAAAGTGCACAAATTAAACAAATCATGTCACCACACATGTATGGATGTATACTGTGTCATTATACTTTAGATAAGCAAATATGGAGCAAATAGTCTGTTAATGGGGGAATGAGAAAGTAACCGGTCTACAAACCTAAACAGACAGCAACTGCAGTTCTAATAATGTAATTGTGTACAATTGATCTAAACCATGGAAATTGCAAGGTTAGGCTGCTCGATTTTGACAAAAATCATAATCATGATTATTTTGATTGACATTGTGTAATCACAATTATTAGACAATTATTCATTGATTTAAGAACTGCAACATGCACTTAATTAACATTTGAAAACATGTCCTAATTGAACTGAAAACAAGGAAAATGCAAATAGGTAATAATATAATAAGTAAAACAGATTTTTTATAATTAAATAAAATAAGTGTCAAAATCAAAATAAACCGTTGCAAATGTTGTTGATAGGGCACTTCTTTTGCTAGCAAGAATGTGAGGGCATATTTTAATGTATATCTCATGGAGCTGGCTGGATAAGCAAGTTGCATTGTAGGCTACAGTGTTCTTAATTGATTACTGTTGTGGTGGCAAGAGTCAAGGAGCTTTAAACTTCCAGTGTTTTTTATTCCTTTATTGCTTGGTCATAGACCACTTGGATTCGACATAAAGTGAGTAAACTAATTGGTCGTGATGTTTTGAGGTGCAGCTGGGTCGCACTCGCATATGACTTTTTCTCTCTCTCTCTCACGGTCGCGCATGTCATCTGACTCGCGTGTCCGCGCATAACATATCTTGCACATTGTTTTAGTCTATTACTTTTACCTTTCTTCTCGAGCAAAGGCTGACTTTCTGCCGTCTTCTGGAAGTTTTTCAAAGCTCCTGGCAACACGCACCGTCTCCATCCTACTCTGCACTGTTAAACTGAAAGCTAGGTGAGGGAGGGGCCGATCGCAGGGCTGGATGAAAGGTTTGCTGCATTTAAAAGCCTTCACATCTTCACGTGCGGTACAATGATAGTTTAACTAGGATTATTTTGTTTCAATGATAGAGGGAAGCAATGTTTGTTGTTATCATTTAGTCGCAATGATCCTGTCGATCATTCTCTGTGTTAGTTTCCGGTATTGTGCCGTAAAAATAAAAGCCCCCCGCGATATTTCTTTTATTTTCTCTCCTTTCCCTATCTATTTTTTTACTCAGTAACGCAGGTGATATAAAATGTAGCGAAGTACAATACTTCAAAATAAACATACTCAAAGTAAAAGTAAAAGTATAGGTTTTAAAAATCACTTAAAAAATTACAAGTACACGAAAAAACTACTCAATTACAGGAACGCGAGTAAATGTAATTCGCTACTTTACACCCCTGGTCGTCTTATATTCGGGGTCTAGTATTCGGCGTCCAGTAATGGACTGCCCGTTACCAGAGCGGTCATTCAGCTTCAGGGCCTGTGTCCAAGTTGTGTTTATTTTATTTTTTCGGGTGGAACCAACACTGGCTGTGCTCTCAGAAGCGGCCAGGGCATGCGTGTGTGCAATGGGAGAGAGAACGCTTCGTGTGGAGAGATAATAAGAATGAGAGGCTTCATTAAAACCCTGTCTATGCGCTGTCTATGCGGTCGTTGTGATTGTAACTTTGTCGGCTGTAAACTGAAACTAACGGAGATCGCGGAAGCCTTCCCCTCGACAACGTGACGTGCACTGCCCCGGTTATCATTCACCGATCTCAAGAATACAAATGTATGCTGAAAAGGAACAAATTGGTGAATAAAAATTCACCAGAATGCAGGAAATTAAGCATTTAATGCTCAAAAAATTCTGGGGGAGTACCCCCAGACCCCCACTTATAAATTGTAACAACCTAATTTAATCAAAACCTACGTCCTTCAAATTCAGGATAAAAAAAAGGCTATAAGGATACTTTGGAAAACTCTTAAATGTTATTTGCTTTTAGAGTTTGTTTTAATAGCTTAATTCTAATCAAATTATTTTAGATACAAATTGGCTATTTTATCATGGTTATAGATTGCTCATTTTACCAGTAGCCTACTGCTTTGTCTGATAGCGCTGCACCTCGGCAAATTTACAGCACCCCCCCTAAGAAAGTAGTTCCAACGTCCCTGGATCCAGGTGTTTATAAATCAGAGGAAGAGTTCGCGCCCTGAGAAGGGCTGAATCGGGAGGAAGCAATACGACTGCGAAGCGACACACTTTCAAAAGTTAGACAGGGTAGACCTGTGTGTAGTGTAGGCAACATAGGGCCCTGTGTAATTGGGTCACTTAAGGCATAAAACCGTTTAAAAAAAGTTAAAGTAAAGTGTGTTGAAATGCGGAATATATGACCTGGCATCATCAGTAGGCTACGCTCCCTAGCGTATCCAGCATGTAGGCTACACTTTTCAACGGCTTTCGACCTGTCGTAGTTGTTTTTTCCGGCTGCCTAAGAAATGTAAGTCCAATAGCCACTGGCCTAGCTCTATTTGAGTTCTTATACACACCTTTCCGAATGTGTTTGTGTTTAGCTTGGTTAGCACGTGTTAGCTAACATTACTTTGACTTTTCCACCAGCTAGCTTGCTAACTTCGTCAACAGTCATTAATTGGTTGGAAGGTATGGTAGCAAATAGAGGGGGTTTATTTCTACAACCCAACTTTTAATATTATTTATTATGACTATTGTTCATCCATTGCGTATATAAAATATAGAAATTGTGATGCTAATTATATGGTGAAGTGTAAACTACTGAATGTATTGTGTCAGTGTCCACTATCCAATATTACAATTGTTTTTCCACCAAGACATGCCGCAGCAGTTCATACAAAATGCTGATAAGCTCAATTTATTTCTTTTTTAACAACTTCTTGTTGTTTTCATAGATAGTAAATAATAGGTTGTTTTATATAATTCCGATTTATTTCGGGTGACCAGGAAGGCAGCTTCTGCCTCCGCTTCCAGTCTCCGGTCCGCACAGGCGCCCTGGCCTCCTGCAAGCAAGATGTGTGGGTGTGAGCGTGCGCGCGCGAGCCCAAGTTAGTGAGTAGTTTGATGACCACACTCAATGGCCATTTCATCACAGCCTCATTTCCCATATTTGTTTAAATCTGGAAAATGAGGCAAATATTGAGATGTGGGGATTGTGTGAGTTGGATGGGGTAATGGCTGTTTATCTGTTTTCTAGATGCTTGAAAAATAGGCCTACTGCTATATATGCAGTCAGGCTAATATGCTGCCTTACTTCTTGTTAGGTTTTTCCAACTTGCTTGTAAGACAAGGAAACCCAGGCGTTAGTTCAGCCAGACAAATGAGACAGACACAATGATGATATAGTGAGACCACATGATGATGTTACTTGCCTTAGGATTAGGACAAGGAGAGAGGTATGGCGCAACTGGTGTTACGTCGCCAATCCGGAAACCAACTCTGAAATCTCTCCCATCCTAGGTCCGTCTTTTATTCAATTACATGGTGCATACGAACATGACTTTGTGTGTACATTACAACTAATGATTGACTAATGTCTCTGAGAGCTTGTTTGTTTATCCCAGCTGGGGCATGGCAGTACGTTCTGACCAGGTCACTTCTGGCCACGACAATCCCAGCACACATAGTTTTAAACGACACGTCATGTATCAGCTTATTTTGGATCATGGTTACATAATGAAAAACATTAACCCCTTACACTTCTCCACCTGGTCATGGCCCGATAATAGAGGATTTTGTGAAGTGGTGTGAGGAGCAGAGCCGGCCCAAGCCTTCAGGGGGCCCTAAGCGAAATATGATTAGGGGGCCCCTCTCCAATGTTAGCGCTGCTGAAACTATAGATCTTTGTTAAATATCATTCACACACCCAGTGTTTTCCGCTAGTGCCTCCACTGTGCAGCCGTGTGAAAATATTAGACAGCCAAGATTCAGACCTCCTAGGGGGGGCTGGGGGTATGCCTCCCCGTGAGATTTTTTTAACCTTTTTAAAGTGAAATGCATGAATCTGGTGCAATTTGAGAGGAACATTAAGAGGATAAATCTGAGAAATTTTGTGTGAACAAATAATTTGGAGACACTGGGTCAGACGAATTAGAAGCTACTGAAGAATTAGAAGTTACTGACGAATTAGAAGCTACTGAAGAAGGACACATGGATTTTCCATAAAAATATTAATATAAAATAAAATAAATAAAATATTATGGAGAGTCCTCTGGGTTGGGCTTGGAGCTCTTTTTCTTTTACGGGACATATTTCTCTGTAATATAGTGAATGTATTTAAATGCAGTGTGAGGAACGAAGCAGAAGAACTCTGTTGTCCAGCTACTGTGTCTTTTTTTCCACAGACAAGGCTGAACTAGGCTATAGACAATACACAATGCATGGGCAACTGAGGACAGCCCCATTTCCAATTGTTTTTAAATAAACTCAATACACACTGTGCATGGATGTGAACGTGACATGATCAGATAATTTCGGATTTCCTCCCAGATGAACTGATTACATTTTTAGGCTATTAATTATCTAGACCAAAACATTTTATTCCTTTTTTGTATGATAACTCACATTTGCATAATATGATGTTAATATCAAACACACAAACTAAAAAAAAAAAAAAAATTTTTTAGGGAGCCCCCCAGGCAGTCGGGGGCCCTAAGCGGCCGCTTAGTTCGCTTATGCCTCGGGCCGGCTCTGGTGAGGAGTCACATCTTCAATTAAACATATTTAAAACAAAAGATATGATAATTGATTTTAGAAAACATGCTTCCCCTCACGATGTCACAACAATAAAAACACAACATGTGCAATATGTGGATTCATATAAATACCTTGGAACAATAATTGATTTTAAACTGAATTTTGAAGAAAATTGTATTGCTATGTGTAAAAAGGGACACCAGCGTCTTCACTGTCTGAGGAAACTGTTCTTCTTCCAGGTGGATAAAACCATAATGACCTTGTTTTATCGTGCTTTTATCGAATCAATTGTATCCTTTTCTTTGGTCTCATGGTTTGGAAGTCTCTCTATCAAGAACAGGAACTCACTTAATCAGGTGGTGAAATGGTTCAGTAAGCTAATTGGAGAATCTCAGCTGAACCCGTTCTCCCTGTACACTAGACAGGTACAGCGGATAACCTAGTCCATTTTAAATGACCGTTTGCACCCTTTGCACAATGAGTTTCAGCTACTCCCCTCTGGAAGAAGGTTTTTAGTCCCAAGGTTTAAAACCAAGCGTTTTAAAAACAGCTTTGTTCCAGCTGCAATCACGCTGATGAACAAGCTGTAGAAACTGCTAAATTTGCACAACATTAATTTTGTATTTGTTATTTATTTATTTGCTGATTTTTTAGATCAATTTATCGGGGTTTTATCATATTTTAATTATGTTGGTCAGTTTTAAGTGTCCAAATTTGGATTAGCACTGGAGCACTTTAATTGTTTTACCTACTGTATGTAACTGTCCCATTTGTTTTTGTGTGTATGTGTTGTCCTAACTGTGTGACGGAAGCTCACTTTTAAACTGCAACACAAGTTTACCTACGGGTACGAATAAAGTAACCTGAACCTTGTATTATAAAACACATTTTTGTACACTACCTTATGCTTACAATACTATTATAATATTCCTGTACATTTACTATGAGTACTATTAGAGTGAATTAATAGGCTACTGTATGAAAGAGTCAGAGCACCCCTTGCTGGAATTACAATACATTACATCAGTGCCAGATAACTTATAGTAGGTCAGGTCACCATTTATCATGGTGGAAACCTGCTTTGTGAAAGTAATACATGTGGGCAGGTCTTCATAGATACATAACATCTTCTTGAAAAAGTTTTTAAGTCAGTAATGCCAGTTTGGCTGATATGGGATTCCTCTGGTTGTGTACTGATCCTGCAACATGCCAATGCTGGGGACTATTATTGGGATGGAGAAGAAATGCTATTTTGTTAATAGTTTAAAGTATTGATTGATTATTCATTTAGTGGATAATACATCATACATGCCTGTTTATGGTCAATATTAATGCATTTGTACAAATAAAAGAGGCAACATTTAAAGTTCCTCAGAACTAGGGTTAGCTTCAGATACAATTTTACTGAATATATATCTTTAACAGTAAACAGCCCTTTTAAATGAATTTTTCTTGTGTCTCATCCCTGCAATCTACAGAATTGGTGCTTGAGGATTTTTTCTTTTTTTTACTCTTTTATACGGTAGCGCTGAGCATTCACCAAAAAAAAAAAACGTTTCACAGCTAATGTTGCCGTTAGCACACTCAGGATCTCGTAATTATGAGAAAAGATCTCGTAATTACGAGATAAGAATATCGTAATTATGAGAGAAGGATCACCCTCTCATTCATCAATAACGATGTCTGTGTGTGTTCTGTGTGCAGACAAGGTGAACCTAGCCATAGGCAAACGTAGGCAATTGCCTTGGTTTCGGACTACAATGGGCCCCATAATCAATACATTATTTTAAAAAAAAAATGTACTGTTCATTCATTAATCAGCGATCGCATCGGGTACTGAGGGACACTCTTTCGGCTTTACGCCCGTGATCAGCTGCTGAGGTCCGACTGGGCTTTTCTCCTGAACAGTCCCAGTGACTACATGTCTGAGCAAAGTTGACATAGCTGCTACTTATTGTTATGCCCTTCTTATAGAAAGTTCTTATGTGTTTGTTTGAGTCAAGGATCACTCCGAGTTTAAACGACCGCATTTAAAGGCATCATAGGAAATTATCTGCAATATGCACTTTTTAATATGTTGTGAAAAGTGTTTTTTACATCCCAACAGCAATAAATAACTTATGGGCAATGAAAAAGAAACGAAAACCCCCAAATTCTGTACCTTCTATAAACCTGTTAAAATGCTGACCAATAAGAAGCATGCAACCCGAGTCTAAAGAACCAATCACAAGCCTGCGCGTTCTCTCCCCTCTGTGTACAAGCCTGTGCGCGTTCAAGGAGGGCAGAGAAAGCGTTGTTGCCATAGTCATGGATAGGAGTGCATGACAGTGGACTATACCTAGTTGAGGTAGCCTGTACAATGGAAGAGAAACCTAGACAGAAGTTACCACTGCCACCGTTACTTGCACCTGCTCATCATTTACAAAAGGCAAAGAATAGAAAGAAAGACATCAAGAAAAGAGCAGTTACATACACATTATGTCTCAGATACAGTCAGCTCATATACAATCCTTAGAGTTTTGCAAAAAACTCACCTTGTGAGCTCTGACAAGCCAAACAATGAATGATAAATAAAGTGTCATGTAGCCTACTACACAAAACATGTGGGTAAACTGTGATAGAAATAACATGTATTGCTGATTTATTTTTATTTGTATTACATTTCTGATACCAGTCCATCTATGCATATGTGCTAGCTTGACTGCTGTGAGTACTACTACTAACAGTAGGCCTTATCATGTTTGTTTTAAACATTTAGCATTGCAATATTAGGTGTGTTCTTACCGGTGAATGAAACATTGTAGTTCGTCGAGAAATGTAGCCTCCAGTTAGCTAGCCGCTCTCTGCTCAGTGAGGCAACGCAGCGGCCAGGTTGCTAAGTTGCAGAGCTGCGCTCGTGCATGGCTGTGTACAGAGGGTTGGGGGGAGGAAGTCCTGGGGGGTGGGGGAGTGGTTAAACGGAACTCCGAGGGGAAGCTAATTTCAAATCATGCTAGCTCTCTCAGATTGTATAGTATAGCTTTAATCAAAGCATTCAATAAAACTGCGCTCCGATATAGTAACAAACAGGAGGTAAAAGTGAACTAGCCCACCGGGCATTCTGATTGGATGAGGCAACACAACATAATGAACAAACTGCATATAATTTAACCAAATGCTAATGTAGCCGTTAGCACACTCAGGATCTCGTAATCTCATAATTACGAGATACTTATCTCGTAATTATGAGATCCTTATCTCGTAATTACGAGATATTATCTCGTAATTACGAGATCCTGAGTGTGCTAACGGCTACATCAGCTGTTATACTTTTTTTTATTTGGTGAATGCTCAGCGCCACCGTACTTTTACGATGAGAGTTCCATCAACAAAAAACTGGGCCACAATATTTGCCTCAAACCCAGGCCAAGATGCAGTCCCAGTCCTAACCATAAGAGTGGAGTATAACAGAAACGCCACAGCTGGAATCAGATTGTTTAACAGCATTTATTTCACTTCACTCAGTAAAGAGTAAGTATTAGGTAATGTAATCTATTGTGAAGAGACTGGAATCAGATGTGTTCTTTTCTGTTTTTTTTTTTGTCATTCAGACGCCTTAATGGATACATACTCTAAAAGGGGATATTCAGTACTCAGTACTGTTAAGATATGTTTACAGTTACAAACAATAATACCCCATAATACATCCAGCATGTTATCACGTTTAAACACAAAAATATGAAACTGTGTACACTGGAAAGTAACAGTGATTATGTTTGACATAGACTGGACAATAACAGTTTGCCTAAATCAGCCAGCTCAGAGCTTAGACTAAAAGTTATTTACATACTGTATTATAATACATGGTACACTGGTAACTTAAGTCCACAGTGTTTAAGTTTATTTCATAAGAAGGGGCTGTGACGCCTGGCCTCGACACAGATTTAAATGTTCTGTCCAATAAAGGTTGAGTCAGCGATTCTGGAGATTGCTTGTTGTCAAAATCCCTATTTTTAAAAATCAGTGAATATCTGATCAAGATCTGCTACCTGTCCGTACTGTGTGTGCCCTGAAAAACAATCTGGTGTTAATAAACAGCCTTGGCTCTGTAAACGGGCATGTTGCTAACTACGGTTGGCTAGGCAGGTAAGGCGGTCTTCCATTGGATTGCAGGGTCATTCATTGGTTTGATCCCCCGCCTGAAGACACTGAAGCCCAAATTGCTACCGATGGTTAACTTGCACCATGCGTGGTAGCTGCTGCTATCGGTGTATAAGTGTATGTGTGAATAGGTGAATGAGGCAAAATAAAGTAAAGTGCATAAGCTGTGTATTCACATTAGTTTTGTTTTTTTAGTGCACACAGTTGGGACAGATTAGTCTGGTGCTACCAGACCATCGTACTTCATTTCATTTGTATAGAAGGTCTGGAAGTGCTGTAATTGGCAAACGTTCACGCACTTGGAGGCGGGTGTCTGTTGAAGTTTAAAACTATTGGATCTGCCCAGTGCCACTCTGGATTAGCCAACCAATCGCATAACGTATGGTCGTCACGTGTGTCACGAGCCGGCTTCTGGCGGTGTGTTCCAGTTATACTGGAAACTCGGAAATTTCCGACTTCACTACATATTGTAGTCTATGGATCTACCGGCAACCTGGCAACGGTAACTTGCTAGAGCCTAACGTTTAGTTATTTGGATGAGAAAGGTTTTAGGCGTCCATACTTTCGCGAGCAGATGCACTGGAACACAGACAGGTCGGAACTCGGAACTACCAAGTCGGAAATCTCCGTTTTCCGAGTATAAAGAACGCAGCATTCAACTGAAGGCTAGGGACAGGTAGTGGATCGTGCGGAGATATTCACTGATTTTGACAAACGTTACTCAGAATTGCTGACTTCACCTTTACACAGGTTTCTGTGTTCTGAACAACAGAAATACTGAATTTTATCCATCAAAATTTAAATAGCATGATCACAATATAACAAGAAAAAGGAAACAAGGTTACATAACATTTCACACTACTAGATTGATTTGTTGACTGAAATGGTAAGTAAAAGTACGAAAGGAAATCGAAATAAATAAGTCCAAGGGAAAGAAAGATGACACCTTTAAAACACGGAACAACTTTTAGTTAAACATATACTTTCCTTTTCACAGTTCGGCACATCACATGGTCTGATAAGAGAAAATCCTTTTTGCCCTCTTTACAGGCAGTATAACTGAAAGAATGCGGCAGGGGGAATTCCCATGGCACATGTTGGCAACTGCTTCCTCTATGCATAACACTCACTGAGAGGGAGATAAAGCAGGTTCATCATTTGAGACAGACTAAAGCTTCCTCATAAAACCCAGGGTGGCGGGGGACATTTTACCAATATGAGAAAAAGTACAGGTTAAAACGGAAACAGAAAAGTCTTCAGACCTGATTTAAAAGAGCCGAGTGTTGAAGCAGACCTCAAGTCCCCTGGAAGTTTATTCCAGAGATTGGGGGCATTAAAACTGAAGGCTGCCTCTCCCTGTCTAGTCCTTACTCTGGGGACTGTCAGTAGCCCAGTCCCAGACGACCTGAGAGCTCTGACTGGTTCATAAGGGATCAGCAGGTCAGCGATGTATTTAGGCCCTAAACCATTTAGGGCTTTATAGACCAACATCAATATTTTAAAATCAATTCTTTGGTTGACAGGAAGCCAGTGTAAAGACCTCAGAACTGGGGTGATGTGATCCACTTTTTTGGTCCTAGTGAGGACTCGAGCAGCAGCGTTCTGAATTAGCTGAAGCTGTCTGATTGATTTTTTAGGAAGGCCTGCAAGGACACTGTTACAGTAGTCAGGTCTGCTAAAAATAAACGCATGGAAAAGTTTTTCTGTCCTGCTGAGACATTAGCCCTTTCATTCTTGATATGTTTTTAAGGTGGAAGTAGGACATTGTTTTAAGCTGAGTTACTGAGCTAGCATCGTGTTTGCAAAGATGAAGATAATACATTGAGGTTAGTGTGGTAATTTAAGAAGTTAAAGTACCAACTTTCAATGACTTAAAAAAAATATATATTTTGTATTGAATTTCTTCACTTAAAAATATAATAAAAGCAAACTTATTAAAACTTAACCAAGAGCAATGATTATGTGCAAAATAACTAACTCAAATATACCAAATGTGATTCTGCTTTAAACATTGTGATGGATGTGATTGAAAATCAAGAGAAGCAATATTCCTTCATTAAAGTTACACACAATATGATCAAAACCACAGTAGTGCATACACAAAATGAGGGCCATTGTAAATGGTTATTTTGACTCATAACAAACAGTTCCTGAAAGAAACAAAATACTCTTCTTTGTGCTTTGTTGCGTGACAAAGGAAGATAATCATTAAGAGATAAACAGGTTTGGTTGGATAAGTTTTCATACCTTTCTCCAATGCAGCTCAAAGCAAAGAATGACAGCAATTTGTCTGGTTTGTACTTGCTGGTTCCTTCACCAATGAATTCACCTTGTCTCTGTAACGAAAGAGTCGGTTTTCCTTCACTAAATCCTGACTACACCCATTTCTAAGGAATTTCAACACTCATAGCAGCTGAGCACTGATCATCAAGCAAGATAAAACTTAGCTTATGTAAATCCAGCACACAGTAACTGACAGTCAGGAACGCTTAAAGTCCTTTATTTTTAAGCTCAGAGGTAAACAAATAATGGTACATAGAATCAATAACTATAGAAAATGTAGCTTGGAAATGTATTGGACATCTATATACTGGCACATATCCTCATGCATTTCAGGTAAAAGATAAGTGGAGATGTTTTTACATTTTAAAACAAATTTAAAGTATGTATTTTCTCAATGCATATTTTCAAAGGTTGGATAATGGACTGATCATCTTTATCATAATCATGGATTATAGGCTGATCATCTTTGTCATCACAGGTTGGTGCTTCTTTTTTATTATTCTTGCTTTTTGTATTTTCAAAGCACTTACAACTTAAGCAGTCTTTACCTTTGTGCTGCATACATGTATTTTTACATTAGGTCGAACTGAAACAAACTTATCAGACTGACAACCTTTTAATTGTAATGTTTGCAAATTCACAAGTTGTTTGGTATTACATAAACATTTCTGTACAGGTTTTAGGGCAGGAATTATAAGCACAGAAAACGTTTTATGTAGTACCTGAATTTCTTAAAATCATTGTCGTTAATGAAGATTATGAAACAGTGAAAAGACTCAATGTAGAGACAATACAATAGGAATAAAGAACATGTGCCTCTGCTTATTTTTAAACACTGCAAATGTAACCATACATACAGATATTTCTTCATATTGACTCACTATTGTTTTATTTAAAAAAAAATATATATATATTTTCACTGAAGTCAACTGCAGTAACAGTTAATGTTTCCTGCTCAGTTTCATTTTGTAGTTGAAATGGTTCTTTGTTATCGTGAATGAGGGGCAAAGAAAACTGATTTACTGAGACAGACTGAAACTTGATCTGGCTCAAGCGTTAGACGTTAAATCAAGCAGGTCTGTTTGGTTCAGGTTCAGTAGGTTCATTGTTTCTGTGCAATGTAAGCATAGTGCCGACCAAACCATTCAACCGAATTACAAAAAATGATGGGGACTGGAGGGTATTTTACCAATTTAACTATGAATAAATGAATGTGTCTTAAGTGTATAAACAATATATTAAAACATTTCAACTCCTTACAAGGTGCAGTTCTTCATTCTTGTCAAACTGCTTGCAGATAAGAGTTAGCGTACAAAATGTCATCAATGAAGAAGAAGTTTTGACTCGTAAGAGAGCAGTCTACATACATCTGGACAGAATATACTTTGTTTCAGGAGCTCTCGTAACTGCTTCCTCTGCCAAAACTCGGCAGTACAACTTTGTGAGCACTCAACTGAGCTGGACTGAAGCACAGAGCTTCTGCAGAAAGGTCTACACTGACCTGGCCACCATAGAAAACACAGATGACGTTGATGACATTACCAGCACCGCATCCAACTCTTTAGGCAAGTTCTCGATTCTGTAAATATCCACAACATGTGAACAACCATATACTGCACAACAGCCAGGCTACTTGTGAAAGAACAACATTTTGTAACTACTGTTTTATACAATCTTTTTGAACAGGCAAGGCTTGGATAGGCCTCTATGATGATGTGCTGAACAGCTGGAGATGGTCCCTGAGTAACAGCAGCTTCTATGGTGACGGAGAGACAGAGTTTAGAAACTGGTATCCAGGTTCGCCCAATGACCTTACAGGCCAACAGTACTGTACGGAGTTTCTAGGTGGAAGTTTTTTCCGAGGCACATGGGATGACAAAACGTGCGATTTGCTGCGAAAGTTTGTGTGCTACAACGGTGAGTTTTCTGAAAGAATTTAAAAAATGCCAAATAGCCTTTTACATCACATTTCCTGAAACGACTTTTCTCATCTATGTATTTGTTATGTGAAGTTGACATGTAAAAGTTTTATCCTACTGAATTCCGATCTATTGATCTTCCTTATTTCACTGACACTCCTGCATACACGTTGGGAAAATTAGCATATAGTCTAAAAATTCATGCTGACATTGTTTCTAACTTCTCCATATATTTCCAGGTACAGTAAATGGCACATCATCCTTTGTGTATGTCAGAGAAGATCGGAATTGGACAGAAGCTCAGAGATACTGCAGGGAGAATCATGTCGATCTCGCCAGGTACAGTATGCACTAATAATAAAGACTCTAACCTACAAGAGTAAAGGACCGAATCTACCACTTAAGTTGTGATCTATTCTGTTAATTAATTCTGGCTTATTCAATATTGTGACAGTTGATTGGAATCTGACGAGAAACACAGAAAGGCTTTTCTTCGTTTCTATTAATAATAGTATTAATAATAATAATAAATATTATAATTACAATTATTATCTTTTAATTGTTTTGCCATACATTTTGTATTGTCCATCCTTAGTCTTATGACTGTAAGGCGTTTACATACTACTGAGTCACATGGTATTGAGATGATGAATGTAATGATCTAAATTGTGATTGTAAAGCTTATAAGCATGATAAATACAAGAAGTAAAGCCTGTTTACCTTAATTGTGAGAAGATTATGTTAGTTATGTTGCTATAAGTTCTGTTCGTTTAATGGCTACATTGTCCTTCAGGTTAACCATGTTACTAAACCCTTTAATAACCACATAAGACTAGATTTTCCAAAAACAATCACTAACAATACATTGCAATCTTTTTTGTCTGTTGTGTTTGATGACATCAGTAATACTCCACATTTATGTGTATATTCTACTGCTCCTCAGTATACGAAACCAGACAGAAAATGAGATCATCCGACAGCTGGTAGGCGTGGAGTTTGTGTGGATCGGACTGTACCGTCAAAAACTGTGGTCTGATGGGAGCATCTCTCTGTTTCGAAACTGGGCTGACGGGCAACCAAACTCTGGTTCAGAGTGTGTCACTACTACGTTTAATGACTTCGGAAGGTGGTCAGATGATGACTGCTCCCTCAGTTTCCCATTCGTCTGTTATACAAAAAGTAATGCATCTTATTTCTGCTCAAATACTGTGTAGGGGAGGCTCATTGTTGGATAAAAGCAGTTAAAGAAATAGGCCAAGATATATGTTTGTACTTTACGTGTATATACAGTATACTGTATATGGACAACTAAACTTACAAAAAGTAGGGAAATTCGTGTTTGGTCGATTATTTCTTTGTCGTGACAATGCTTCTTGGCAATAAATCTTATATTGGCATGTTTTTTCATGGCGCAACCCACATACTAAACTCTGTTGCTCATCCCCACAAATGCATTTTCCTTAGAAATGTGGCACCATTAAAAAGGGATATAAACAGGCTTTCCAACGGTATAAGATTCATAGCCAAGAAGCATTGTTACAACAAAGAAATACTCAACCAAACACAAATTTCCTTACTTTATGCTGTGTTATGTTATGTACTCTGTTTATATTGTGCCTAAAGGTTAAATCCACACGGAAAGAAAACTACTGTATTACGGCGTTTAGACATTCAGAAAAATAAAACAAAATATAACACAATTATTCATATTGTAAATCATTTAGGATAGAACTTTATCCTAAATGATGAGTATTCTATGGAAAAAATTTGACTAATTGGAGTGCTACCGTTCAGGCCTGTCCCATCACTTGGATTTTGATCAGCAGCAAACTGTGCTGTTAGGGTAGAGACACACTAGTCCTTCTGAGCATTTGCAGTTTTCTATAGAACGATTGATCCAACAACTTCACACAACGCACCACACTATCCTGGGTCTTCAGAAACTCACCTACCAGGTATGGTTGATGATATATTAGAAGGACAGATGGAGATACAGAGAGGTGTCTTAATTTATACATACATTCATTACTCTTTTTCCATTTTCAGCTCAATTTAGCATGGAAAGCTTCAAACTAAAAGAAAATTATGATTATTAAAACATGAAAATTCAATTCAGGTGAAGCAGACTGCTCCTTTCTTTTTGGACCCACTATGAAAAATGTTGGAAAAAAGGAAATTAAAGTATTTTTTTGCATAAATACATTCACTGCCCTTTTTCCATTCTCATCTTCTCCAAACACAGAAAGCTTCACGTCAACAGGACAAACTGAGACTAGTATCACTCTACAGTGGAATAAAGTGAACATCACTGACAGCTTTATTCTCCAGCTTAATGGTACAGAGATAAACATCACTTCACCAGATGGAGATGGACCAGTAACTCACACAGTCTCATCTCTCACTGCTGGAACTAAATACTCATTCAGTCTATTTTCTGTTGTTGAGAACGTCAGAAGCAGTGGAGTAACTATTTCAGCAGTCACTGGTAAGATGTTTATTTTTATCTATGTTTTATAAACCAAGTATACAGTATAACTGTTGTTTTGTATAAACTGTACAACATGCTTGATGATAAAAGACAGTTATATGAAACTCAAATGTGAGTTTCATATAAGTTATTCTATGCTGTATCATGGTTTCTGAATTAGCTTGTAATGATGTGGCAACAACTTGGCATTCAATACCAGTTAATACAGCCAAAACTGTTAGCCACTGTAATTGGGAGTAGCAAAGTAACAAAGTTGGACACCATTTGGCTGGAAGCCAGAGTTATTCTAATATGGTGTGACTGTTTGTTTCTCTACTGAGGGACATCATATTCGCTTTAAATCACAAAATGTATTAACCCACACATTGAACCATTTAATTTTCGTATATTAAAGGTGAAGTAAGCAGTTTATTTATGTTAATATAAGTGTTAAATCGCTCTTTATTCATACATAATGTGCGTGTTTCATAAAGCCGATCTCTCAGTCAGCTGCTTTGCGTGTAATCGGCAAATAAACTTATTGGAGTATCCCAAAATTTTTATACAATCAGAAGAGCTGTGTCATGGTTGTTGTGTCCTTGGGCAAGACACTTTATCCACCTTGCCTTGTGTGAATGTCAATAGTTAGCCTGCTATTGGTGTATGAATGTGTGTGTGAATGGTAACGTGTAAATGGGAACAGGTCTCCCTTGCAAAAGAGTCTTCGGACTCAATGGGATATACCTGTATAAATAAAGATTAAAAAATAAAAATAAAAAAAAATAAAAAAGAGAACGCTACAAACCTGACACACTTCTCACTCATACATACTATATACACTCCATGTTCTCACTGCCGGTGCACGCCAGAACAACAGATGGGTGAATGTGTATGCGCCTACAATGGCAGAGCAGGTAAAAATCCTTCCCAATATCTGTTATAATGGTTTTTATCATGTTTTATCACACTTATGGATCTGAGATGATGCTAGATAACTCGCTGCTTGAAGACTGCAGTGCTTAATGTGGTGACGTAGGGACGAGCGAGGGGACTGCTAACTGCAGTAACTGACAGGAAGTTAGCTAAAAGAACCATTCCGCTTACAGCACCTTTAAATCAACTTAAAGGCGAGTAAATACATGTTGGTTGAGTGTTACTCATTTACTGTTATATCGGTCATTTCAAGTACACACTGATACAGCTAGATATGGAATGTGACAACTGACTCAAACAAATGCTTGCTTATAAAAGCTTTTTTTTTTTACAAAGCAATCTTTTTTGATGAATTCATTATGTATCTTTTTCAATTCTCAGTTCCTCCAAACGCTGAAAGTTTCAAATTAATAGGACAAACTGAGACCAGTATCACTTTGCAGTGGAATAAAGTGAACAACAATGTCAGCTTTATTCTCCAGCTTAATGGTACAGAGATCAACATCACTGCACCAGATGGAGATGGACCAGTAACTCACACAGTCTCATCTCTCACTGCTGGAAATACATACACATTTACTATCTTGTCTGTATTTGAGAACTTCAGAAGCAGTGGAGTAAACGTCTTAGCAGTCACTGGTAAGAAATGTATCTTCTAACTTAGCCATTATTTTCATTTGATTGCATGAGTGTAAAACTAAAATGTATTTGTTGGGTATAATATTCCCTTAAAATTGGGATGTTTTTTCAACCCTGCACTGTTTTGGCCATTACTATAATTTTTACGAGAAGAACGATAATTACCTCTTTTTTGTATTAGACCATCTTTAACAACCATATCGAGCATTAATAATTTTTTAGAAATAACGTCCTTTTTAGAGTAGTTATTCCCTTCTCTTTTTCCATTCTCAGCTCCTCCAAACACAGAAAGCTTCACATCAACAGGACAAACTAAGAACAGTATCACTCTGCAGTGGAATAAAGTGAACAACAATGTCAGCTTTATTCTCCAGTTTAATGGTACAGAGATCAACATCACTGCACCAGATGGAGATGGACCAGTAACTCACACAGTCTCATCTCTCACTGCTGGAAATAAATACACATTCACTATTTTTTCTGTCTTCGAAAATGTCAGAAGCAGTGGAGTAAGTGTTACAACAGTCACTGGTAAGACATGTCTTTTAATTCCTAAACACTTGATCATTGGATATAAATTAACTCTTCACTTTTCTGAAGAAAACTGTAAAATTATTTTGGATGATGAATGATTGCTTTTAAAACTGTTCTGACTTTGTATTTTGTTGGGAAATGTTATCTTTTGTCAATCAAATTGTGATTGATATGACTCTAAAGCATGACGACTGGAACTAGATAAAGTACTTCTCAGTAATGCAGAAATGTTTTTATTTTAATTTTTTTACTTTTTCTGTTATTTACAGACAGCATTCGTATTTGTTCGTGTGGTGATGCAAAATGGACAATCTTTAACAGCCGGTTGGAGCATGAATCCTCTTTTTAAGAACGTCCTTTGTTGATGAATTCATTTATTTCTCTTTTTCCATTCTCAGCTCCTCCAAACACAGAAAGCTTCACATCAACAGGACAAACTGAGACCAGTATCACTTTGCAGTGGAATAAAGTGAACAACAATGTCAGTTTTATTCTCCAGTTTAATGGTACAGAGATCAACATCACTGCACCAGATGGAGATGGACCAGTAACTCACACAGTTTCATCTCTCACTGCTGGAACTAAATACACATTTACTATCTTGTCTGTGTTTGAGAACGTCAGAAGCAGTGGAGTAAACGTCATAGCAGTTACTGGTAAGAAATGTCACTTCATTTCTAAGCAATGTAACTTCTAACTTAGCCATTATTTTTGTTTGATTGCATGAGTGTAAACTAAAATATGTTTGCTGGGTATAATATGCCATTTATTGATTTGTTAATTAAGAAACACAAAATTGGGATATTTTTTCAACCCTGCACTGTTTTGGCCATTACTGTAATTTTTGACAAGAAGAACAATGATTACCTCTTTTTTGTATTAGACCATCTTTAACAACTATATCGAGCATTAATTCTTTTTTAGGACTAACACATTTTGTAGATTTGTCAATTCCTTTCCCTTTTTCTATTCTCAGCTCCTCCAAACACAGAAAGTTTCACATCAACAGGACAAACTGAGACCAGTATCATTCTACAGTGGAATAAAGTGAACAAGAATATCAGCTTTATTCTCCAGGTTAATGGAACAGAGATCAACATCACTGCACCAGATGGAGATGGACCAGTAACTCACACAGTCTCATCTCTCACTGCTGGAACTAAATACACATTTACTATTTTTTCTGTCTTCGAAAATGTCAGAAGCAGTGGATTAAGTGTTACAACAGTCACTGGTAAGACATGTCTTTTAATTCCTAAACACTTTATCATTAGAGATAAATTAACTCTTCACTTTTCTGAAGAAAACTGAAATGTAATCTTTTGTCAATCATATTGTGATTGATATGACTCTAAAGCATGACAACTGGACCTTGACAAAATACTTCTCAGTAATGCAGAAATTTTATTTTTATTTTTTTACTTTTTCTGTTATTTACAGACATCATTCGTATTTGTTCATGTGGTGATGCATAATGGACAATCTTTAACAGCTGGTTCGAGCATGAATCCTCTTTTTCAGAACGTCCTTTGTTGATGAATTAATTTATTTCTTTATCCCTTCTCAGCTCCTCCAAACACAGAACGTTTCACATCAACAGGACAAACTGAGACCAGTATCACTTTGCAGTGGAATAAAGTGAACAACAATGTCAGCTTTATTCTCCGGTTTAATGGTACAGAGATCAACATCACTGCACCAGATGGAGATGGACCAGTAACTCACATAGTTTCATCTCTCACTGCTGGAACTAAATACACATTTACTATCTTGTCTGTGTTTGAGAACGTCAGAAGCAGTGGAGTAAACGTCATAGCAGTCACTGGTAAGACCTGTCACTTAATTTCTAAGCAATGTATCTTCCAACTTAGCCATAATTTTCATTTGATTGCATGAGTGTAAAAATAAAATGTATTTGTTAGGTATATATTATCTTTTAATAATTTGTTAATTAAAAAACACACCAAATTAGGATGTTATTTCAGACCTGCAATCTTTTGGCCATCACTGTAAAACAAATTAAGAGGAAGAATGATTACTTTTAAAACTGATCTTAATTTGTAATTATTTATTGTTGAAAAGGGAAGCACTATGTTGTCAAACAAAGTGTTATTTATATGATACTTAAATATGACAAGTGGATCATGAATATTTATTCTTTCTAATGCAAAGATTTTTAAACTTATTCGGTTCTCAGTAGACCACATTCGTTTTTATTATTGTGCGGATGCAGACTAGACCATCCTTAAATACCATATCGAGCATTAATAATTTTATAGAAATAACGTCCTTTTTAGATTAGTTATTCCCTTCTCTTTTTCCATTCTCAGCTCCTCCAAACACAGAAAGCTTCACATCAACAGGACAAACTGAGAACAGTATCACTCTGCAGTGGAATAAAGTGAACAACAATGTCAGCTTTATTCTCCAGTTTAATGGTACAGAGATCAACATCACTGCACCAGATGGAGATGGACCAGTAACTCACACAGTCTCATCTCTCACTGCTGGAAATAAATACACATTCACTATTTTTTCTGTCCTCGAAAATGTCAGAAGCAGTGGAGTAAGTGTTACAACAGTCACTGGTAAGACATGTCTTTTAATTCCTAAACACTTGATCATTGGATATAAATTAACTCTTCACTTTTCTGAAGAAAACTGTAAAATTATTTTGGATGATGAATGATTGCTTTTAAAACTGTTCTGACTTTGTATTTTGTTGGAGAAATGTTATCTTCTGTCAATCAAATTGTGATTGATATGACTCTAAAGCATGACGACTGGACCTAGATAAAGTACTTCTCAGTAATGCAGAAATGTTTTTATTTTAATTTTTTTACTTTTTCTGTTATTTACAGACATCATTCGTATTTGTTCATGTGGTGATGCATAATGGACAATCTTTAACAGCTGGTTCGAGCATGAATCCTCTTTTTCAGAACGTCCGTTGTTGATGAATTCATTTATTTCTCTTTTCCATTCTCAGCTCCTCCAAACACAGAAAGCTTCACATCAACAGGACAAACTGAGACCAGTATCACTTTGCAGTGGAATAAAGTGAACAACAATGTCAGTTTTATTCTCCAGTTTAATGGTACAGAGATCAACATCACTGCACCAGATGGAGATGGACCAGTAACTCACACAGTTTCATCTCTCACTGCTGGAACTAAATACACATTTACTATCTTGTCTGTGTTTGAGAACGTCAGAAGCAGTGGAGTAAACGTCATAGCAGTTACTGGTAAGAAATGTCACTTCATTTCTAAGCAATGTAACTTCTAACTTAGCCATTATTTTTGTTTGATTGCATGAGTGTAAACTAAAATATGTTTGCTGGGTATAATATGCCATTTATTGATTTGTTAATTAAGAAACACAAAATTGGGATATTTTTTCAACCCTGCACTGTTTTGGCCATTACTGTAATTTTTGACAAGAAGAACAATGATTACCTCTTTTTTGTATTAGACCATCTTTAACAACTATATCGAGCATTAATTCTTTTTTAGGACTAACACATTTTGTAGATTTGTCAATTCCTTTCCCTTTTTCTATTCTCAGCTCCTCCAAACACAGAAAGTTTCACATCAACAGGACAAACTGAGACCAGTATCATTCTACAGTGGAATAAAGTGAACAAGAATATCAGCTTTATTCTCCAGGTTAATGGAACAGAGATCAACATCACTGCACCAGATGGAGATGGACCAGTAACTCACACAGTCTCATCTCTCACTGCTGGAACTAAATACACATTTACTATTTTTTCTGTCTTCGAAAATGTCAGAAGCAGTGGATTAAGTGTTACAACAGTCACTGGTAAGACATGTCTTTTAATTCCTAAACACTTTATCATTAGAGATAAATTAACTCTTCACTTTTCTGAAGAAAACTGAAATGTAATCTTTTGTCAATCATATTGTGATTGATATGACTCTAAAGCATGACAACTGGACCTTGACAAAATACTTCTCAGTAATGCAGAAATTTTATTTTTATTTTTTTACTTTTTCTGTTATTTACAGACATCATTCGTATTTGTTCATGTGGTGATGCATAATGGACAATCTTTAACAGCTGGTTCGAGCATGAATCCTCTTTTTCAGAACGTCCTTTGTTGATGAATTAATTTATTTCTTTATCCCTTCTCAGCTCCTCCAAACACAGAACGTTTCACATCAACAGGACAAACTGAGACCAGTATCACTTTGCAGTGGAATAAAGTGAACAACAATGTCAGCTTTATTCTCCGGTTTAATGGTACAGAGATCAACATCACTGCACCAGATGGAGATGGACCAGTAACTCACACAGTTTCATCTCTCACTGCTGGAACTAAATACACATTTACTATCTTGTCTGTGTTTGAGAACGTCAGAAGCAGTGGAGTAAACGTCATAGCAGTCACTGGTAAGACCTGTCACTTAATTTCTAAGCAATGTATCTTCCAACTTAGCCATAATTTTCATTTGATTGCATGAGTGTAAAAATAAAATGTATTTGTTAGGTATATATTATCTTTTAATAATTTGTTAATTAAAAAACACACCAAATTAGGATGTTATTTCAGACCTGCAATCTTTTGGCCATCACTGTAAAACAAATTAAGAGGAAGAATGATTACTTTTAAAACTGATCTTAATTTGTAATTATTTATTGTTGAAAAGGGAAGCACTATGTTGTCAAACAAAGTGTTATTTATATGATACTTAAATATGACAAGTGGATCATGAATATTTATTCTTTCTAATGCAAAGATTTTTAAACTTATTCGGTTCTCAGTAGACCACATTCGTTTTTATTATTGTGCGGATGCAGACTAGACCATCCTTAAATACCATATCGAGCATTAATAATTTTATAGAAATAACGTCCTTTTTAGATTAGTTATTCCCTTCTCTTTTTCCATTCTCAGCTCCTCCAAACACAGAAAGCTTCACATCAACAGGACAAACTGAGAACAGTATCACTCTGCAGTGGAATAAAGTGAACAACAATGTCAGCTTTATTCTCCAGTTTAATGGTACAGAGATCAACATCACTGCACCAGATGGAGATGGACCAGTAACTCACACAGTCTCATCTCTCACTGCTGGAAATAAATACACATTCACTATTTTTTCTGTCTTCGAAAATGTCAGAAGCAGTGGAGTAAGTGTTACAACAGTCACTGGTAAGACATGTCTTTTAATTCCTAAACACTTGATCATTGGATATAAATTAACTCTTCACTTTTCTGAAGAAAACTGTAAAATTATTTTGGATGATGAATGATTGCTTTTAAAACTGTTCTGACTTTGTATTTTGTTGGAGAAATGTTATCTTTTGTCAATCAAATTGTGATTGATATGACTCTAAAGCATGACGACTGGACCTAGATAAAGTACTTCTCAGTAATGCAGAAATATTTTTATTTTAATTTTTTTACTTTTTCTGTTATTTACAGACATCATTCGTATTTGTTCATGTGGTGATGCATAATGGACAATCTTTAACAGCTGGTTCGAGCATGAATCCTCTTTTTCAGAACGTCCGTTGTTGATGAATTCATTTATTTCTCTTTTCCATTCTCAGCTCCTCCAAACACAGAAAGCTTCACATCAACAGGACAAACTGAGACCAGTATCACTTTGCAGTGGAATAAAGTGAACAACAATGTCAGTTTTATTCTCCAGTTTAATGGTACAGAGATCAACATCACTGCACCAGATGGAGATGGACCAGTAACTCACACAGTTTCATCTCTCACTGCTGGAACTAAATACACATTTACTATCTTGTCTGTGTTTGAGAACGTCAGAAGCAGTGGAGTAAACGTCATAGCAGTTACTGGTAAGAAATGTCACTTCATTTCTAAGCAATGTAACTTCTAACTTAGCCATTATTTTTGTTTGATTGCATGAGTGTAAACTAAAATATGTTTGCTGGGTATAATATGCCATTTATTGATTTGTTAATTAAGAAACACAAAATTGGGATATTTTTTCAACCCTGCACTGTTTTGGCCATTACTGTAATTTTTGACAAGAAGAACAATGATTACCTCTTTTTTGTATTAGACCATCTTTAACAACTATATCGAGCATTAATTCTTTTTTAGGACTAACACATTTTGTAGATTTGTCAATTCCTTTCCCTTTTTCTATTCTCAGCTCCTCCAAACACAGAAAGTTTCACATCAACAGGACAAACTGAGACCAGTATCACTTTGCAGTGGAATAAAGTGAACAACAATGTCAGCTTTATTCTCCAGCTCAATGGTACAGAGATTAACATCACTGCACCAGATGGAGATGGACCAGTAACTCACACAGTCTCATCTCTCACTGCTGGAACTAAATACACATTTACTATCTTGTCTGTATTTGAGAACGTCAGAAGCAGTGGAGTAAACAATATTGCAGTCACTGGTAAGACATGTCACTTCATTTCTTAGCAATCTTCTAACTTAGCCATCATTTTATTTGATTTCATGAGTGCAAATCTAAAATGTTTTGCACGGTATAATATTCCCTTTTAATGATTTGTTAATTAAAAAACACATCAAGATCAGATATTATTTCAGACCTCTAATCTTTTTGCCATCACTGAAAAAAATTAAATAAGAGGAAGAATGCTTACTTTTAAAACTGATCTGAATTTGTAATTATTTATTGTTGAAAAGGGAAGCATTATGTTGTCAAACAAAGTGTTATTTATATGATACTTAAATATGACAAGTGGATCTTGAATATTTATTGTTTCTAATGCAAAAATGTTTAAACTTGTTCTGTTCTCAATAGACCACATTCGTTTTTATTCTTGTAGGGATGCAAAATAGACCATCTTTAAATACCATATCGATCATTAATAATTTTTTAGAAATAACGTCCTTTGTAGATTAGTTATTCCCTTCTCTTTTTCCATTCTCAGCTCCTCCAAACACAGAAAGTTTCACATCAACAGGACAAACTGAGACCAGTATCACTTTGCAGTGGAATAAAGTGAACAACAATGTCAGCTTTATTCTCCAGTTTAATGGTACAGAGATCAACATCACTGCACCAGATGGAGATGGACCAGTAACTCACACAGTTTCATCTCTCACTGCTGGAACTAAATACACATTTACTATCTTGTCTGTGTTTGAGAACGTCAGAAGCAGTGGAGTAAACGTCATAGCAGTCACTGGTAAGACCTGTCACTTAATTTCTAAGCAATGTATCTTCCAACTTAGCCATAATTTTCATTTGATTGCATGAGTGTAAAAATAAAATGTATTTGTTAGGTATATATTATCTTTTAATAATTTGTTAATTAAAAAACACACCAAATTAGGATGTTATTTCAGACCTGCAATCTTTTGGCCATCACTGTAAAACAAATTAAGAGGAAGAATGATTACTTTTAAAACTGATCTTAATTTGTAATTATTTATTGTTGAAAAGGGAAGCACTATGTTGTCAAACAAAGTGTTATTTATATGATACTTAAATATGACAAGTGGATCATGAATATTTATTCTTTCTAATGCAAAGATTTTTAAACTTATTCGGTTCTCAGTAGACCACATTCGTTTTTATTATTGTGCGGATGCAGACTAGACCATCCTTAAATACCATATCGAGCATTAATAATTTTATAGAAATAACGTCCTTTTTAGATTAGTTATTCCCTTCTCTTTTTCCATTCTCAGCTCCTCCAAACACAGAAAGCTTCACATCAACAGGACAAACTGAGAACAGTATCACTCTGCAGTGGAATAAAGTGAACAACAATGTCAGCTTTATTCTCCAGTTTAATGGTACAGAGATCAACATCACTGCACCAGATGGAGATGGACCAGTAACTCACACAGTCTCATCTCTCACTGCTGGAAATAAATACACATTCACTATTTTTTCTGTCTTCGAAAATGTCAGAAGCAGTGGAGTAAGTGTTACAACAGTCACTGGTAAGACATGTCTTTTAATTCCTAAACACTTGATCATTGGATATAAATTAACTCTTCACTTTTCTGAAGAAAACTGTAAAATTATTTTGGATGATGAATGATTGCTTTTAAAACTGTTCTGACTTTGTATTTTGTTGGAGAAATGTTATCTTTTGTCAATCAAATTGTGATTGATATGACTCTAAAGCATGACGACTGGACCTAGATAAAGTACTTCTCAGTAATGCAGAAATATTTTTATTTTAATTTTTTTACTTTTTCTGTTATTTACAGACATCATTCGTATTTGTTCATGTGGTGATGCATAATGGACAATCTTTAACAGCTGGTTCGAGCATGAATCCTCTTTTTCAGAACGTCCGTTGTTGATGAATTCATTTATTTCTCTTTTCCATTCTCAGCTCCTCCAAACACAGAAAGCTTCACATCAACAGGACAAACTGAGACCAGTATCACTTTGCAGTGGAATAAAGTGAACAACAATGTCAGTTTTATTCTCCAGTTTAATGGTACAGAGATCAACATCACTGCACCAGATGGAGATGGACCAGTAACTCACACAGTTTCATCTCTCACTGCTGGAACTAAATACACATTTACTATCTTGTCTGTGTTTGAGAACGTCAGAAGCAGTGGAGTAAACGTCATAGCAGTTACTGGTAAGAAATGTCACTTCATTTCTAAGCAATGTAACTTCTAACTTAGCCATTATTTTTGTTTGATTGCATGAGTGTAAACTAAAATATGTTTGCTGGGTATAATATGCCATTTATTGATTTGTTAATTAAGAAACACAAAATTGGGATATTTTTTCAACCCTGCACTGTTTTGGCCATTACTGTAATTTTTGACAAGAAGAACAATGATTACCTCTTTTTTGTATTAGACCATCTTTAACAACTATATCGAGCATTAATTCTTTTTTAGGACTAACACATTTTGTAGATTTGTCAATTCCTTTCCCTTTTTCTATTCTCAGCTCCTCCAAACACAGAAAGTTTCACATCAACAGGACAAACTGAGACCAGTATCACTTTGCAGTGGAATAAAGTGAACAACAATGTCAGCTTTATTCTCCAGCTCAATGGTACAGAGATTAACATCACTGCACCAGATGGAGATGGACCAGTAACTCACACAGTCTCATCTCTCACTGCTGGAACTAAATACACATTTACTATCTTGTCTGTATTTGAGAACGTCAGAAGCAGTGGAGTAAACAATATTGCAGTCACTGGTAAGACATGTCACTTCATTTCTTAGCAATCTTCTAACTTAGCCATCATTTTATTTGATTTCATGAGTGCAAATCTAAAATGTTTTGCACGGTATAATATTCCCTTTTAATGATTTGTTAATTAAAAAACACATCAAGATCAGATATTATTTCAGACCTCTAATCTTTTTGCCATCACTGAAAAAAATTAAATAAGAGGAAGAATGCTTACTTTTAAAACTGATCTGAATTTGTAATTATTTATTGTTGAAAAGGGAAGCATTATGTTGTCAAACAAAGTGTTATTTATATGATACTTAAATATGACAAGTGGATCTTGAATATTTATTGTTTCTAATGCAAAAATGTTTAAACTTGTTCTGTTCTCAATAGACCACATTCGTTTTTATTCTTGTAGGGATGCAAAATAGACCATCTTTAAATACCATATCGATCATTAATAATTTTTTAGAAATAACGTCCTTTGTAGATTAGTTATTCCCTTCTCTTTTTCCATTCTCAGCTCCTCCAAACACAGAAAGTTTCACATCAACAGGACAAACTGAGACCAGTATCACTTTGCAGTGGAATAAAGTGAACAACAATGTCAGCTTTATTCTCCAGTTTAATGGTACAGAGATCAACATCACTGCACCAGATGGAGATGGACCAGTAACTCACACAGTTTCATCTCTCACTGCTGGAACTAAATACACATTTACTATCTTGTCTGTGTTTGAGAACGTCAGAAGCAGTGGAGTAAACGTCATAGCAGTCACTGGTAAGACCTGTCACTTAATTTCTAAGCAATGTATCTTCCAACTTAGCCATAATTTTCATTTGATTGCATGAGTGTAAAAATAAAATGTATTTGTTAGGTATATATTATCTTTTAATAATTTGTTAATTAAAAAACACACCAAATTAGGATGTTATTTCAGACCTGCAATCTTTTGGCCATCACTGTAAAACAAATTAAGAGGAAGAATGATTACTTTTAAAACTGATCTTAATTTGTAATTATTTATTGTTGAAAAGGGAAGCACTATGTTGTCAAACAAAGTGTTATTTATATGATACTTAAATATGACAAGTGGATCATGAATATTTATTCTTTCTAATGCAAAGATTTTTAAACTTATTCGGTTCTCAGTAGACCACATTCGTTTTTATTATTGTGCGGATGCAGACTAGACCATCCTTAAATACCATATCGAGCATTAATAATTTTATAGAAATAACGTCCTTTTTAGATTAGTTATTCCCTTCTCTTTTTCCATTCTCAGCTCCTCCAAACACAGAAAGCTTCACATCAACAGGACAAACTGAGAACAGTATCACTCTGCAGTGGAATAAAGTGAACAACAATGTCAGCTTTATTCTCCAGTTTAATGGTACAGAGATCAACATCACTGCACCAGATGGAGATGGACCAGTAACTCACACAGTCTCATCTCTCACTGCTGGAAATAAATACACATTCACTATTTTTTCTGTCTTCGAAAATGTCAGAAGCAGTGGAGTAAGTGTTACAACAGTCACTGGTAAGACATGTCTTTTAATTCCTAAACACTTGATCATTGGATATAAATTAACTCTTCACTTTTCTGAAGAAAACTGTAAAATTATTTTGGATGATGAATGATTGCTTTTAAAACTGTTCTGACTTTGTATTTTGTTGGAGAAATGTTATCTTTTGTCAATCAAATTGTGATTGATATGACTCTAAAGCATGACGACTGGACCTAGATAAAGTACTTCTCAGTAATGCAGAAATGTTTTTATTTTAATTTTTTTACTTTTTCTGTTATTTACAGACATCATTCGTATTTGTTCATGTGGTGATGCATAATGGACAATCTTTAACAGCTGGTTCGAGCATGAATCCTCTTTTTCAGAACGTCCGTTGTTGATGAATTCATTTATTTCTCTTTTCCATTCTCAGCTCCTCCAAACACAGAAAGCTTCACATCAACAGGACAAACTGAGACCAGTATCACTTTGCAGTGGAATAAAGTGAACAACAATGTCAGTTTTATTCTCCAGTTTAATGGTACAGAGATCAACATCACTGCACCAGATGGAGATGGACCAGTAACTCACACAGTTTCATCTCTCACTGCTGGAACTAAATACACATTTACTATCTTGTCTGTGTTTGAGAACGTCAGAAGCAGTGGAGTAAACGTCATAGCAGTTACTGGTAAGAAATGTCACTTCATTTCTAAGCAATGTAACTTCTAACTTAGCCATTATTTTTGTTTGATTGCATGAGTGTAAACTAAAATATGTTTGCTGGGTATAATATGCCATTTATTGATTTGTTAATTAAGAAACACAAAATTGGGATATTTTTTCAACCCTGCACTGTTTTGGCCATTACTGTAATTTTTGACAAGAAGAACAATGATTACCTCTTTTTTGTATTAGACCATCTTTAACAACTATATCGAGCATTAATTCTTTTTTAGGACTAACACATTTTGTAGATTTGTCAATTCCTTTCCCTTTTTCTATTCTCAGCTCCTCCAAACACAGAAAGTTTCACATCAACAGGACAAACTGAGACCAGTATCACTTTGCAGTGGAATAAAGTGAACAACAATGTCAGCTTTATTCTCCAGCTCAATGGTACAGAGATTAACATCACTGCACCAGATGGAGATGGACCAGTAACTCACACAGTCTCATCTCTCACTGCTGGAACTAAATACACATTTACTATCTTGTCTGTATTTGAGAACGTCAGAAGCAGTGGAGTAAACAATATTGCAGTCACTGGTAAGACATGTCACTTCATTTCTTAGCAATCTTCTAACTTAGCCATCATTTTATTTGATTTCATGAGTGCAAATCTAAAATGTTTTGCACGGTATAATATTCCCTTTTAATGATTTGTTAATTAAAAAACACATCAAGATCAGATATTATTTCAGACCTCTAATCTTTTTGCCATCACTGAAAAAAATTAAATAAGAGGAAGAATGCTTACTTTTAAAACTGATCTGAATTTGTAATTATTTATTGTTGAAAAGGGAAGCATTATGTTGTCAAACAAAGTGTTATTTATATGATACTTAAATATGACAAGTGGATCTTGAATATTTATTGTTTCTAATGCAAAAATGTTTAAACTTGTTCTGTTCTCAATAGACCACATTCGTTTTTATTCTTGTAGGGATGCAAAATAGACCATCTTTAAATACCATATCGATCATTAATAATTTTTTAGAAATAACGTCCTTTGTAGATTAGTTATTCCCTTCTCTTTTTCCATTCTCAGCTCCTCCAAACACAGAAAGTTTCACATCAACAGGACAAACTGAGACCAGTATCACTTTGCAGTGGAATAAAGTGAACAACAATGTCAGCTTTATTCTCCAGTTTAATGGTACAGAGATCAACATCACTGCACCAGATGGAGATGGACCAGTAACTCACACAGTTTCATCTCTCACTGCTGGAACTAAATACACATTTACTATCTTGTCTGTGTTTGAGAACGTCAGAAGCAGTGGAGTAAACGTCATAGCAGTCACTGGTAAGACATGTCACTTAATTTCTAAGCAATGTATCTTCCAACTTAGCCATCATTTTCATTTGATTTCATGAGTGTAAAAATAAAATGTATTTGTTAGGTATATATTATCTTTTAATAATTTGTTAATTAAAAAACACACTAAATTAGGTTGTTTTTTCAGACCTGCAATCTTTTGGCCATCACTGTAAAAGAAATTAAGAGGAAGAATGATTACTTTTAAAACTGATCTGAATTTGTAATTATTTATTGTTGAAAAGGGAAGCACTATGTTGTCAAACAAAGTGTTATTTATATGATACTTAAATATGACAAGTGGATCATGAATATTTATTCTTTCTAATGCAAACATTTTTAAACTTATTCGGTTCTCAATAGACCACATTCGTTTTTATTCTTGTGCGGATGCAGACTAGACCATCCTTAAATACCATATCGAGCATTAATAATTTTTTAGAAATAACGTAATTTGTAGATTAGTTATTCCTTTCTCTTTTTCCATTCTCAGCTCCTACAAACACAGAGAGCTTCACATCAACAGGACAAACTGAGGCCAGTATCACTTTGCAGTGGAATAAAGTGAACAACAATGTCAGCTTTATTCTCCAGCTTAATGGTACAGAGATCAACATCCCTGCACCAGATGGAGATGGACCAGTAACTCACACAGTTTCATCTCTCACTGCTGGAACTAAATACTCATTGACTCTCTTTTCTGTGTTTGAGAACGTCAGAAGCAGTGGAGTAAACGTCACAGCAGTCACTGGTAAGAAATGTCACTTCATTTCTAAGTAATGTATCTTTTAACTTGGCACTTATTTTCATTTGATTGCATGAGTGGAAAAACTAAAATGTATTTGCTGTGTTAATTTTTCCCTTTAAAAAACACACAAAATTGGCATATGTTTTCAACCCTGAGACAAAATAGACAATCTTTAACAACCATATCGATTATTAATATTTTTTTAGAAATAACATAATTTGTAGATTAGTCAATTCTCTTCACTATTTCTATTCTCAGCTCCTACAAACACAGAAAGTTTCACATCAATAGGACAAACTGAGACCAGTATCATTCTACAGTGGAATAAAGTGAACAAGAATATCAGCTTTATTCTCCAGCTTAATGGAACAGAGATCAACATTACTGCACCAGATGGAGATGGACCAGTAACTCACACAGTCTCATCTCTCACTGCTGGAACTAAATACACATTTACTATTTTTTCTGTCTTCAAAAATGTCAGAAGCAGTGGATTAAGTGTTACAACAGTCACTGGTAAGACATGTCTTTTAATTCCTAAACACTTTATCATTAGAGATAAATTAACTCTTCACTTTTCTGAAGAAAACTGAAATGTAATCTTTTGTAAATCATATTGTGATTGATATGACTCTAAAGCATGACAACTGGACCTTGACAAAATACTTCTCAGTAATGCAGAAATGTTTATTTTTTTACTTTTTCTGTTATTTACAGACATCATTCGTATTTGTTCATGTGGTGATGCATAATGGACAATCTTTAACAGCTGGTTCGAGCATGAATCCTCTTTTTCAGAACGTCCGTTGTTGATGAATTCATTTATTTCTCTTTTTCCATTGTCAGCTCCTCCAAACACAGAAAGTTTCACATCAACAGGACAAACTGAGACCAGTATCACTTTGCAGTGGAATAAAGTGAACAACAATGTCAGCTTTATTCTCCAGTTTAATGGTACAGAGATCAACATCACTGCACCAGATGGAGATGGACCAGCAACTCACACAGTCTCATCTCTAACTTCTGGAACTAAATACTCATTGACTCTCTTTTCTGTGTTTGAGAACGTCAGAAGCAGTGGAGTAAACATCACAGCAGTCACTGGTAAGAAATGTCACTTCATTTCTAAGTAATGTATCTTTTAACTTGGCACTTATTTTCATTTGATTGCATGAGTGTAAAACTAAAATGTATTTGCTGTGTTAAATTTTCCCTTTAAAAAAACACACAAAATTGACATGTTTTCAACCCTGAGACAAAATAGACAAGCTTTAACAACCATATCGATCATTAATAATTTTTTAGAAATAACATCCTTTGTAGATTAGTCAATTCCCTTCACTATTTCCATTCTCAGCTCCTGCAAACACAGAGAGCTTCACATCAACAGGACAAACTGAAACCAGTATCACTTTGCAGTGGAATAAAGTGGACAACAATGTCAGCTTTATTCTCCAGCTTAATGGTACAGAGATCAACATCACTGCACCAGATGGAGATGGACCAGTAACTCACACAGTTTCATCTCTCACTGCTGGAACTAAATATACGTTTACTGTCTTGTCTGTGTTTGAGAACGTCAGAAGCAGTGGAGTAAACGTCATAGCAGTCACTGGTAAGACCTGTCACTTAATTTCTAAGCAATGTATCTTCCAACTTAGCCATCATTTTCATTTGATTGCATGAGTGTAAAAATAAAATGTATTTGTTAGCTATATATTATCTTTTAATAATTTGTTAATTAAAAAACACACCAAATTAGTATGTTATTTCAGACCTGCAATCTTTTGGCCATCACTGTAAAACAAACGAAGAGGAAGAATGATTACTTTTAAAACTAATCTGAATTTGTAATTATTTATTGTTGAAAAGGGAAGCATTATGTTTTCAAACAAAGTGTTATTTATATGATACTTAAATATGACAAGTGGATCATGAATATTTATTCTTTCTAATGCAGACATTTTTAAACTTATTCGGTTCTCAATAGACCACATTCGTTTTTATTCTTGTGCGGATGCAGACTAGACCATCCTTAAATACCATATCGAGCATTAATAATTTTTTAGGAATAACGTCCTTTGTAGATAAGTTATTACCTTCTCTTTTTCCATTCTCAGCTCCTACAAACACAGAGAGCTTCACATCAACAGGACAAACTGAGACCAGTATCACTTTGCAATGGAATAAAGTGAACAACAATGTCAGCTTTATTCTCCAGCTTAATGGTACAGAGATCAACATCCCTGCACCAGATGGAGATGGACCAGTAACTCACACAGTCTCATCTCTCACTGCTGGAACTAAATACTCATTGACTCTGTTTTCTGTGTTTGAGAACGTCAGAAGCAGTGGAGTAAACGTCACAGCAGTCACTGGTAAGAAATGTCACTTCATTTCTAAGTAATGTATCTTTTAACTTGGCACTTATTTTCATTTGATTGCTTGAGTGTAAAACTAAAATGTATTTGCTGTGTTAAATTTTCCTTTTAAAAAACACACAAAATTAGCATATGTTTTCAACCCTGAGACAAAATAGACAATCTTTAACAACCATATCGATCATTAATAATTTTTTAGAAATAACACCCTTTGTAGATTAGTCAATTGCCTTCACTATTTCTGTTCTCAGCTCCTACAAACACAGAAAGCTTCACATCAATAGGACAAACTGAGACCAGTATCAATCTACAGTGGAATAAAGTGAACAAGAATATCAGCTTTATTCTCCAGCTTAATGGAACAGAGATCAACATCACTGCACCAGATGGAGATGGACCAGTAACTCACACAGTCTCATCTCTCACTGCTGGAACTAAATACACATTTACTATTTTTTCTGTCTTCAAAAATGTCAGAAGCAGTGGATTAAGTGTTACAACAGTCACTGGTAAGACATGTCTTTTAATTCCTAAACACTTTATCATTAGAGATAAATTAACTCTTCACTTTTCTGAAGAAAACTGAAATGTAATCTTTTGTAAATCATATTGTGATTGATATGACTCTAAAGCATGACAACTGGACCTTGACAAAATACTTCTCAGTAATGCAGAAATGTTTATTTTTTTACTTTTTCTGTTATTTACAGACATCATTCGTATTTGTTCATGTGGTGATGCATAATGGACAATCTTTAACAGCTGGTTCGAGCATGAATCCTCTTTTTCAGAACGTCCGTTGTTGATGAATTCATTTATTTCTCTTTTTCCATTGTCAGCTCCTCCAAACACAGAAAGTTTCACATCAACAGGACAAACTGAGACCAGTATCACTTTGCAGTGGAATAAAGTGAACAACAATGTCAGCTTTATTCTCCAGTTTAATGGTACAGAGATCAACATCACTGCACCAGATGGAGATGGACCAGCAACTCACACAGTCTCATCTCTAACTTCTGGAACTAAATACTCATTGACTCTCTTTTCTGTGTTTGAGAACGTCAGAAGCAGTGGAGTAAACATCACAGCAGTCACTGGTAAGAAATGTCACTTCATTTCTAAGTAATGTATCTTTTAACTTGGCACTTATTTTCATTTGATTGCATGAGTGTAAAACTAAAATGTATTTGCTGTGTTAAATTTTCCCTTTAAAAAAACACACAAAATTGACATGTTTTCAACCCTGAGACAAAATAGACAAGCTTTAACAACCATATCGATCATTAATAATTTTTTAGAAATAACATCCTTTGTAGATTAGTCAATTCCCTTCACTATTTCCATTCTCAGCTCCTGCAAACACAGAGAGCTTCACATCAACAGGACAAACTGAAACCAGTATCACTTTGCAGTGGAATAAAGTGGACAACAATGTCAGCTTTATTCTCCAGCTTAATGGTACAGAGATCAACATCACTGCACCAGATGGAGATGGACCAGTAACTCACACAGTTTCATCTCTCACTGCTGGAACTAAATATACGTTTACTGTCTTGTCTGTGTTTGAGAACGTCAGAAGCAGTGGAGTAAACGTCATAGCAGTCACTGGTAAGACCTGTCACTTAATTTCTAAGCAATGTATCTTCCAACTTAGCCATCATTTTCATTTGATTGCATGAGTGTAAAAATAAAATGTATTTGTTAGCTATATATTATCTTTTAATAATTTGTTAATTAAAAAACACACCAAATTAGTATGTTATTTCAGACCTGCAATCTTTTGGCCATCACTGTAAAACAAACGAAGAGGAAGAATGATTACTTTTAAAACTAATCTGAATTTGTAATTATTTATTGTTGAAAAGGGAAGCATTATGTTTTCAAACAAAGTGTTATTTATATGATACTTAAATATGACAAGTGGATCATGAATATTTATTCTTTCTAATGCAGACATTTTTAAACTTATTCGGTTCTCAATAGACCACATTCGTTTTTATTCTTGTGCGGATGCAGACTAGACCATCCTTAAATACCATATCGAGCATTAATAATTTTTTAGGAATAACGTCCTTTGTAGATAAGTTATTACCTTCTCTTTTTCCATTCTCAGCTCCTACAAACACAGAGAGCTTCACATCAACAGGACAAACTGAGACCAGTATCACTTTGCAATGGAATAAAGTGAACAACAATGTCAGCTTTATTCTCCAGCTTAATGGTACAGAGATCAACATCCCTGCACCAGATGGAGATGGACCAGTAACTCACACAGTCTCATCTCTCACTGCTGGAACTAAATACTCATTGACTCTGTTTTCTGTGTTTGAGAACGTCAGAAGCAGTGGAGTAAACGTCACAGCAGTCACTGGTAAGAAATGTCACTTCATTTCTAAGTAATGTATCTTTTAACTTGGCACTTATTTTCATTTGATTGCTTGAGTGTAAAACTAAAATGTATTTGCTGTGTTAAATTTTCCTTTTAAAAAACACACAAAATTAGCATATGTTTTCAACCCTGAGACAAAATAGACAATCTTTAACAACCATATCGATCATTAATAATTTTTTAGAAATAACACCCTTTGTAGATTAGTCAATTGCCTTCACTATTTCTGTTCTCAGCTCCTACAAACACAGAAAGCTTCACATCAATAGGACAAACTGAGACCAGTATCAATCTACAGTGGAATAAAGTGAACAAGAATATCAGCTTTATTCTCCAGCTTAATGGAACAGAGATCAACATCACTGCACCAGATGGAGATGGACCAGTAACTCACACAGTCTCATCTCTCACTGCTGGAACTAAATACACATTTACTATTTTTTCTGTCTTCAAAAATGTCAGAAGCAGTGGATTAAGTGTTACAACAGTCACTGGTAAGACATGTCTTTTAATTCCTAAACACTTTATCATTAGAGATAAATTAACTCTTCACTTTTCTGAAGAAAACTGAAATGTAATCTTTTGTAAATCATATTGTGATTGATATGACTCTAAAGCATGACAACTGGACCTTGACAAAATACTTCTCAGTAATGCAGAAATGTTTATTTTTTTACTTTTTCTGTTATTTACAGACATCATTCGTATTTGTTCATGTGGTGATGCATAATGGACAATCTTTAACAGCTGGTTCGAGCATGAATCCTCTTTTTCAGAACGTCCGTTGTTGATGAATTCATTTATTTCTCTTTTTCCATTGTCAGCTCCTCCAAACACAGAAAGTTTCACATCAACAGGACAAACTGAGACCAGTATCACTTTGCAGTGGAATAAAGTGAACAACAATGTCAGCTTTATTCTCCAGTTTAATGGTACAGAGATCAACATCACTGCACCAGATGGAGATGGACCAGTTACTCACGCAGTTTCATCTCTCACTGCTGGAACTAAATATAAGTTTACTATCGTGTCTGTGTTTGAGAACGTCAGAAGCAGTGGAGTAAACGTCATAGCAGTCACTTGTAAGACATGTCACTTAATTTCTAAGCAATGTATCTTCCAACTTAGCCATCATTTTCATTTGATTGCATGAGTGTAAAAATAAACTGTATTTGTTAGCTATATATTATCTTTTAATAATTTGTTAATTAAAAAACACACCAAATTAGGATGTTATTTCAGACCTGCAATCTTTTGGCCATTACTGTAAAACAAATGAAGAGGAAGAATGATTACTTTTAAAACTGATCTCAATTTGTAATTATTTATTGTTGAAAAGGGAAGCATTATGTTTTCAAACAAAGTGTTATTTATATGATACTTAAATATGACAAATGGATCATGAATATTTATTCTTTCTAATGCAAACATTTTTAAACTTATTCGGTTCTCAATAGACCACATTCGTTTTTATTCTTGTGTGGATGCAGACTAGACCATCCTTAAATACCATATCGAGCATTAATAATTTTTTAGAAATAACGTCCTTTGTAGATAAGTTATTACCTTCTCTTTTTCCATTCTCAGCTCCTACAAACACAGAGAGCTTCACATCAACAGGACAAACTGAAACCAGTATCACTTTGCAATGGAATAAAGTGAACAACAATGTCAGCTTTATTCTCCAGCTTAATGGTACAGAGATCAACATCACTGCACCAGATGGAGATGGACCAGCAACTCACACAGTCTCATCTCTAACTGCTGGAACTAAATACTCATTGACTCTCTTTTCTGTGTTTGAGAACGTCAGAAGCAGTGGAGTAAACATCACAGCAGTCACTGGTAAGAAATGTCACTTCATTTCTAAGTAATGCATCTTTTAACTTGGCACTTATTTTCATTTGATTGCATGAGTGTAAAACTAAAATGTATTTGTTGTGTTAAATTTTCCCTTTAAAAAAACACACAAAATTGGCATGTTTTCAACCCTGAGACAAAATAGACAATCTTTAACAACCATATCGATCATTAATAATTTTTTAGAAATAACATCCTTTGTAGATTAGTCAATTCCCTTCACTATTTCCATTCTCAGCTCCTACAAACACAGAGAGCTTCACATCAACAGGACAAACTGAAACCAGTATCACTTTGCAGTGGAATAAAGTGGACAACAATGTCAGCTTTATTCTCCAGCTTAATGGTACAGAGATCAACATCACTGCACCAGATGGAGATGGACCATTAACTCACACAGTTTCATCTCTCACTGCTGGAACTAAATATACGTTTACTGTCTTGTCTGTGTTTGAGAACGTCAGAAGCAGTGGAGTAAACGTCATAGCAGTCACTGGTAAGACCTGTCACTTAATTTCTAAGCAATGTATCTTCCAACTTAGCCATCATTTTCATTTGATTGCATGAGTGTAAAAATAAAATGTATTTGTTAGCTATATATTATCTTTTAATAATTTGTTAATTAAAAAACACACCAAATTAGGATGATATTTCAGACCTGCAATCTTTTGGCCATCACTGTAAAACAAATGAAGAGGAAGAATGATTACTTTTAAAACTAATCTGAATTTGTAATTATTTATTGTTGAAAAGGGAAGCATTATGTTTTCAAACAAAGTGTTATTTATATGATACTTAAATATGACAAGTGGATCATGAATATTTATTCTTTCTAATGCAGACATTTTTAAACTTATTCGGTTCTCAATAGACCACATTCGTTTTTATTCTTGTGCGGATGCAGACTAGACCATCCTTAAATACCATATCGAGCATTAATAATTTTTTAGAAATAACGTCCTTTGTAGATAAGTTATTACCTTCTCTTTTTCCATTCTCAGCTCCTACAAACACAGAGAGCTTCACATCAACAGGACAAACTGAAACCAGTATCACTTTGCAATGGAATAAAGTGAACAACAATGTCAGCTTTATTCTCCAGCTTAATGGTACAGAGATCAACATCACTGCACCAGATGGAGATGGACCAGTAACTCACACAGTCTCATCTCTCACTGCTGGAACTAAATACTCATTGACTCTCTTTTCTGTGTTTGAGAACGTCAGAAGCAGTGGAGTAAACGTCACAGCAGTCACTGGTAAGAAATGTCACTTCATTTCTAAGTAATGTATCTTTTAACTTGGCACTTATTTTCATTTGATTGCATGAGTGTAAAACTAAAATGTATTTGCTGTGTTAATTTTTCCCTTTAAAAAACACACAAAATTGGCATATGTTTTCAACCCTGAGACAAAATAGACAATCTTTAACAACCATATCGATTATTAATAATTTTTTAGAAATAACATAATTTGTAGATTAGTCAATTCCCTTCACTATTTCTATTCTCAGCTCCTACAAACACAGAAAGCTTCACATCAATAGGACAAACTGAGACCAGTATCATTCTACAGTGGAATAAAGTGAACAAGAATATCAGCTTTATTCTCCAGCTTAATGGAACAGAGATCAACATCACTGCACCAGATGGAGATGGACCAGTAACTCACACAGTCTCATCTCTCACTGCTGGAACTAAATACACATTTACTATTTTTTCTGTCTTCAAAAATGTCAGAAGCAGTGGATTAAGTGTTACAACAGTCACTGGTAAGACATGTCTTTTAATTCCTAAACACTTTATCATTAGAGATAAATTAACTCTTCACTTTTCTGAAGAAAACTGAAATGTAATCTTTTGTAAATCATATTGTGATTGATATGACTCTAAAGCATGACGACTGGACCTTGACAAAATACTTCTCAGTAATGCAGAAATGTTTATTTTTTTATTTTTTTACTTTTTCTGTTATTTACAGACATCATTCGTATTTGTTCATGTGGTGATGCATAATGGACAATCTTTAACAGCTGGTTCGAGCATGAATCCTCTTTTTCAGAACGTCCTTTGTTAGTGATTTCATTTATTTCTCTTTTTCTATTCTCAGCTCCTCCAAACACAGAGAGTTTCACATCAACAGGACAAACTGAGACCAGTATCACTTTGCAGTGGAATAAAGTGAACAACAATGTCAGCTTTATTCTCCAGTTTAATGGTACAGAGATCAACATCACTGCACCAGATGGAGATGGACCAGTAACACACACAGTTTCATCTCTCACTGCTGGAACTAAATACACGTTTACTATCGTGTCTGTGTTTGAGAACGTCAGAAGCAGTGGAGTAAACGTCATACTAGTCACTGGTAAGACCTGTCACTTAATTTCTAAGCAATGCATCTTTTAACTTGGCACTTATTTTCATTTGATTGCATGAGTGTAAAACTAAAATGTATTTGCTGTGTTAAATTTTCCCTTTAAAAAAACACACAAAATTGGCATATGTTTTCAACCCTGAGACAAAATAGACAATCTTTAACAACCATATCGATCATTAATAATTTTTTATAAATAACATTCTTTGTAGATTAGTCAATTCCCTTCACTATTTCCATTCTCAGCTCCTACAAACACAGAGAGCTTCACATCAACAGGACAAACTGAAACCAGTATCACTTTGCAGTGGAATAAAGTGAACAACAATGTCAGCTTTATTCTCCAGCTTAATGGTACAGAGATCAACATCACTGCACCAGATGGAGATGGACCAGTAACTCACACAGTTTCATCTCTCACTGCTGGAACTAAATACACGTTTACTATCTTGTCTGTGTTTGAGAACGTCAGAAGCAGTGGAGTAAACGTCATAGCAGTCACTGGTAAGACATGTCACTTAATTTCTAAGCAATGTATCTTCCAACTTAGCCATCATTTTCATTTGATTGCATGAGTGTAAAAATAAAATGTATTTGTTAGGTATATATTATCTTTTAATAATTTGTTAATCAAAAAACACACCAAATTAGGATGTTATTTCAGACCTGCAATCTTTTGGCCATCACTGCAAGACAAATTAAGAGGAAGAATGATTACTTTTAAAACTGATCTCAATTTGTAATTATTTATTGTTGAAAAGGGAAGCATTATGTTGTCAAACAAAGTGTTATTTATATGATACTCAAATATGACAAGTGGATCATGAATATTTATTCTTTCTAATGCAAACATTTTTAAACTTATTCGGTTCTCAATAGACCACATTCGTTTTTATTCTTGTGCGGATGCAGACTAGACCATCCTTAAATACCATATCGAGCATTAATATTTTTTTAGAAATAACATAATTTGTAGATTAGTTATTCCTTTCTCTTTTTCCATTCTCAGCTCCTACAAACACAGAAAGCTTCACATCAACAGGACAAACTGAGACCAGTATCACTTTGCAGTGGAATAAAGTGAACAACCATGTCAGCTTTATTCTCCAGCTTAATGGTACAGAGATGAACATCACTGCACCAGATGGAGATGGACCAGTAACTCACACAGTCTCATCTCTCACTGCTGGAACTAAATACTCATTGACTCTCTTTTCTGTGTTTGAGAATGTCAGAAGCAGTGGAGTAAACGTCACAGCAGTCACTGGTAAGAAATGTCACTTCATTTCTAAGTAATTTATCTTTTAACCTGGCACTTATTTTGATTTGATTGCATGAGTGTAAAACTAAAATGTATTTGCTGTGTTAATTTTTTCCCTTTAAAAAACACACAAAATTGGCATATGTTTTCAACCCTGAGACAAAATAGACAATCTTTAACAACCATATCGATCATTAATAATTTTTTATAAATAACATTCTTTGTAGATTAGTCAATTCCCTTCACTATTTCCATTCTCAGCTCCTACAAACACAGAGAGCTTCACATCAACAGGACAAACTGAAACCAGTATCACTTTGCAGTGGAATAAAGTGAACAACAATGTCAGCTTTATTCTCCAGCTTAATGGTACAGAGATCAACATCACTGCACCAGATGGAGATGGACCAGTAACTCACACAGTTTCATCTCTCACTGCTGGAACTAAATACACGTTTACTATCTTGTCTGTGTTTGAGAACGTCAGAAGCAGTGGAGTAAACGTCATAGCAGTCACTGGTAAGACATGTCACTTAATTTCTAAGCAATGTATCTTCCAACTTAGCCATCATTTTCATTTGATTGCATGAGTGTAAAAATAAAATGTATTTGTTAGGTATATATTATCTTTTAATAATTTGTTAATCAAAAAACACACCAAATTAGGATGTTATTTCAGACCTGCAATCTTTTGGCCATCACTGCAAGACAAATTAAGAGGAAGAATGATTACTTTTAAAACTGATCTCAATTTGTAATTATTTATTGTTGAAAAGGGAAGCATTATGTTGTCAAACAAAGTGTTATTTATATGATACTCAAATATGACAAGTGGATCATGAATATTTATTCTTTCTAATGCAAACATTTTTAAACTTATTCGGTTCTCAATAGACCACATTCGTTTTTATTCTTGTGCGGATGCAGACTAGACCATCCTTAAATACCATATCGAGCATTAATATTTTTTTAGAAATAACATAATTTGTAGATTAGTTATTCCTTTCTCTTTTTCCATTCTCAGCTCCTACAAACACAGAAAGCTTCACATCAACAGGACAAACTGAGACCAGTATCACTTTGCAGTGGAATAAAGTGAACAACCATGTCAGCTTTATTCTCCAGCTTAATGGTACAGAGATGAACATCACTGCACCAGATGGAGATGGACCAGTAACTCACACAGTCTCATCTCTCACTGCTGGAACTAAATACTCATTGACTCTCTTTTCTGTGTTTGAGAATGTCAGAAGCAGTGGAGTAAACGTCACAGCAGTCACTGGTAAGAAATGTCACTTCATTTCTAAGTAATTTATCTTTTAACCTGGCACTTATTTTGATTTGATTGCATGAGTGTAAAACTAAAATGTATTTGCTGTGTTAATTTTTTCCCTTTAAAAAACACACAAAATTGGCATATGTTTTCAACCCTGAGACAAAATAGACAATCTTTAACAACCATATCGATCATTAATAATTTTTTATAAATAACATTCTTTGTAGATTAGTCAATTCCCTTCACTATTTCCATTCTCAGCTCCTACAAACACAGAGAGCTTCACATCAACAGGACAAACTGAAACCAGTATCACTTTGCAGTGGAATAAAGTGAACAACAATGTCAGCTTTATTCTCCAGCTTAATGGTACAGAGATCAACATCACTGCACCAGATGGAGATGGACCAGTAACTCACACAGTTTCATCTCTCACTGCTGGAACTAAATACACGTTTACTATCTTGTCTGTGTTTGAGAACGTCAGAAGCAGTGGAGTAAACGTCATAGCAGTCACTGGTAAGACATGTCACTTAATTTCTAAGCAATGTATCTTCCAACTTAGCCATCATTTTCATTTGATTGCATGAGTGTAAAAATAAAATGTATTTGTTAGGTATATATTATCTTTTAATAATTTGTTAATCAAAAAACACACCAAATTAGGATGTTATTTCAGACCTGCAATCTTTTGGCCATCACTGCAAGACAAATTAAGAGGAAGAATGATTACTTTTAAAACTGATCTCAATTTGTAATTATTTATTGTTGAAAAGGGAAGCATTATGTTGTCAAACAAAGTGTTATTTATATGATACTCAAATATGACAAGTGGATCATGAATATTTATTCTTTCTAATGCAAACATTTTTAAACTTATTCGGTTCTCAATAGACCACATTCGTTTTTATTCTTGTGCGGATGCAGACTAGACCATCCTTAAATACCATATCGAGCATTAATATTTTTTTAGAAATAACATAATTTGTAGATTAGTTATTCCTTTCTCTTTTTCCATTCTCAGCTCCTACAAACACAGAAAGCTTCACATCAACAGGACAAACTGAGACCAGTATCACTTTGCAGTGGAATAAAGTGAACAACCATGTCAGCTTTATTCTCCAGCTTAATGGTACAGAGATGAACATCACTGCACCAGATGGAGATGGACCAGTAACTCACACAGTCTCATCTCTCACTGCTGGAACTAAATACTCATTGACTCTCTTTTCTGTGTTTGAGAATGTCAGAAGCAGTGGAGTAAACGTCACAGCAGTCACTGGTAAGAAATGTCACTTCATTTCTAAGTAATTTATCTTTTAACCTGGCACTTATTTTGATTTGATTGCATGAGTGTAAAACTAAAATGTATTTGCTGTGTTAATTTTTTCCCTTTAAAAAACACACAAAATTGGCATATGTTTTCAACCCTGAGACAAAATAGACAATCTTTAACAACCATATCGATCATTAATAATTTTTTATAAATAACATTCTTTGTAGATTAGTCAATTCCCTTCACTATTTCCATTCTCAGCTCCTACAAACACAGAGAGCTTCACATCAACAGGACAAACTGAAACCAGTATCACTTTGCAGTGGAATAAAGTGAACAACAATGTCAGCTTTATTCTCCAGCTTAATGGTACAGAGATCAACATCACTGCACCAGATGGAGATGGACCAGTAACTCACACAGTTTCATCTCTCACTGCTGGAACTAAATACACGTTTACTATCTTGTCTGTGTTTGAGAACGTCAGAAGCAGTGGAGTAAACGTCATAGCAGTCACTGGTAAGACATGTCACTTAATTTCTAAGCAATGTATCTTCCAACTTAGCCATCATTTTCATTTGATTGCATGAGTGTAAAAATAAAATGTATTTGTTAGGTATATATTATCTTTTAATAATTTGTTAATCAAAAAACACACCAAATTAGGATGTTATTTCAGACCTGCAATCTTTTGGCCATCACTGCAAGACAAATTAAGAGGAAGAATGATTACTTTTAAAACTGATCTCAATTTGTAATTATTTATTGTTGAAAAGGGAAGCATTATGTTGTCAAACAAAGTGTTATTTATATGATACTCAAATATGACAAGTGGATCATGAATATTTATTCTTTCTAATGCAAACATTTTTAAACTTATTCGGTTCTCAATAGACCACATTCGTTTTTATTCTTGTGCGGATGCAGACTAGACCATCCTTAAATACCATATCGAGCATTAATATTTTTTTAGAAATAACATAATTTGTAGATTAGTTATTCCTTTCTCTTTTTCCATTCTCAGCTCCTACAAACACAGAAAGCTTCACATCAACAGGACAAACTGAGACCAGTATCACTTTGCAGTGGAATAAAGTGAACAACCATGTCAGCTTTATTCTCCAGCTTAATGGTACAGAGATGAACATCACTGCACCAGATGGAGATGGACCAGTAACTCACACAGTCTCATCTCTCACTGCTGGAACTAAATACTCATTGACTCTCTTTTCTGTGTTTGAGAATGTCAGAAGCAGTGGAGTAAACGTCACAGCAGTCACTGGTAAGAAATGTCACTTCATTTCTAAGTAATTTATCTTTTAACCTGGCACTTATTTTGATTTGATTGCATGAGTGTAAAACTAAAATGTATTTGCTGTGTTAATTTTTTCCCTTTAAAAAACACACAAAATTGGCATATGTTTTCAACCCTGAGACAAAATAGACAATCTTTAACAACCATATCGATCATTAATAATTTTTTATAAATAACATTCTTTGTAGATTAGTCAATTCCCTTCACTATTTCCATTCTCAGCTCCTACAAACACAGAGAGCTTCACATCAACAGGACAAACTGAAACCAGTATCACTTTGCAGTGGAATAAAGTGAACAACAATGTCAGCTTTATTCTCCAGCTTAATGGTACAGAGATCAACATCACTGCACCAGATGGAGATGGACCAGTAACTCACACAGTTTCATCTCTCACTGCTGGAACTAAATACACGTTTACTATCTTGTCTGTGTTTGAGAACGTCAGAAGCAGTGGAGTAAACGTCATAGCAGTCACTGGTAAGACATGTCACTTAATTTCTAAGCAATGTATCTTCCAACTTAGCCATCATTTTCATTTGATTGCATGAGTGTAAAAATAAAATGTATTTGTTAGGTATATATTATCTTTTAATAATTTGTTAATCAAAAAACACACCAAATTAGGATGTTATTTCAGACCTGCAATCTTTTGGCCATCACTGCAAGACAAATTAAGAGGAAGAATGATTACTTTTAAAACTGATCTCAATTTGTAATTATTTATTGTTGAAAAGGGAAGCATTATGTTGTCAAACAAAGTGTTATTTATATGATACTCAAATATGACAAGTGGATCATGAATATTTATTCTTTCTAATGCAAACATTTTTAAACTTATTCGGTTCTCAATAGACCACATTCGTTTTTATTCTTGTGCGGATGCAGACTAGACCATCCTTAAATACCATATCGAGCATTAATATTTTTTTAGAAATAACATAATTTGTAGATTAGTTATTCCTTTCTCTTTTTCCATTCTCAGCTCCTACAAACACAGAAAGCTTCACATCAACAGGACAAACTGAGACCAGTATCACTTTGCAGTGGAATAAAGTGAACAACCATGTCAGCTTTATTCTCCAGCTTAATGGTACAGAGATCAACATCACTGCACCAGATGGAGATGGACCAGTAACTCACACAGTCTCATCTCTCACTGCTGGAACTAAATACTCATTGACTCTCTTTTCTGTGTTTGAGAATGTCAGAAGCAGTGGAGTAAACGTCACAGCAGTCACTGGTAAGAAATGTCACTTCATTTCTAAGTAATTTATCTTTTAACCTGGCACTTATTTTGATTTGATTGCATGAGTGTAAAACTAAAATGTATTTGCTGTGTTAATTTTTTCCCTTTAAAAAACACACAAAATTGGCATATGTTTTCAACCCTGAGACAAAATAGACAATCTTTAACAACCATATCGATCATTAATAATTTTTTATAAATAACATTCTTTGTAGATTAGTCAATTCCCTTCACTATTTCCATTCTCAGCTCCTACAAACACAGAGAGCTTCACATCAACAGGACAAACTGAAACCAGTATCACTTTGCAGTGGAATAAAGTGAACAACAATGTCAGCTTTATTCTCCAGCTTAATGGTACAGAGATCAACATCACTGCACCAGATGGAGATGGACCAGTAACTCACACAGTTTCATCTCTCACTGCTGGAACTAAATACACGTTTACTATCTTGTCTGTGTTTGAGAACGTCAGAAGCAGTGGAGTAAACGTCATAGCAGTCACTGGTAAGACATGTCACTTAATTTCTAAGCAATGTATCTTCCAACTTAGCCATCATTTTCATTTGATTGCATGAGTGTAAAAATAAAATGTATTTGTTAGGTATATATTATCTTTTAATAATTTGTTAATCAAAAAACACACCAAATTAGGATGTTATTTCAGACCTGCAATCTTTTGGCCATCACTGCAAGACAAATTAAGAGGAAGAATGATTACTTTTAAAACTGATCTCAATTTGTAATTATTTATTGTTGAAAAGGGAAGCATTATGTTGTCAAACAAAGTGTTATTTATATGATACTCAAATATGACAAGTGGATCATGAATATTTATTCTTTCTAATGCAAACATTTTTAAACTTATTCGGTTCTCAATAGACCACATTCGTTTTTATTCTTGTGCGGATGCAGACTAGACCATCCTTAAATACCATATCGAGCATTAATATTTTTTTAGAAATAACATAATTTGTAGATTAGTTATTCCTTTCTCTTTTTCCATTCTCAGCTCCTACAAACACAGAAAGCTTCACATCAACAGGACAAACTGAGACCAGTATCACTTTGCAGTGGAATAAAGTGAACAACCATGTCAGCTTTATTCTCCAGCTTAATGGTACAGAGATCAACATCACTGCACCAGATGGAGATGGACCAGTAACTCACACAGTCTCATCTCTCACTGCTGGAACTAAATACTCATTGACTCTCTTTTCTGTGTTTGAGAATGTCAGAAGCAGTGGAGTAAACGTCACAGCAGTCACTGGTAAGAAATGTCACTTCATTTCTAAGTAATTTATCTTTTAACCTGGCACTTATTTTGATTTGATTGCATGAGTGTAAAACTAAAATGTATTTGCTGTGTTAATTTTTTCCCTTTAAAAAACACACAAAATTGGCATATGTTTTCAACCCTGAGACAAAATAGACAATCTTTAACAACCATATCGATTATTAATATTTTTTTAGAAATAACATAATTTGTAGATTAGTCAATTCCCTTCACTATTTCTATTCTCAGCTCCTACAAACACAGAAAGCTTCACATCAATAGGACAAACTGAGACCAGTATCATTCTACAGTGGAATAAAGTGAACAAGAATATCAGCTTTATTCTCCAGCTTAATGGAACAGAGATCAACATCACTGCACCAGATGGAGATGGACCAGTAACTCACACAGTCTCATCTCTCACTGCTGGAACTAAATACACATTTACTATTTTTTCTGTCTTCAAAAATGTCAGAAGCAGTGGATTAAGTGTTACAACAGTCACTGGTAAGACATGTCTTTTAATTCCTAAACACTTTATCATTAGAGATAAATTAACTCTTCACTTTTCTGAAGAAAACTGAAATGTAATCTTTTGTAAATCATATTGTGATTGATATGACTCTAAAGCATGACGACTGGACCTTGACAAAATACTTCTCAGTAATGCAGAAATGTTTATTTTTTTATTTTTTTACTTTTTCTGTTATTTACAGACATCATTCGTATTTGTTCATGTGGTGATGCATAATGGACAATCTTTAACAGCTGGTTCGAGCATGAATCCTCTTTTTCAGAACGTCCTTTGTTAGTGATTTCATTTATTTCTCTTTTTCTATTCTCAGCTCCTCCAAACACAGAGAGTTTCACATCAACAGGACAAACTGAGACCAGTATCACTTTGCAGTGGAATAAAGTGAACAACAATGTCAGCTTTATTCTCCAGTTTAATGGTACAGAGATCAACATCACTGCACCAGATGGAGATGGACCAGTAACACACACAGTTTCATCTCTCACTGCTGGAACTAAATACACGTTTACTATCGTGTCTGTGTTTGAGAACGTCAGAAGCAGTGGAGTAAACGTCATACTAGTCACTGGTAAGACCTGTCACTTAATTTCTAAGCAATGTATCTTCCAACTTAGCCATCATTTTCATTTGATTTCATGAGTGTAAAAATAAAATGTATTTGTTAGGTATATATTATCTTTTAATAATTTGTTAATTAAAAAACACACCAAATTAGGATGTTATTTCAGACCTGCAATCTTTTGGCCATCACTGTAAAACAAATTAAGAGGAAGAATGATTACTTTTAAAACTGATCTTAATTTGAAATTTTTTATTGTTGAAAAGGGAAGCAATATGTTGTCAAACAAAGTGTTATTTATATGATACTTAAATATGACATGTGGATCATGAATATTTATTCTTTCTTATGCAAACATTTTTAAACTTATTCGGTTCTCAATAGACCACATTCGTTTTTATTCTTGTGCGGATGCAGACTAGACCATCCTTAAATACCATATCGAGCATTAATAATTTTTTAGAAATAACATAATTTGTAGATTAGTTATTACCTTCTCTTTTTCCATTCTCAGCTCCTACAAACACAGAGAGCTTCACATCAACGGAACAAACTGAAACCAGTATCACTTTGCAATGGAATAAAGTGAACAACAATGTCAGCTTTATTCTCCAGCTTAATGGTACAGAGATCAACATCACTGCACCAGATGGAGATGGACCAGCAACTCACACAGTCTCATCTCTAACTGCTGGAACTAAATACTCATTGACTCTCTTTTCTGTGTTTGAGAACGTCAGAAGCAGTGGAGTAAACATCACAGCAGTCACTGGTAAGAAATGTCACTTCATTTCTAAGTAATGCATCTTTTAACTTGGCACTTATTTTCATTTGATTGCATGAGTGTAAAACTAAAATGTATTTGCTGTGTTAAATTTTCCCTTTAAAAAAACACACAAAATTGGCATATGTTTTCAACCCTGAGACAAAATAGACAATCTTTAACAACCATATCGATCATTAATAATTTTTTATAAATAACATTCTTTGTAGATTAGTCAATTCCCTTCACTATTTCCATTCTCAGCTCCTACAAACACAGAGAGCTTCACATCAACAGGACAAACTGAAACCAGTATCACTTTGCAGTGGAATAAAGTGAACAACAATGTCAGCTTTATTCTCCAGCTTAATGGTACAGAGATCAACATCACTGCACCAGATGGAGATGGACCAGTAACTCACACAGTTTCATCTCTCACTGCTGGAACTAAATACACGTTTACTATCTTGTCTGTGTTTGAGAACGTCAGAAGCAGTGGAGTAAACGTCATAGCAGTCACTGGTAAGACATGTCACTTAATTTCTAAGCAATGTATCTTCCAACTTAGCCATCATTTTCATTTGATTGCATGAGTGTAAAAATAAAATGTATTTGTTAGGTATATATTATCTTTTAATAATTTGTTAATCAAAAAAACACACCAAATTAGGATGTTATTTCAGACCTGCAATCTTTTGGCCATCACTGCAAGACAAATTAAGAGGAAGAATGATTACTTTTAAAACTGATCTGAATTTGTAATTATTTATTGTTGAAAAGGGAAGCATTATGTTGTCAAACAAAGTGTTATTTATATGATACTCAAATATGACAAGTGGATCATGAATATTTATTCTTTCTAATGCAAACATTTTTAAACTTATTCGGTTCTCAATAGACCACATTCGTTTTTATTCTTGTGCGGATGCAGACTAGACCATCCTTAAATACCATATCGAGCATTAATAATTTTTTAGAAATAACATAATTTGTAGATTAGTTATTCCTTTCTCTTTTTCCATTCTCAGCTCCTACATACACAGAAAGCTTCACATCAACAGGACAAACTGAGACCAGTATCACTTTGCAGTGGAATAAAGTGAACAACCATGTCAGCTTTATTCTCCAGCTTAATGGTACAGAGATGAACATCACTGCACCAGATGGAGATGGACCAGTAACTCACACAGTCTCATCTCTCACTGCTGGAACTAAATACTCATTGACTCTCTTTTCTGTGTTTGAGAATGTCAGAAGCAGTGGAGTAAACGTCACAGCAGTCACTGGTAAGAAATGTCACTTCATTTCTAAGTAATTTATCTTTTAACCTGGCACTTATTTTGATTTGATTGCATGAGTGTAAAACTAAAATGTATTTGCTGTGTTAATTTTTTCCCTTTAAAAAACACACAAAATTGGCATATGTTTTCAACCCTGAGACAAAATAGACAATCTTTAACAACCATATCGATTATTAATAATTTTTTAGAAATAACATAATTTGTAGATTAGTCAATTCCCTTCACTATTTCTATTCTCAGCTCCTACAAACACAGAAAGCTTCACATCAATAGGACAAACTGAGACCAGTATCATTCTACAGTGGAATAAAGTGAACAAGAATATCAGCTTTATTCTCCAGCTTAATGGAACAGAGATCAACATCACTGCACCAGATGGAGATGGACCAGTAACTCACACAGTCTCATCTCTCACTGCTGGAACTAAATACACATTTACTATTTTTTCTGTCTTCAAAAATGTCAGAAGCAGTGGATTAAGTGTTACAACAGTCACTGGTAAGACATGTCTTTTAATTCCTAAACACTTTATCATTAGAGATAAATTAACTCTTCACTTTTCTGAAGAAAACTGAAATGTAATCTTTTGTAAATCATATTGTGATTGATATGACTCTAAAGCATGACGACTGGACCTTGACAAAATACTTCTCAGTAATGCAGAAATGTTTATTTTTTTATTTTTTTACTTTTTCTGTTATTTACAGACATCATTCGTATTTGTTCATGTGGTGATGCATAATGGACAATCTTTAACAGCTGGTTCGAGCATGAATCCTCTTTTTCAGAACGTCCTTTGTTAGTGATTTCATTTATTTCTCTTTTTCTATTCTCAGCTCCTCCAAACACAGAGAGTTTCACATCAACAGGACAAACTGAGACCAGTATCACTTTGCAGTGGAATAAAGTGAACAACAATGTCAGCTTTATTCTCCAGTTTAATGGTACAGAGATCAACATCACTGCACCAGATGGAGATGGACCAGTAACACACACAGTTTCATCTCTCACTGCTGGAACTAAATACACGTTTACTATCGTGTCTGTGTTTGAGAACGTCAGAAGCAGTGGAGTAAACGTCATACTAGTCACTGGTAAGACCTGTCACTTAATTTCTAAGCAATGTATCTTCCAACTTAGCCATCATTTTCATTTGATTTCATGAGTGTAAAAATAAAATGTATTTGTTAGGTATATATTATCTTTTAATAATTTGTTAATTAAAAAACACACCAAATTAGGATGTTATTTCAGACCTGCAATCTTTTGGCCATCACTGTAAAACAAATTAAGAGGAAGAATGATTACTTTTAAAACTGATCTTAATTTGAAATTTTTTATTGTTGAAAAGGGAAGCAATATGTTGTCAAACAAAGTGTTATTTATATGATACTTAAATATGACATGTGGATCATGAATATTTATTCTTTCTTATGCAAACATTTTTAAACTTATTCGGTTCTCAATAGACCACATTCGTTTTTATTCTTGTGCGGATGCAGACTAGACCATCCTTAAATACCATATCGAGCATTAATAATTTTTTAGAAATAACATAATTTGTAGATTAGTTATTACCTTCTCTTTTTCCATTCTCAGCTCCTACAAACACAGAGAGCTTCACATCAACGGAACAAACTGAAACCAGTATCACTTTGCAATGGAATAAAGTGAACAACAATGTCAGCTTTATTCTCCAGCTTAATGGTACAGAGATCAACATCACTGCACCAGATGGAGATGGACCAGCAACTCACACAGTCTCATCTCTAACTGCTGGAACTAAATACTCATTGACTCTCTTTTCTGTGTTTGAGAACGTCAGAAGCAGTGGAGTAAACATCACAGCAGTCACTGGTAAGAAATGTCACTTCATTTCTAAGTAATGCATCTTTTAACTTGGCACTTATTTTCATTTGATTGCATGAGTGTAAAACTAAAATGTATTTGCTGTGTTAAATTTTCCCTTTAAAAAAACACACAAAATTGGCATATGTTTTCAACCCTGAGACAAAATAGACAATCTTTAACAACCATATCGATCATTAATAATTTTTTATAAATAACATTCTTTGTAGATTAGTCAATTCCCTTCACTATTTCCATTCTCAGCTCCTACAAACACAGAGAGCTTCACATCAACAGGACAAACTGAAACCAGTATCACTTTGCAGTGGAATAAAGTGAACAACAATGTCAGCTTTATTCTCCAGCTTAATGGTACAGAGATCAACATCACTGCACCAGATGGAGATGGACCAGTAACTCACACAGTTTCATCTCTCACTGCTGGAACTACATACACGTTTACTATCTTGTCTGTGTTTGAGAACGTCAGAAGCAGTGGAGTAAACGTCATAGCAGTCACTGGTAAGACATGTCACTTAATTTCTAAGCAATGTATCTTCCAACTTAGCCATCATTTTCATTTGATTGCATGAGTGTAAAAATAAAATGTATTTGTTAGGTATATATTATCTTTTAATAATTTGTTAATCAAAAAAACACACCAAATTAGGATGTTATTTCAGACCTGCAATCTTTTGGCCATCACTGCAAGACAAATTAAGAGGAAGAATGATTACTTTTAAAACTGATCTGAATTTGTAATTATTTATTGTTGAAAAGGGAAGCATTATGTTGTCAAACAAAGTGTTATTTATTTGATACTCAAATATGACAAGTGGATCATGAATATTTATTCTTTCTAATGCAAACATTTTTAAACTTATTCGGTTCTCAATAGACCACATTCGTTTTTATTCTTGTGCGGATGCAGACTAGACCATCCTTAAATACCATATCGAGCATTAATAATTTTTTAGAAATAACATAATTTGTAGATTAGTTATTCCTTTCTCTTTTTCCATTCTCAGCTCCTACAAACACAGAAAGCTTCACATCAACAGGACAAACTGAGACCAGTATCACTTTGCAGTGGAATAAAGTGAACAACCATGTCAGCTTTATTCTCCAGCTTAATGGTACAGAGATGAACATCACTGCACCAGATGGAGATGGACCAGTAACTCACACAGTCTCATCTCTCACTGCTGGAACTAAATACTCATTGACTCTCTTTTCTGTGTTTGAGAATGTCAGAAGCAGTGGAGTAAACGTCACAGCAGTCACTGGTAAGAAATGTCACTTCATTTCTAAGTAATTTATCTTTTAACCTGGCACTTATTTTGATTTGATTGCATGAGTGTAAAACTAAAATGTATTTGCTGTGTTAATTTTTTCCCTTTAAAAAACACACAAAATTGGCATATGTTTTCAACCCTGAGACAAAATAGACAATCTTTAACAACCATATCGATTATTAATAATTTTTTAGAAATAACATAATTTGTAGATTAGTCAATTCCCTTCACTATTTCTATTCTCAGCTCCTACAAACACAGAAAGCTTCACATCAATAGGACAAACTGAGACCAGTATCATTCTACAGTGGAATAAAGTGAACAAGAATATCAGCTTTATTCTCCAGCTTAATGGAACAGAGATCAACATCACTGCACCAGATGGAGATGGACCAGTAACTCACACAGTCTCATCTCTCACTGCTGGAACTAAATACACATTTACTATTTTTTCTGTCTTCACAAATGTCAGAAGCTGTGGATTAAGTGTTACAACAGTCACTGGTAAGACATGTCTTTTAATTCCTAAACACTTTATCATTAGAGATAAATTAACTCTTCACTTTTCTGAAGAAAACTGAAATGTAATCTTTTGTAAATCATATTGTGATTGATATGACTCTAAAGCATGACGACTGGACCTTGACAAAATACTTCTCAGTAATGCAGAAATGTTTATTTTTTTACTTTTTCTGTTATTTACAGACATCATTCGTATTTGTTCATGTGGTGATGCATAATGGACAATCTTTAACAGCTGGTTCGAGCATGAATCCTCTTTTTCAGAACGTCCTTTGTTAGTGATTTCATTTATTTCTCTTTTTCTATTCTCAGCTCCTCCAAACACAGAGAGTTTCACATCAACAGGACAAACTGAGACCAGTATCACTTTGCAGTGGAATAAAGTGAACAACAATGTCAGCTTTATTCTCCAGTTTAATGGTACAGAGATCAACATCACTGCACCAGATGGAGATGGACCAGTAACACACACAGTTTCATCTCTCACTGCTGGAACTAAATACACGTTTACTATCGTGTCTGTGTTTGAGAACGTCAGAAGCAGTGGAGTAAACGTCATACTAGTCACTGGTAAGACATGTCACTTAATTTCTAAGCAATGTATCTTCCAACTTAGCCATCATTTTCATTTGATTTCATGAGTGTAAAAATAAAATGTATTTGTTAGGTATATATTATCTTTTAATAATTTGTTAATTAAAAAACACACCAAATTAGGATGTTATTTCAGACCTGCAATCTTTTGGCCATCACTGTAAAACAAATTAAGAGGAAGAATGATTACTTTTAAAACTGATCTTAATTTGAAATTTTTTATTGTTGAAAAGGGAAGCAATATGTTGTCAAACAAAGTGTTATTTATATGATACTTAAATATGACATGTGGATCATGAATATTTATTCTTTCTTATGCGAACATTTTTAAACTTATTCGGTTCTCAATAGACCACATTCGTTTTTATTCTTGTGCGGATGCAGACTAGACCATCCTTAAATACCATATCGAGCATTAATAATTTTTTAGAAATAACATAATTTGTAGATTAGTTATTACCTTCTCTTTTTCCATTCTCAGCTCCTACAAACACAGAGAGCTTCACATCAACGGAACAAACTGAAACCAGTATCACTTTGCAATGGAATAAAGTGAACAACAATGTCAGCTTTATTCTCCAGCTTAATGGTACAGAGATCAACATCACTGCACCAGATGGAGATGGACCAGCAACTCACACAGTCTCATCTCTAACTGCTGGAACTAAATACTCATTGACTCTCTTTTCTGTGTTTGAGAACGTCAGAAGCAGTGGAGTAAACATCACAGCAGTCACTGGTAAGAAATGTCACTTCATTTCTAAGTAATGCATCTTTTAACTTGGCACTTATTTTCATTTGATTGCATGAGTGTAAAACTAAAATGTATTTGCTGTGTTAAATTTTCCCTTTAAAAAAACACACAAAATTGGCATATGTTTTCAACCCTGAGACAAAATAGACAATCTTTAACAACCATATCGATCATTAATAATTTTTTATAAATAACATTCTTTGTAGATTAGTCAATTCCCTTCACTATTTCCATTCTCAGCTCCTACAAACACAGAGAGCTTCACATCAACAGGACAAACTGAAACCAGTATCACTTTGCAGTGGAATAAAGTGAACAACAATGTCAGCTTTATTCTCCAGCTTAATGGTACAGAGATCAACATCACTGCACCAGATGGAGATGGACCAGTAACTCACACAGTTTCATCTCTCACTGCTGGAACTAAATACACGTTTACTATCTTGTCTGTGTTTGAGAACGTCAGAAGCAGTGGAGTAAACGTCATAGCAGTCACTGGTAAGACATGTCACTTAATTTCAAAGCAATGTATCTTCCAACTTAGCCATCGTTTTCATTTGATTGCATGAGTGTAAAAATAAAATGTATTTGTTAGGTATATATTATCTTTTAATAATTTGTTAATCAAAAAACACACCAAATTAGGATGTTATTTCAGACCTGCAATCTTTTGGCCATCACTGCAAGACAAATTAAGAGGAAGAATGATTACTTTTAAAACTGATCTGAATTTGTAATTATTTATTGTTGAAAAGGGAAGCATTATGTTGTCAAACAAAGTGTTATTTATATGATACTCAAATATGACAAGTGGATCATGAATATTTATTCTTTCTAATGCAAACATTTTTAAACTTATTCGGTTCTCAATAGACCACATTCGTTTTTATTCTTGTGCGGATGCAGACTAGACCATCCTTAAATACCATATCGAGCATTAATAATTTTTTAGAAATAACATAATTTGTAGATTAGTTATTCCTTTCTCTTTTTCCATTCTCAGCTCCTACAAACACAGAAAGCTTCACATCAACAGGACAAACTGAGACCAGTATCACTTTGCAGTGGAATGAAGTGAACAACCATGTCAGCTTTATTCTCCAGCTTAATGGTACAGAGATGAACATCACTGCACCAGATGGAGATGGACCAGTAACTCACACAGTCTCATCTCTCACTGCTGGAACTAAATACTCATTGACTCTCTTTTCTGTGTTTGAGAATGTCAGAAGCAGTGGATTAAGTGTTACAACAGTCACTGGTAAGACATGTCTTTTAATTCCTAAACACTTTATCATTAGAGATAAATTAACTCTTCACTTTTCTGAAGAAAGCTGAAATGTAATCTTTTGTCAATCATATTGTGATTGATATGACTCTAAAGCATGACAACTGGACCTTGACAAAATACTTCTCAGTAATGCAGAAATTTAATTTTTATTTTTTTACTTTTTCTGTTATTTACAGACATCATTCGTATTTGTTCATGTGGTGATGCATAATGGACAATCTTTAACAGCTGGTTCGAGCATGAATCCTCTTTTTCAGAACGTCCTTTGTTGAAGAATTCATTTCTTTCTTTTTCCATTCTCAGCTCCTCCAAACACAGAAAGTTTCACATCAACAGGACAAACTCAGACCAGTATCACTTTGCAGTGGAATAAAGTGAACAACAATGTCAGCTTTATTCTCCGGTTTAATGGTACAGAGATCAACATCACTGCACCAGATGGAGATGGACCAGTAACTCACACAGTTTCATCTCTCACTGCTGGAACTAAATACACGTTTACTATCTTGTCTGTGTTTGAGAACGTCAGAAGCAGTGGAGTAAACGTCATAGCAGTCACTGGTAAGACATGTCACTTAATTTCTAAGCAATGTATCTTCCAACTTAGCCATCATTTTCATTTGATTTCATGAGTGTAAAAATAAAATGTATTTGTTAGGTATATATTATCTTTTAATAATTTGTTAATTAAAAAACACACCAAATTAGGATGTTATTTCAGACCTGAAATCTTTTGGTCATCACTGTAAAACAAATTAAGAGGAAGAATGATTACTTTTAAAACTGATCTTAATTTGTAATTTTTTATTGTTGAAAAGGGAAGCATTATGTTGTCAAACAAAGTGTTATTTATATGATACTTAAATATGACATGTGGATCATGAATATTTATTCTTTCTAATGCAAACATTTTTAAACTTATTCGGTTCTCAATAGACCACATTAGTTTTTATTCTTGTGCGGATGCAGACTAGACCATCCTTAAATACCATATCGAGCATTAATAATTTTTCAGAAATAACATAATTTGTAGATTAGTTATTCCTTTCTCTTTTTCCATTCTCAGCTCCTACAAACACAGAGAGCTTCACATCAACAGGACAAACTGAGACCAGTATCACTTTGCAGTGGAATAAAGTGAACAACAATGTCAGCTTTATTCTCCAGCTTAATGGTACAGAGATCAACATCACTGCACCAGATGGAGATGGACCAGTAACTCACACAGTCTCATCTCTCACTGCTGGAACTAAATACTCATTGACTCTCTTTTCTGTGTTTGAGAACGTCAGAAGCAGTGGAGTAAACATCACAGCAGTCACTGGTAAGAAATGTCACTTCATTTCTAAGTAATGTATCTTTTAACTTGGCACTTATTTTCATTTGATTGCATGAGTGTAAAACTAAAATGTATTTGCTGTGTTATTTTTTCCCTTTAAAAAACACACAAAATTGGCATATGTTTTCAACCCTGAGACAAAATAGACAATCTTTAACAACCATATCGATCATTAATATTTTTTTAGAAATAACACCCTTTGTAGATTAGTCAATTCCCTTAACTATTTCTATTCTCAGCTCCTACAAACACAGAAAGCTTCACATCAATAGGACAAACTGAGGCCAGTATCATTCTACAGTGGAATAAAGTGAACAAGAATATCAGCTTTATTCTCCAGCTTAATGGAACAGAGATCAACATCACTGCACCAGATGGAGATGGACCAGTAACTCACACAGTCTCATCTCTCACTGCTGGAAATAAATACACATTCACTATTTTTTCTGTCTTCGAAATTGTCAGAAGCAGTGGATTAAGTGTTACAACAGTCACTGGTAAGACATGTCTTTTAATTCCTAAACACTTTATCATTAGAAATAAATTAACTCTTCACTTTTCTGAAGAAAACTGAAATGTAATCTTTTGTCAATCATATTGTGATTGATATGACTCTAAAGCATGACAACTGGACCTTGACAAAATACTTCTCAGTAATGCAGAAATTTTATTTTAATTTTTTTACTTTTTCTGTTATTTACAGACATCATTCGTATTTGTTCATGTGGTGATGCATAATGGACAATCTTTAACAGCTGGTTCGAGCATGAATCCTCTTTTTCAGAACGTCCTTTGTTGATGAATTCATTTATTTCTTTTTCCATTCTCAGCTCCTCCAAACACAGAACGTTTCACATCAACAGGACAAACTGAGACCAGTATCACTTTGCAGTGGAATAAAGTGAACAACAATGTCAGCTTTATTCTCCGGTTTAAAAGTACAGAGATCAACATCACTGCACCAGATGGAGATGGACCAGTAACTCACACAGTTTCATCTCTCACTGCTGGAACTAAATACACGTTTACTATCTTGTCTGTGTTTGAGAACGTCAGAAGCAGTGGAGTAAACGTCATAGCAGTCACTGGTAAGACATGTCACTTAATTTCTAAGCAATGTATCTTCCAACTTAGCCATCATTTTCATTTGATTTCATGAGTGTAAAAATAAAATGTATTTGTTAGGTATATATTATCTTTTAATAATTTGTTAATTAAAAAACACACCAAATTAGGATGTTATTTCAGACCTGAAATCTTTTGGTCATCACTGTAAAACAAATTAAGAGGAAGAATGATTACTTTTAAAACTGATCTTAATTTGTAATTTTTTATTGTTGAAACGGGAAGCATTATGTTGTCAAACAAAGTGTTATTTATATGATACTTAAATATGACATGTGGATCATGAATATTTATTCTTTCTAATGCAAAAATGTTTAAACTTGTTTTGTTCTCAATGGACCACATTCGTTTTTATTCTTGTGAGGATGCAAAATTGACCATGTTTAAATACCATATCGATCATCAATAAAAGTCCTTTGTAGATTAGTTATTACCTTCTCTTTTTCTATTCTCAGCTCCTACAAACACAGAAAGCTTCACATCAACAGGACAAACTGAAACCACTATCACTTTGCAGTGGAATAAAGTGAACAACAATGTCAGTTTTATTCTCCAGTTTAATGCTACAGAGATAAACATCACTGCACCAGATGGAGATGGACCAGTAACTCACACAGTCTCATCTCTCACTGCTGGAAATAAATACACATTTACAATTTTTTCTGTCTTCGAAAATTTCAGAAGCAGTGGAGTAATTGTTACAACAGTCACTGGTAAGACATGTCTTTTAATTCCTAAACACTTGATCATTAGAGATAATTTAACTCTTCACTTTTCTGAGGAAAACAGTAAAATTATTTTAGATGATGAATGATTGCTTTTAAAACTGTTCTGACTTCGTATTTTGTTGGAGAAATGTTATCTTTTGTAAATAAAATTGTGATTGATATGACTCCAAAGCATGACGACTGGACCTAGATAAAGTACTGTACTTCTCAGTAGAAATGTTTATTTTGAATGTTTTTTAATTTACTTTTTCTGTTATTTACAGACAGCATTCATATTTTTTCATGCGGTGATGCAAAATGGACAATCTTTAACAGCTGGTTGGAGCATGAATCCTCTTTTTCAGAACATCCTTTGTTGATGAATTCATTTATTTTATCTTATTCCATTCTCAGCTCCTCCAAACACAGAAAGCTTCACATCAACAGGACAAACTGAGACCAGTATCACTTTGCAGTGGAATAAAGTGAACAACAATGTCAGTTTTATTCTCCAGCTTAACGGTACAGAGATCAACATCACTGCACCAGATGGAGATGGACCAGTAACTCACACAGTCTCATCTCTCACTGCTGGAACTAAATACACATTTACTCTCTTTTCTGTGTTTGAGAACGTCAGAAGCAGTGGAGTAAACGTCATAGCAGTCACTGGTAAGACATGTCACTTAATTTCTAAACAATGTATCTTCCAACTTAGCCATCATTTTCATTTGATTTCATGAGTGTAAAAATAAAATGTATTTGTTAGGTATATATTATCTTTTAATAATTTGTTAATTAAAAAACACACCAAATTAGGATGTCATTTCAGACCTGCAATCTTTTGGCCATCACTGTAAAACAAATTAAGAGGAAGAATGATTACTTTTAAAACTGATCTGAATTTGTAATTATTTATTGTTGAAAAGGGAAGCATTATGTTGTCAAACAAAGTGTTATTTATATGATACTTAAATATGACAAGTGGATCATGAATATTTATTCTTTCTAATGCAAAAATGTTTAAACTTGTTTTGTTCTCAATGGACCACATTCGTTTTTATTCTTGTGCGGATGCAAAATTGACCATTTTTAAATACCATATCGATCATCAATAAAAGTCCTTTGTAGATTAGTTATTACGTTCTCTTTTTCTATTCTCAGCTCCTACAAACACAGAAAGCTTCACATCAACAGGACAAACTGAAACCACTATCACTTTGCAGTGGAATAAAGTGAACAACAATGTCAGTTTTATTCTCCAGTTTAATGCTACAGAGATAAACATCACTGCACCAGATGGAGATGGACCAGTAACTCACACAGTCTCATCTCTCACTGCTGGAAATAAATACACATTTACAATTTTTTCTGTCTTCGAAAATTTCAGAAGCAGTGGAGTAATTGTTACAACAGTCACTGGTAAGACATGTCTTTTAATTCCTAAACACTTGATCATTAGAGATAATTTAACTCTTCACTTTTCTGAGGAAAACAGTAAAATTATTTTAGATGATGAATGATTGCTTTTAAAACTTTTCTGACTTCGTATTTTGTTGGAGAAATGTTATCTTTTGTAAATAAAATTGTGATTGATATGACTCCAAAGCATGACGACTGGACCTAGATAAAGTACTGTACTTCTCAGTAGAAATGTTTATTTTGAATGTTTTTTAATTTACTTTTTCTGTTATTTACAGACAGCATTCATATTTTTTCATGTGGTGATGCAAAATGGACAATCTTTAACAGCTGGTTGGAGCATGAATCCTCTTTTTCAGAACATCCTTTGTTGATGAATTCATTTATTTTATCTTATTCCATTCTCAGCTCCTCCAAACACAGAAAGCTTCACATCAACAGGACAAACTGAGACCAGTATCACTTTGCAGTGGAATAAAGTGAACAACAATGTCAGTTTTATTCTCCAGCTTAATGGTACAGAGATCAACATCACTGCACCAGATGGAGATGGACCAGTAACTCACACAGTCTCATCTCTCACTGCTGGAACTAAATACACATTTACTCTCTTTTCTGTGTTTGAGAACGTCAGAAGCAGTGGAGTAAACTTGATTACATTTACTGGTAAGAGGTTTTATTTCATAAATTTTTATTGCACTACTCATAATATTGCTGTTCATACTACTGTATACATGATGATGCATGATGCAATACAGGTTCATCTAAAACATTTGAATATTATTTTTTCTTTAATTTGATTCAGAAACTGAAACATTCATAGATTCTATATTTATAACATATTAAAGCTGGGGTAAATGATTTCTGATTGGTTAAAGTTAACATGAGCTTTACACTTTGACCAATCAGAGCGAGGCTCCGATTTTCTGTTCTTGTTAGCTGTTGAGACTGTCCATTCACTTTGGCACGACTTTGTTGGTGTAGAGCGAGTCAGGGATAGACCAAAGGGAGGGGGGGGGGGGGTAATGAATCTAGAATATATGAATAAATTATATATTTCACTTCTGAATGGATTTTTCCATGATATTAAATTATTTTTAGATGTAGTCTACCTGTATATATTTGTTAATTTTAAGGTATGAAGAGTTTGCAGCAACAATGGTTTATATTGAAATAAATGTTGTTAAAAGCTTACTTACTTACTAACAACAGTAGTTTTGCCTGTTACTTTTGAAAAACTTTTCCCGTTCATATTTCATGTATTTAAGCTTGTGCTATGGGGTTAATTCTGTACTTTTTAAATACTTCATTTTTAATTACTTTATTTTAAACAGAAAGCAACTCAAGTGTGATTTCCGTTATTGAGAAATGTATTTATATATTAGACTTTCTGAGATATAAAAATATCACAGTTCTTAACAAAATATGAATATATTCTTGTTTCCATGTATCCCATCATCTTGCCAAACCTTTTTTGACTCTACGTACTACAACAAAAGGGCCCCGTAAGTATATCCATTTGTTACCATCATTACATGGTCCAATCCTCAGCTTTGAGGGACAAATTGATAATGTATTCTCGTCAGTTAATTCATTGTAAATTTTATCCTTATTACACTCACTAAATTGATTTGAGTCGGTAAAATCAATGTAGGACTAGTTTGGATCTACTTAAACTCTTGATTAAACAACCTAGTCTGCTTTTCCTCATGTTCGTACAAAACTAGAATTTTAAGTTAATTCTTTACAATTTTTAAATGCATAACAGTTAACTTATAGTGCAGAGACATTTCATTTTAAGACTTTTTACCTAAGTTATACATTTGACGTGTTTCAGACAGCTAATCAAGGCAATTCATTATTTGTTATATTATATTTATAATTATTACCTAATGTTAGTAAAAGTGGCTGTTTCCTATTCATTATATTGTTTGTCTTCTTTTAATTAACATTCTGTTTTACTGCCAACAGATGAGGTTCTTGGATTAAAAATCAGACTAAGATCATCTATTCAGCTGTCAGACTCCGAAATACATAGTATGTTGGCAGAGGTGAGCTTGCCTGATATTAATTTTTTCTTTATGTCATGGCTAGTTTTCACTTTCAGTTAAAAAATTGACACATTTTTGATTGAGTGTTGAAATTGTATATTCCCTTTTTCTGTAAATATAGCTATTGAAACAATATGGATTGTCGCAACAGTCACTGTCCCTGAGGGTTCAACGTGTCGAGAAATGAGACCAGGTATATTGAAGAAAAATGGATCTGCAATACAAATACATTTGTATGCTCACTTCCACCCGCCACTCTGACCACATCACCCCTGTCCTCCACGACCTCCACTGTCTACCCGTCAAATACCGGATTGATTTCAAAATACTACTCATCACCTTCAAAGCCCTTACCATCCTGGCCCCTCCCTACCTGTCTGACCTTCTCCACCACCATACCCGTTGTCTCAGGTCCGCTGATGCCAACCTCCTCCACCCCATCAGGACCAACAGAGCCTTTGCTGCATCCAACCCCTCCCTCTGGAATGCCCTCCCCAACCACATCCGCAACGCACTCTTTCATCCTTCAAAACAGCCCTCAAAACACACCTTTTCACCTTGATTTTAACTTTTCAACTTTTTGTTTTGTTTGCTTTGTTTTGTTTTTGCCTTGTTTTTTGTTTCGTATGATTTAGCTGCTACTGTAAAGCGTCTTTGAGCATTTTGAATAGCGCTATATACATTTTATTTATTATTGTCTTGTAGGCTGTTAAGATTTTTCTTTTTACAATGTTGTGATAATGTGTGTGAATATGCTTTGTATTTTTCCATTCATTTTAAATAAAAAGCCTTTGAATGGTGAAGTGATGAATGTGACTACGCTTTATTTTTGTTTCTTCAACTAATAGAAATCAATTGGGAAAAAAACAATACCATTTTAAACACAATACAAAACTTTCCCCGACCTAGACATTACTCCTCCCACCATGGAACAATATGGAGGCTTCTAAGCTCTGAAGAAGGAAAAAATCCAGAGGGAGTGGTAACGGGGAGGACTTTGACTTCATAACTGCTGTGCTAGAGTTTGACTTTTCAAACTCACGTTTTACTTCCAGCAACAAGGTAAGACCAAGACACAATAGCAGATGATTATGTGGCAGCATTTGATTTAAGAAATACAATAATTCAATAATAATCAACAATGTTTCTGCTTTATCCTAAGCCAGACAGGTAGGCTGGTATATTGGAAGGACTTATATTTTGATTAGTCCTTAAAGTCTGGTGTGGTGTGCAGTGTGGTACTTTACAACACTTGCAGGATGATGACTGTCGCTGAATAAAAGGGAGAATGCATGTTAGTTTTTGGATTTTAATGGGTGTGACCAATCCATGTTTCAAGCTATGCTTAACCGTGTGAGTAAGAGACTGAATCATGACACTATGCAGCTGGACTTTGGCCAGTGGGCAGCTTTGCTTTGTTCAAAGCTAATGATAAGGAAGTTTCGATGTTTCTGGCTGTAATAAAAGTACATATTTAAGACAAAGAACTAAAGACAATGAAGATAAAATCCCTGAAAGATTGTGTGGCCTATAATGTGTAATATTTTGAAAGTATCTTAATTTTTGAGGTGGTTTTCAATGTTACCAAATCTCTGTTACTCGATGTAAATGATTAATTTATTTTTTGTAATCAGTTACAACTAATGTTCTGTCTTTTTGTCTAAGGTCATGGCGTTCCCTAGCGTTCTCCTGTCAGAAGTTCAGTTTCAGTGTTGCATCTGTCAGGATGTTTTCTCTGAGCCCGTCTCCATTCCCTGCGGTCACAGCTTCTGCTTCACCTGTATCACATCACACTGGAGAGACAGCATTGCCATCACCTGTCCCAAATGTCTGACAGTCTTTGAAGGCCGCCCAGAACTTTGTGAAAACAATTTTGCCAAGGAAATGTCAGGGCAAATCCGAGCGAGAAAGCACAACGGCTCCATGTCAACGGAGGGAAAATACATATATTGTGATGTATGCGTGGGAAAGCAAATAAAGGCCCTGAAATCCTGCCTTGTGTGTTTGACCTCATATTGTGAAAGTCACCTGGAGCCACACCTGAGAGTTGCCACCTTGAAGATTCACAAGCTGATTGACCCTGTGGCAATGCTGGAGAGCCGGATTTGTAAAAGGCACCAAAGGCTCCTGGAACTATACTGCAGAAACGACCAGAGCTGTGTGTGTCTTCTGTGTACCGAGTCCGACCACCGCTCTCACGACACCGTACCAGTGGAGCGGGAGAGTCAGGAGAGGAAGGTGAGGTCATGCACACCTCATCATCTTTGTTCCATCATCCCATCAAAAACATTGAAAGCCTTTGATTTCAGATTTGGTTTTAAATCCAGTTCTGTTGTTTAGGCTCAAATGAAAAGGATGGAGCCTGATATTCAGCAGATGATCCAGGACAGACGGCAGAAAGTGGAGGAGATAAAACACTCTGTGGAGCTCAGCAAAGTGAGTGAACATAACGTTTTGGAACAGCTTAATTAGATTTTTCAGCCAGTTATCCCTAAATTCGTCCCTTCTAGCAAAGGGAACGCATAAGTTCCTCTTAGCTACCTTAATATGAAAACAGTTTTCTTTCAAACTCTGCACATGCATCATCTAAAAGAATCTCAATCTTTTTGTTAACCAATGATTTCAGGAAAACTCAAAGAGGGACATATTGGAAAGCAGGGAGGTATTCTACACTCTGGTTCATTCGATGGAGAGAATCCAGAAAAAGCTGGTGGAGACGATCCAGAGTAAACAGGCAGTGGCTGAGCAGAGGGCGGAGAGTCTCATCACAGAGCTAGAACAGGAAATCACAGAGCTGGGGAGAAGGAGAAGTGAGCTGGAGCAGCTTTTTCACACTGAGGACCATCTCTATCTTCTGCAGGTCAGGAGTTATCTCACAGGAAGATATTTCAAATGTTATGGTCATACAGGTAGAAAATAGATGTGCAAAATGATTCTAAAAAATAATTCAAATTGGAGTTTGATGGGTGGTAGAGAGCTTTTCATGTCTCTTATCTTAATTCCCATTTCATCTCATTCGTCTTCCTTTCTCTTCTTTAACTTTTTGCCAGAGGTTTCCAGCACTGACTTCTCCTCCATCTGCTAAAGACTGCTCTGACATCATCGTCCATTCTGACACATGTGTGGGGGCTGTGAGGAGGGCTGTGGACAACCTTCAACAACAGCTTCAACCAGCTTTGAAAAAACTTTACATGCAAGGTCACATTCAAAAAGATACTGTACATTATCAATGCCACTAACTTCTGTGAAAAAACAGCAACTTACATTCAATGTCATGATCACAGTAAATCCAATAAACCTTGTTTCATTTTTGTATGTTCTGCTTAACTTTTAGAACATGAGAAGATGCAGCAGTACGCAGGTACAGTTGGATGTACATCTTTCCTTATCTGTCACATATCTTTCATCCTGAAAGACTCAATAACATACTGTTTTTTAATTAATGGAACAATCTATTGATTTAGAATTATTTGACTGCTTTGTTCTCAAAAGGCCTATCAAAAATTCCAAGAGCTCAAAGTTAAGTCTTAAAATGTTTTTGGGGGTATTTTTGGGGTTAATTGTTTACTAAAATCTTGCTGGTATTTTCTGACAATCGTTTTAGCTATCTGATTGGTTTGATTGATTTATTTGCTTTCAGTATAAGCCATAAAAGTGGCATGCCAACCTACAAAACACAAAATATCCAAGCACAATCTGTATCTGCAAGTTTACCAAGTGGGGGACCTTTGTATGATGACAATGTATACCACAGGATACTTTCAAATTCTAAGTTGCATGAGACAGAAACTGTGATTGAGGTTTTTTGTATTTTGTTACAGTATTTTAGTATTTATTTTTTGTCTGTGTACCAGTTGATATTTATCTGGACCCCAGGACAGCCAACCCTTGGCTGGTTGTATCAGAGGATGGAAGACAGATCTGGGATGGAGATGTTCAACAAAACCTGGAGGATATACCAGAGCGTTTTGATACGGCGCCATGTGTCCTCTCCACCAGGGTAAATAAAGATTTGGTTCGCATTTGTGTATTCCTGTGGGATGTCATGAATTCATGTTTCACTATCTGAGAAATGAACAGTCCCAGTGACCGGAGCCTCTCTTGCTTCACAGTGTTTTACCACAGGGAGGCACTACTGGGAGGTATACGTAGGAGACAAAACATCGTGGGACTTGGGTGTGGCTCGACAGTCTGTCAACAGAAAGGGTTTAGTCACACTGAGTCCAGAGGACGGTTATTGGTCTATTTGTTTGAGAAAAGCAAGTGAATACCGGGCATGTGCGGGACAGGCCAAGCTGCTGTGTCTCACTCAGAGCCCGCAGGTTATTGGGGTGTTTTTGGACTACGAGGAAGGGACTGTGTCCTTCTGTGACGCAGAAGCCAAGTCACACATCTATTCCTTTACACAGTTCCAATTTACTGAGGCCATGTTTCCCTTTGTAAACCCAGATATAAGTGACAATGGCGACAACAAATCACCTCTAATCATTCGCCCTGTCAATGAAGGCGGAGATTTAGATGACATTACAATATGATGGTAATTCATCCAATATTAATTTTACTGTAACCATCAAACTGTTCTCTGTGTTGATATGAACACTTAAACTGAAATTAATCATTCATTAAGAACACATTTACTGAAGTCAAATTTTTTGCTATCAAAACTCCAAGTATGACTTTGAACTGTTGAAGTGTGGGTTTTTCTGCCATTAATTAATCCAATATTATGGTCTTTATTTCAAATCACAAATACGGAATTCTGGGATTAAACTGTACATACTGCATTATAAATATCCTACTTGATAAGCCAACTCAATCATTTCTGAAATTGTTTGTACAATCCGCTGTTTGTTTTATATTATAGTAGTTTATGTATAATACATTTCATCATTACTATTTAATAATTCATTTATTATCGAACTACTTTCTCTCATGGATCATACATATTCTGTTTTTGACTTGTCCCCCTCCTTCAATAAACTTTAACCTCTTGTATCTGTTGCATATGCTTATCTCTCTTCTTCTTCGCTATGCTCACACCCTCTTAAAAAGTAACACCTTGAGCACATATCCTAGGCCTGCCTCACTCAAATAATAACTATCCTCTGTCATTACAGGCTAACCACAAAACTGACTTCAGACCACGTTTTAGATTTTACAATCTGAAGGTTGCTAATCAGATTAGCACAGGGATGAGATTAGCGACAAGGCAGATGGAGCACTAAAACAGACTTCAGGATGCATCTTGGGAGGAAGCATTATACACACATTGTACACAAACAGGTTTGTCACTGATATCAATGTATGCAGACAAAGACCCAGTCACTGCAAGTAATCATTTATCACTGCAGAATTCCTGAAAAGAAAGGGAAACATGTATGTAAAGAAAGAACTAAAAAGAGTTGGGAAAGAAGGAAGGGATAAAAGGGATTACAGCTGAAATGATCCAAGCATAGGGCGGAGTCACGTTGGGAGCCTACATGTTACACTATGCACAAGGCTAAAGCAAGAACACTACACATTTAAATACCAGAGATAGTTTTTGGATGGCCAACCAAAAACGGTAAGTCCGATATTTTGTTAGCTCTCACTGTTCATGTATGTTACTGTAGGAAGGAGCATCAGAATGTAAACCACTGTCCTACCAGCTGCAGCACTGTAGACATTAAACAGAAAATAATTGTTATTCATTTTGTCTTTAAGTTTTTATCTTCGGTCAATTACTAAATAAAACGGTACAGTTAAGATAAAATTGTTTGGGAATGAAAGCCTCTTCAGAGTGTGGACAGAGTTTTGAGGTCATGATTTAAGTGAAAAACTAGATGACACCTGAAACGGAGACTAAATACAGACCTTTTTATGGGAATTGGATTTAAAAGTATATCTGTAGTTGTGTTATGGAGAGTGCTGCTTCATTAAGCTTTGCAGTGTTTTATCAAAATAACAAAAACTAAGAAATTATTACGTAATTATTTTACCTCTACATTCACATTTAAATGTAAAAAGCCATGGTTACAGGATTTATTAATAATTGTTTGGTTTCTCTATTTTGCTGCAGATCTTGTGAACATTTCTTATAAACAGCCTTAAGTCAACATTCCAGTTTGTATCACAAACTGGATGGAGGGCAGTGAAGCAGTGGATATCAATATGACAAGTCTGCTGTTGTGACATGTTAAAGAGCTGTCTGATTGGCTGAGACTGAGTGGAGAGGCGTGATGTCGCCGGTTCAAGATGAGACGGCTGCAGATATCCCAGTCAGAGATGTGGGACTGATGAAGGGAGGACTGATGCCAACTCTCCCAGGTTTGTGTGTACAGTCTTATGCCATTTAATGTGTGTACATTTACTTCCCTTAGCTAAAATCTATGAGTGTTTATGGACACGCCAATGACTCAATTTATAAAGTTATTACAATATAGACATTAAGATGAAATCCCAAATAATCGTTGGATTGCTCTTTATTCAGTAATAGTAGTCTTAACTTGAAAGGTCTTAATTTAGACCTTATAATGGACCCTTTTTTAGTTGAGACACCATACATATGCTGTGCATCACTTTTAGTATCCTAACCTCCATTAATAATATATTTTCTGTTTAGACTGATTACTTTGTTTACTTTGGGGTGTCTGTAAATACATACATATATGCAGTCTCAATCTGTCTGTGTCCCCCTCCTGCTGTTTGCCCCAGATACTCTACGTGATGTGAAGCAATGGAAAAAGCATCATGTCATGAAGACAAAAGGTGAAACCACTTTACAAAACACATACTTCAACATTTTCAGACGTTAACAAAAGCATACAAAAGTACCTTTCCTGCTGTTATATCAACCATTCCCTTTTTTCTCCAAGTTTGGATTCATTTAAATATACAAAGAAACGATGTTCTGCTTTCTCTCCCTTCAGTAGATCCTCAGCGCCTGTTTCGGTTTCCCAGAGAGCACCTGGAGGACCTGTGTCTCAGGCTGCAAGAGGAAAACAGTGTGCTAAGACAACACACACGTACACAGGAGCAGCGGCTACGCAGGTTACAAACATTACCAACAAAATTTACCTGAACACTTACATACCCTAATGACTGTACCAGACATTTGAGCAGAATGGGGCTCAGTAACGTGGCAAGCCCCCCAATATGGCTGATACAACTTCCTTCTCTTTGCCTCAGGATTTCCACCAGACTGATGCGTCTTCGTCAGGCCCGTCCCGGGTCCACTGGTGTGAAGGAGAGGGACATGGAGGACACCTTACATGAGTTGGAAGCCCGTGTGGATATGCTGGAGAGCCAGAAAGCGGTGCTGCAGAACAAACTCAGCCTGGCCAAGCAGCACATTATGGACCTTGGTGGACGCACACCATACAGGTTCAGTAAAGGTGTGTGTGTGTCGTGGAAAAAATATAGCACGTGAATTGAGGCCAAGGTGACCACTGCATTGTCCTTCGTCTCTCATCTTCCTCCCTCTCTCTCTTCTTCTTGTCAGGTAAAGGTATGGAAATGGAGGGCGGAGTCAGGAGAGCAGCCCAGACTGCCCCGGCCCGCTACGGCCACATGTTGGAAGACACCAGGGCGGAGATGGACAGATTGTAAGTGTGTGATGTAAAGAACATTGAGTACTCACTTTCAACTATACAGATACACTCTGCTCAGGTCTGCGAGTGAACAGCTGCCTCAGATGTATAGAATAGCTCTGTGGAATGTCGTTTTTTTTCTTTATATCAACAGTTGTTTACATAACCCTCTGACTGTTTTTCACATGTGCACACTCCACTCTGGACAACTACTATCTACAAATGATGGTTAAAAAATGAAAGAAAAGCATACAGGGTTTCTGCCAGATATTAAGAATATGCCAACAACCATCCCTGATCAGATAGAGTGCATTATAATTGGCTAAATAAATAATGTTCGGAAACTGTGGGAAGCAAGTGAGTCTTTTGTCCTGTTTCTATCTCTGTTTTGCCTTCTTTACTTCCATTTCTTATTCTCTTTTCCACCCGTCCTGCATGCTGACCCACCCCTCCATTCTCTAATCCCTCCACAGAAGGTCCAGTATGACTGAGCAGCTGAGGGTTGGAGAGCTGGAGCTGACTGCCCAGGCGCTCAGAGACACTCTGAGAGACAAAGAGAGAGAGTTTGAGGGAACTGTGAGAGAGATAAGGAAGCAGCAGGCTGACAGCCACAGGTGATATTTCACATGCTACTGCAAAAGGTGGAAGAGTGCACTGCATGTTTTGTTAAGGGTATATTTTAAAATCTGTTCATTTGTTTTTATTAAATACATAGGCCTACCAGTTAAGTTTTTTCAGACCTTAGGTAACATAATAAGTAAACTACTGTAATAATAATGTGTTCCTACACAAAGAGGACATTGTAGTGCTACAACAGCTTGTGCAACCACAACAAAAATACAAATTGCATTGTAACATCTTATCTCTCTGTCAGAATCACTATTAGAGAGAACGTGGACGTGATCCGTCTACAAAAGCAGCTTTCGGACAAGGGCACGGCCCTGAGAGTCACCCAGGAGAAGTTCAACGACCTGCAAGAGGTTCGATTAAGCTTAATAATGCAGATTCAGTACTTGAGTCCACTTGGTCCACAAAAGATACATATCTTGATTTTCTTTTTGTCCCTCTTCCTTTCTTCCAGACTTATGAGAATCAGCTGGAGGAGGTGAGTCCCTAATGAATACTTCAAACCAGTTTTCTCCCTAATAAGTGAATCAGTGCTCATGTTAACTATGAGCGTGGTCACCCCAGAGTCAGAGCTCGCTGAGGAAAAGCCAGGCGGCTCTGCTGGAGAAAGTGGAGGAGCTGGCTGAGCAGCTGAAGCAGGAGAGACAGAGAACCCTGGCACTGGAGGGACAACTCACCACCTCTACCATGTGTGTACAGACCCTGGACAAGGTACTGCATCGCTCTCTGCATGTGTAAATCTAGACTGGACATGATGGAACGCAATGTCAATTTCTTTTAAAGTTTTTTTTTTTTAGAGATTGAATTATTTCTCTTTCAGCTGCAGGAGAGGATAGCAGACTTGGAGGGAGAGAGGGACCTTATTAAAGAAAACTATGACACTTTACTAGAGAGGTAAGAGTTGACAAGCGACCTGGAGTTCCTAGAAAAGCGCTAAATAAATACAAGTTATTATTATTATTATTATTATTATTATTATTATTATTATTATTATTATTATTATTATTATTATTATTATTATTATTATCTTCTAAGCCCTGCAAAACAATCTCTAAGATCTAATGCAGCATCTTATCCAGGAGGGAAGGATGAGACCTTTGCTTTTTCTAGAAATTGTTGAAAAGTTGCTGTGCAAAGGCAGCAGAAACATGACTTTAAGCAAGACATATTTTTTCTTTCCCAGCACCTTATCCCTGCAAAGCAACCCTGACGGCCATGTGGAAATACACACAGAGGTGGAGGAGGAGAGGGAGAAAGAGGGAGAAAACGTCTGCAAGACGGACATCCAGAGACTGGAGGAGATGCTGCAGGCTGAGAAGGAAGGGACAGTCCGTCTGGAGCTGGAGAAGGACAAACTGAGACGAGAGAAGGAGATATTGGAGGAGCAGAGGGAGCGAGACAGAGGTAGGAGTCTCAGCCTAAGGGCACTGCATCTGCTGCAGTTTGACAATGGACAATTAGTTAAAGAAGATACCGCCCACTCTTCAGTAACAAAGTAAAACCCTACAATAATTCCCAGTCACATTTATTCATTTATGTGTTCTGGCTTTCCTAGAGTTCTCTTTATTGATGAGAGACAGACGAGAGCATCTGGAAGGAGAGGTTCTCCAGTACAGAGAGCAGGTTTCTGCTCTGCAGCACAGAATGGACTCTGTCACCAAGGTGGGAGACGACGCACTGTATAGTATTCTCCTGTTAACACATCAGTATGTCGTTTGTTTACATTGTGTAATACACTTTTCAGCACATATCCTGACACAGTTTTCATCATCTCTCTCTTTTTTTCTTGCAGGAGTTTGACATGAGTGTTGAGGAGCTCAGTGAAACTCTGGTGCAGATCAAGGTTTGCACACTTGTTAAATTTCGTTAAGGACTGCTTTGAAAGACCAAATAAAATATTTGAAACCTTTTGGTATGTTTTTCGTCTAACTGTAGGCGTTCAGGATGCAGCAGGAGAGCAGGGCGGGGCTACGTTTCCTCTCTGTCGATGGGAAGGTGGAGGATTCGCCCCGCGAGCTGGCAAACATCCAGGCATCGCATGCTGAGACTGTGCTGGAATTACAGAAAACCAGAAGCCTTCTATTGCGGGAGCACCGTATCAGCAAAGACCTGCAGGTACATACACACACCATACTGTTTTGTCAAATCCTAATCAGGTCCAACAGGCCTGTGATCCCATTTTAACAGAACTTGTCTTCAATGAAACTTTACTTCTCAAGGAAGAGTTGAACACAGTCAACCAGAAGATGGAGAGCGAGAGGGAGGAGAGCAGGAGGAGGATGGCAGAGAAAGACAAACTTTTATCAAAAAGGGCCCTTCAGATCTACACTTTACAAGGTATGAACAACAACACTTATTTCTGTATTAACAGCAGAGGCAAGAGTTCAGTAGCTTTTCAGCTGTGTGTCACTGAATATGATTATACGATATTGAAAGTGCTCAGAATCCCAAAACTCTTTACTTTTCTATTTGCACTCCACAGCTCAGTTGAAAGAGTTAGCATACAGCCCCAGGAACTACAAACGGACCATGCCAATACAGTACACCTGGCCAGCTGGAGACCAGGAGGTGGTACAGCCCATTGAAGACGACTTGTCTTTTTCTCAACTGAGGGCTGGGGAGTCACTGTTGGAGATCCACCTTAAGGTTTAAAAACACAAAGGATCTGTACCTAAATTAGTTATTTTTTAATTGAAATTCATTTGAAATCAGTAATGTTGTATTTTTCTCACCTCCAGGGCACCACCTTCACCCCAGCAGGGCTCCGTACTATGGGCATTATCTGCCCGGGAGTGGACGGAGGTGAAGACGTTGTGACCTTCTGCACCTACGGCCTCTTGGACTTTGAGGTGCATTCCACTCCGCTGGTGTCGGGCAGCCAGCCCAACTACAGCTTCACGTCGCGCTATGCTCTAACAGCCCGAGACCTGGGCCGGCTGGGAGGGCAGGGCTCCAGGGTCAGAGTGGAGCTCCACCAGGCTTTAGGAGGCGTCAGGTTTGTGACACATGGAAGTGGACAGATGTCCCTAATGGGCGCCATGGAAAGAAGAGGAGAGCGCATCAGTGGATGTGTCAATATCACAGGTGAGTTATGTTGTACAAAGAACAATATGTACAGTATACTGACATGCAGTGAATAACGCTATGAAGTTCTTCTATACTTGTAATTTTTCTTTTACATCTTCTTTTGAAATATGAATTAATAACATAGTGCACTTGTTAACAGTGTGTTAACCACCATTCAATTGATAATTAGGATTCCAACCATGACTAAAATCTGTCTGTCTCTGTCCAAGGCTCTGAGGGTGAAATTGTTGGTGTTGTGGATTTCTGGGTGCGCCTGTTTAATACTGCAGAGCCCATCGACACTGTGGCAGAGAGAGGAGTAGCTATACAGAGGAGCCCCTCGCACATCTTTCTTGGCTGGCAAGATGTTGGTCACGAGGTACAAGACCGTTATTTAACCCATTGATGACTATGGCAATCTAGGATGCATGTCCTTAATGCCTGAGGGTTTTCTGAAAAAATAGTAGGAATTGTCAAGTCTACCAAAACCTTAATATCTAAGCCTGTGTAGCACATAGAAACATGAAATAAAATACATTTAAAAGTTAAGGTTCACAGGTTTTATTTAAACATGCTCCCTTAGCGCTTACAAACCAACAAATATTTCTAAAAATCGTCAAAATGAGATGAATTAGAAAATTATTAAATATTGTTAATAAATAGATGCAATGTGTTGTGTGATTTTCGTCAGTAGTCTATAGTAGACCTTGATTCTGCGTACCAAACGCCACTAACTGTTCTGTCGCCGACATAGCTGGCGTATTTTTTTAATTATTTTGTTTTATTTTTTTATTTTTTATTTTTTTGATTGACATGATTTTTGGCAAACCACACAACTTTTGGGTGGTCACGTGGTCTTAAAAAAATCAACAAAACCCACCTCATGTGTATTTGAACCAATGACAGTGCATTCTATGCTGGGAATGCCATGAAAATTAGATAAAGTAATAATGCTGCGCGACGCAGCATCAGGCAGGAGAGCCAATGTGGCATCGCGCAGCAGCCGTCATCAATGGGTTAATGATAATATTTTGATATCGTTAAAGAATCAACCAAATTATGAAAAAAAACGTATATTCTCACTTCAATGCAAAATTTGTTTTGAATGACATTTTCCAATGATGTTTGCAGGAGTTACATGACTACGGTGGGGGAATCCCCAATGAGCTGGTGGTAGTGTTGGAACGCTGTGTGGGCCTTAACGCTCGCTGGCCTGGACTTCTTCCTGACGCCTACCTGACGTACAGGTTCTATGACCTGCCGCCTCACGTCTCTCCAACGGTCCAGTGCACCGCTGACCCCGTGTTCAATGACACCGCCAGATACCCACTAGCAGTCACAGCTGATGTGTTGCACTACATGAGGTATGATAGTCTGGATTCTGGTGGGATAAATGCTAGTGATTCAGATTATATTGAAGTGGACATTCACTTCCTTCTTAGAGTAAAGTTGACTCTGAACTTTAAGTATTTGACCAAATATTTGAGTATCTAAAGAATTTCAAAGGAAGATACTGCTTTTGATAATCCCCATCTTTCCCTATCTCTTTAAAATATTGACAACATTCGATTTTGCTTTTCCCCAGGTCTAGCAGTTTGTGGGTGTATGTGTTTGATGACAGCGATGAGCATATACCACCAGCCTATCTGGCCAAGACCCCAATACCACTCCTAGCCTTGGCTTCAGGCAGGGAGATCAGAGGTGAGAGAGAGAGACAAGTTCTGAAGCAGATCTGAAGCTATTATTAGAGGAAGTGTTCACTTAATCGAAGATGGAAGCTAACACGACAATTTACAGAAATCCATCATATGGCAAACGTTTCCCAGAATTAGTCCCATGATAGCATTTTCTTTCGTCTTCCCTCTATACCTGCCTAAACAACAGAACTGATCATATTTAGTCCATGATGAGTTAATAGTTTCTGGCTAGAAGATAAACTAATCCCTCTGAAACTTTACTCTGTGTTTTAGACTCCGTATTGTAACATTGTCCAATAAACAGAGCTTTCCCATTTACTCTCTGCCCTGCCAGGTGACTATGTTCTGAGGGATCCTGCTGGTGGACCTCGGGGTATGGTCAGGGTCATGGTTAAATGGAAGTATCCCTTCCAACCATCGCTGGACACTGTGCTGGGTAGGCAGAGGGCACAGGACACAGCGAGGGAAAGCACTGAGAGGGAGGTGTCACCTAAGCCCATAGCCAAGCCCAGAGTGAAGGTGAAGTTCTTTATTCTACTGTGTCAAATGGTTTGGGGACTACCAGTAATGCTCTGATAAACTACACATTTATGAACTAATGAAAAACTATGACAACTTTAACTCTCTCTCTAAAAAAAGAAAAGTACCTCTAAGGAATGTTCGGTTTGCTAACACTAAGTCATAGGTTGAGTGCATCAAGAAGTCTTTGAAGATCACTGTAAATGCTAAAAGCAAGGCATAAAGACATTTGCTGTACCCTATCCTTATACCCGTTCTTCTCTGGCTTTACTACAGTCTCAGTTCCTCGAGCCAAGAGAAACCAAAGAAACTCAGAAAGAGACTATAGTTTGGGTAAGCACCTACTAAAGCTTCCATGATAATTCAAGCATATACTGTAGAACCCTTTTGTTTACCAGTGTATCCATCTGTGTTCACAGCCCCGGCCTCCACCTGTCAAACAGAAAAGCTCACAAAACATACGACCAGAGCCATCCACCTCTGTGAAAACGCGGGCCGGGAAGAGATCCACAAAGAGGCCACCTGACATTTACCAGCGCACACCCCATCTGACACCGGAGCCAAGACTGACCACGCCAAGGAAGTAAGGAAAAAAACACTGTTCATTCCCATTACAATTTGCAATCTAAACATTCAAAATACATATAATGTCTTAAACACTTTATTAGTGTTGTTATAATTTTCCCATCTCAAGATAAATGAAGATAACATATGATTTAATCTCATTTAAGATCTTCAGAGAGAGCGTCACCCGCGACATGGTCAAGGAGAAGCTCTGCCAGCGATGCCAAGACTCAGGTAGGAGCTCACTCTCTCCCTTCTGCTGAAGTCATTTTCAAAGTAAATACTTTTTTTTATTTAAATGTTATGCAAGGAAAACATTGACATCCACTGAGAACTGGCTGGTGGTGACTGGGCTCATTCTTTCTTTTCAGAATCAGGTTTCAACTGATGAAGATGAGGAGGAAGGGGAGAGGAGCGAGAGTGGTAACTACTATCAAAACACATACAATAGGCCTGCACACCTGCTATTGGTTTCTCACAGGAAAAATCTGTGATCATTTAAACCAATCTACTTCACAACAAAATATACCTGGAACACGATATGAAAATGTAATTTAATTCGCTGATTAAAAAAAAACAGTTCTTCTCATGTTATTTTCTTTAAATACACAGCTGCTGCAGGACACAGTGAAACCCAAGAGTCCTCAGAGTCAAGTTCCTCACAAAGCGACATTATCGTCATTCCCCCAAAACGGAAAATGAGGAAGGTAGGAAGTAACTGTGTGAGTGAGAGGGACTGAATGTGTGAATGAAATAGAATAGAAGGTAGGGTTAAGCATCACATTGTGCTGTCAGTTTCATTTGTACTTCTGTTGATCTAGTTTTTAAATGAGCAGGCCAGATATTATTATGATATAGTTTCATCTTCTTCAGTCAAGGTTTGTGAGCCGAACACAATTTCTTTTGCGTTTCAGGGAGACAAGCTGAGAGTGGAGATTCTGTCCCTGACGTTTGAACCGTTGGCCCACGTGGCGCTGGACGAGTCTGTGCAACGTGTCTATGTGGAGTATCGGCTGCTGGGCGTCCCCATGGAGACCACCGAAACACCCATGTCCCTCCGCAAGCCCACAGAGGGAGAGGAGGTTCACTACAACTTCACACGAGGTGAGAGCAGGGGTTCTTTGTGGCTCCCTTTGTTTTGCTTATCTATTATAAACCCAAAATGTCTTTGTTTGTCTCTCTCAGTGATTTACGTGGATGGCTCACAGTCAGCTCCACTCAGACAGTATCTTTACACCATGCTGGAGGGCACCGACCCCAACCAGGGAAGGTAAGTGTCATCAGTGTCCTTAAACACATTAAAGTATGCGTGAATACACATCAGAATATCTCTGCAGACCCAAACCAGGAAATGTGTGGCTAAGATGTGTGTATGTATGTTTGTGTGTCCTGGAAAGGTTAAAGTTCACGGTAGTCAGTGAGCCCATGGACGATGACGAGGAGTGTTTGGACGTCGGGAACGCTTTTCTGGACCTAAAGGAACTACTCCTCACAGGAAATGATGTCACTGAGCAACAGATTGACAGTAGGTTATGGAGTGGTTTGATGCATTTTCTGTTGAGTTTTTGATCCAAAAAATAAATTTGAAATCTTTTCTATGGGTTGTATTGATTCTAAGTGAGAACTCATAAGAATGCTGCATAGTAAACTATTTACATGCTGAAAATACCTGGTACCATAGCAAGTGTAGGAAAAAATAGCAATTTAGGTAAGGATCTTCAATAATGTGTCAAATTGAGTTTTCTCACAGTCTGTCTGGCCCTGCGTCTCTGTTTCCTCCAGTCGTCAGTGTGGATGAAAACAAGGAGGTGATAGGAAATCTCAAAGTGTCCCTGGAAGCAGCGAAAGCTCTGACTGGGATTTACTGGGAGTTTCACCAGGAAAGCCAGACCAAGAAAGAAGTTGGGACGGATGAAGAGGAGGAAGAGAGAGAAGAGAAGGAGCGAGAGGAAGAGAAGAAAAAAACAGAGATACAAGTGATAGATTATGATGATGACAGTGACTTCTACTGAAAGCAATAAGTATGAAAAAAGAGAGGTCATTCTCACATTCAAGCACAGAGGAGATATTTCCTCAACTTCCTGTACAAAAGCGATGAAATAAAAAGTAATTTTTTGAAAAGCAGTTGAAGATGTTTCTTGATGTTTCCCCACAAAACTGGATATAGGCCTATTGTTTTTTCAAAAATTCCTACCTTCTCCTAAAAAGAGGGTTGAAGTAGGCCTACAAGACTGACAGAGCGGAGTTAAACTGATGATATTTACTTCTGATAAAATGTAATTTCAGGATGTTATGGGCTAATAACCATGGACATATAAAGTTAATAAAACACATTCTTCACAATATCTAAGATGGTTGGTTTACTCCTATTTTTTATTTATTTATTAATAAAATGACTACAAAGTTCCAAATAGGCATTTGAAAAGCCTGGTAGGCCTACCAGTTTTAGTAGGTTTTAATGTCATCATTAAACACAAAGTGAGTCAATCAAACCAGATCTAATTTAATTTGGTGATCCACAATAGCTTAGCGAGACCGTGATGCAAAGCGCGCACGAAAATTGTAATATTTCCGACAGTATTTAAAGGCGGCTTAAAATCGGGCACCTGTTGAGTGGAGTAAAAAAATAAAACTTTTCTTGCATAGCTGCTGGTATAACTGTTCAGGCGGGGGTCAGTTGGCGAGGCCGCTGTGCGTTCGCATGCCAAAATTAAAAAACGTCCAGATTGTGATGATTCGCTTCTAAACAAAGTTGTCTAACGTTTGCTAAAACATACACGAGGCGCCAGCCACGAGCCAAATTTCAAACAGCTAGCGTTGGTTAGCTCCTAAACACAACAATGGTAAGTCATTATTTGTCTCCTTGTGTTAGTATTAGCCTGTTTATTAGGTTAGTTTTATAAGTGTATCAATGCTAACATGAATTTATTCGCCGTAATACAAAACAAACGTTTGGCATTTTAATTGACAGGAGATGAAGAGTGTGAGTCACCATCAGGCCACTCAGCTGCTCCACAATAAGTTCATCGTGGTGCTGGGAGACTCCAGTGAGTTATAACTAAATTCACTTTCTCGTTAAAGTGTTCTTTTAAAGGTTTAAGAGCTCCTCAATGAATGAAAATAAACTTATTTTCAGTGCATTAGCCCTGAATTAGCTAATTAAAGTTCTGCTTGATAAAACTAACATTAGTGTAGACTGAAACCCTACACTCTCAACACACATCCTTGAACACAAATAGTTCACTCAAACATACATTGAGAAATTTATGACAAAAACTTTATTGATTTAAATTCTTACAAAAAAATATAGACTTCAGATCATTTGTCGTCATTTATGAACCTGTCTGGTTGTATCCACTTAAACCTGCAGTGTGTAGAATTTTGGGTTTTATTTCCTAGCAGATTTTGTAGAAAATGATTATAATATCCACAAGTACGTTTAATTTAGTGCATAATAGCTGAATTTTTTTTTTTATAATTATTTTTGTTTCCCTTAGAAAGGGTCTCATATATGTCCATATTTCTGCATATTTTGGACCAAGGCCTAGTGCCGCCATCTTGAAAGTGTCATAGTTGGAATGTCATCAGGTGCATTGTTTAAAATTTAGAATTGTTCTTGTCCTTGAAGGCCACTGTAGCTTCTGTTATTATTCAAAAGGTGTGGGGTTACCCAGGGACTGTTGCATTCTAGAACTTTGTAGAACTTTCTTGATGATGTCATATTACACACTGCACCTTTAAATTAAGGTGCATGCCGTTTACAGCAGGCAGAACTCTGCAGAACATGGGCCCGCTTACTAGTCGTTGGACCATTTGCCAGCTTCCAACAGTCAGGAGAGCTTTATTGGGTCGCTCGGTTGTATGCATTGGTCATTTCATTACACTGCCTGCTTGGTTATGCTCTCTGTATCTCATCCTCAGTTATGCGGTCTGTGTATAAGGACATAGTTATGCTGTTGCAGAGGGACAAGTATCTGACTTTCAAACAGCTCAAGAGCAAGGTCAGTGATGTTTAGATGACAAGAAGGATTTTGTGGACTGTAAGTAGTGTGCGTTTCTGTTCTCCTCACTCTATCTGTCTCCTTCAGGGGGAGATGAGCTTTGAACAGGATTGTCTGGTGGAAGGTGGGTGTCTGGGTCAGATGCACAATGGAACAGAGTACCGGGAGGTTCGGCAGTATCAGTCCGCCCACCACCTGGTCCGCTTCTACTTTGTTACACGCATCTACTCTCGCTACATGCAGAGCATCCTGGAGGACTTCCGCTCAGGACTCAAACCAGATGTAGTGATCGTCAACTCCTGTGTTTGGGACATTTCAAGGTGGGAGCTGTCTTTTTTGAAGACTAATCCTGTATTGATTAATGTATTAAATCAAATGTGATTTGGTCCAACCAGCTTATCCCATCATATACACTCCTGACTTTGTAAGTCTGTGGGTGGGGCAATAGCTGAGCAAACTCAGGTGTGTGTTTTTTTTGAATTGCCGATAATGTTTACGTTTCCTAAAGGCTGTGGTTTCTTCATTTCTCCCTCATCTCCGCCTCTTGACATAACGGCAAGGGTGAGGAAGGTGTGGGTGGTTGTGAACAGTTGTTTGCAACCATATAGCTGTTGATATTAGCAGAGGACAAAGCACTGCTCAATTGAAATGTTTCAGGTTTTCCTGTACCACAATAAGAACCATAAGCGCACAAGCTGCACCAGGACCACCATAAGCTGTTCCCTGGTGTAAGGTGTCACTGAATGTCTTTTGATGAAGCCCTGCTTTGATCAATTTGCTCATAGCTAATTTGTGATGTCCCTACCCGTGTTCTGTTTTGTAGATACTATTCTAAATGGATCATTGACTACAAGGAGAACCTACATCAGTTCTTTGAGGCGCTGAGAGAGATCCTGCCTGAGGAAAGCCTGACTGTGTGGAACCTCACCATGCCCTTAGGAGAGGGGATCAGAGGGGGTTTCCTGGTGCCCGAGGTACGTCATCGGCACCAGAACTAAACCTAATAGACACGGAATCTGTTTTAAAGTATCTCTTTAAACCTTCTTGCTGGGAATTCACATAAGGCTGCATTCACACCAAATCAGGCGATCTGGCAAAAAAGCAGGTTTATAGTTTTTTGATTCAATCCATACAGACAGAAAGAGGTGTGTGTGGTTTAAAGTAATCAATTACCAATTAAGGGAGGTTGCATCATTAAAACTAAAGAAATGTCTAAGCTTGACCCTGTTTTTTTTCATGTTTTCCAGCCTCAAAACGTTTTCCTCTCTCTCCCTCCTTCACCTTTTTAGATTGAGCACAAGGCTTCCCATCTGCGTTTCGATGTGATCGAAGCCAACTTCTACAGCGGGACTCTGGCTGACGCGTACGGGATGGATGTGTTGGACCTCCACTTCCAGTTCCGCTTCTCCCTGCAACACCGCACCAGGGATGGAGTCCACTGGAACGCCATCGCCCACCGCAGGATTACCTCTCTGCTGTTACAGCACGTTGCACAGGCCTGGGGCGTCATAATGCTCTGCCCAATGACTGCTGTTGGTGAGGACTACACGCACGCACGCACGCACATGCACACAATCTAAAACAGTGTTTTTCCCGTACTGTTTGAACTCTTCAGATACACACATTACTCTAAAAACTCTGTCTTTTTGATTGAAGATATGCACCCACCAGCCTTTGTTCTAATGCAAAGGAATTAACCCATTGATGACAGCTGCTGCGCGATGCCACATTGGCTCTCCTGTCTGATGCTGCGTCGCGCAGCATTATTACTTTATCTAATTTTCATGGCATTCCCAGCATAGAATGCACCGTCATTGGTTCAAATACACATGAGGTGGGTTTTGTTGATTTTTTTTTAAGACCACGTGACCACCCAAAAGTTGTGTGGTTTGCCGAAAATCACGTCAATCAAAAAAATAAAATAAAACAAAATAATAAAAAAAATACGCCGGCTATGTCGGCGACAGAACAGTTAGTGACGTTTGGTGCGCAGAATCAAGGTCTTCTATAGACTACTGACGAAAATCACACAACACATTGCATCTATTTATTAACAATATTTAATAATTTTCTAATTCATCTCATTTTGACGATTTTTAGAAATATTTGTTGGTTTGTAAGCGCTAAGGGAACATGTTTAAATAAAACCTGTGAACCTTAACTTTTAAATGTATTTTATTTCATGTTTCTATGTGCTACACAGGCTTAGATATTAAGGTTTTGGTAGACTTGACAATTCGTACTATTTTTTCAGAAAACCCTCAGGCATTAAGGACATGCATCCTAGATTGCCATAGTCATCAATGGGTTAAATGGGATTTTTAATCAGTGAAACTAAATTAACATGAGTTTGTTCTTTTCAGAGAATACTGGGGTTCCTAAGCAGAAGCAGCAGCAGCAGCAACAACAACAGCCGCCGCCGCAGCAGCAGCAGCGTCGTCCAGCCTTGGTAAAAGCTTTCAACCCTCCAGGTAAGACTTCAGGTGATGAGGGAAAGCGAGCAAGGGTCAAATTAATCCCAATTACCACATGACCTTCTAAGATGAATGGTAGAGTCATGAGTTTGACTATTATATCTTTAAAGTACTTCATTTGTTTCTATTAAGATATACAAAATGGCGGACAGTAACTGTGGTTTATACTGTTACATCGATGTTAAAGATTCCCTGTTAAACCTTGGCTTTGGTTTCCTTTTTTGTTTTTGGGGTTTAGTTTAAAAGTAAAAGCTGTAAAAGCCTAATTTATGTTGCAATAATAGGTTAAAGTCCGCAGGGACACTGTAAGGCTGTTTCCACAGTTTGGAGTGTGACCACAATATTATTATAACAAGAATCTTGTTAGCTCAAGTGTTTCTTTGTTTGCTGATGCATTTAATGCTGCTTTTCAGGAGGGTTTCACGTACGGACCAACTGCAGCTACCCCTATGCTATCAACACTTTTTCTTCTGCCATGGGTAAGACTTAAAGCATTCTCCCAGATGTTCTATTGGTTTATATGTTTTTTTATTTCACATCATAGTTAAGTGTCTTTTTGATTTGTGTTAAAAATGAATCAAGCTGTTTTACTTAACTAAAAGTTATTGCCACTTAGTTTACTTCATGGCCAGTTGTGTTGATTTTTGTCATTTGGAATCAACAGCCAAACTAATGATGTCACATTAAAGTATTCATCTAAAACATCAACAATGAAATGTCAGGTCCTTGTGCAGGGGAGGAAATCATTTCAAAGGAGGGGGAACATACCATCGCAACCCCACACTTTGTTTTTTCTGGATTAAGTCTTTAACTTTCTCCTATCACCACCTCCCTCTTTTGTCTCTTTACAGACCAACTCCGATCAAGGGGGAGTTTTTACAACGGCGGCTACAGTGAGGAGTTCTCCAGCGATGCCTTGCCTTTTAACTTCATGAACTTCCAGGAGAACAACCTGCAGCCACAGACCAATCACAATGAGGCTGCTGCAGCTTACAACAGGCAACAAAACAGAAGTGGTAAGTGTACCATTTATATCCGCTCATCAGCATCTGTAGAGTGACTAACTGATTGGAGATGGTGTATTTTTCAAGTTCACTCTGCACTGTGAATATTTGACCAAGGTATCTGTGGGTCCTTGGACTAGTTATCCAAAGTGTCTTTTTGAGCTGTATAGCCTTTTAACCAGTCCTGAATGTTGCTCAGGTATCGAATACAAGCATCCCCACCACTCGGAGCCCTACAACGAGCTCCAGCATCAGTCTGTGATGAGAAGCAGACACAGCAGAAACCACTATGCTCCGTACACCCATCAAAGACCAAAGCAGTATGACCGCCACGGCCGCTACTACTGAGGCAGGGTGTTTGACAAGGTTCACTGTCTCACACATACATTTCTTCCTCATTCCATATTTCATTTTGTTTCTATATTTGTGCTCTTTTAGTTGTTTGAATTTTTGTGTTTGTTCTTTGACACCAAATATTTCAATTTTTTCAAGCGTTTTTAATTCTGCACTTGTGTCTAATGTTGTGTTCTAATAATGACTGTTGGAAGATTTCAAGGAGTGTTTTGACAATACACTTGTATTAAAATTAATCATTTATTACAGCTAATGATCCTTCTGATGGCTCTTTATGTCCCACATAAGTATGGTATAAAGATTGTTATTTTTTTTTAGGCCTCAAGTACTTATTTCTACATCAGTTAATTACAGCGATTTGCTATGATGTATCAGGATCTGTTTGCCTGAGCCAGGATTCAAAGTAATTCTGCTACATTTGTGTATAACAGTTTAGGAATATAAGAGGCTTTGTTACAAACATTAATATGCCATGCTGTTGTTACTGATGTTGGAGAAAATAACTAAAATTTATTTTAATAAATGTTCAGTAACATTGAAGTGATTATTTTGGGGTGACTAAAATGGAACATGTAATTGTTGTGTGTGTGTGTGTATATTTGTATATTTCACAACCATATTTTTGCAACTTGTCACCTCAAACTAAAGTTCAGTACTTAGATAAAATTCCTGCCATCCTAAATTATTTAAGAATGTAGGCTAACACATGGGAACTTTTTTTTTCCATTAAATCTGTGCTCCGTTTTCTTAACCCTTGTTTCAGGCAAACATTTCCAGAGGTCAAAAAATTGACTGATTCTCAGAAGTAATTTTCTTGCTTTTAATTGCATGAATGACTACAAATACATTAGATACAAAGGGGGAAAACAAATCAATAGGTGCTAGTAGAGTATAATACTTGTTGCTAGGCTAGCCTTCGCCTTTCCCACAGTTGGTAAAAACCAGTGCATACACACTTGATGAAAACATGACACCTTCATAATGTTACATTCAGTAGTCAAATCCATTCTTGACTTAATGAACACCAATCCGATTTACGTCTGCTATGTCTCAGTTTTAGTGCTCTAGTGTTAACCTATATTGGATACAATTTCCTGAGGACAGTGAAAAGCAAAAGGGATAAATAGAAGAATGTTGAAGATGGAATGAGAATAAAGAACAAAAGCTTTTCTTGATGTGCTGTCAATCGTGGTGGTTGGCCAATGGCCTGCAGTCTCAGGCCATGAGGAGACGGTGAACCTTCTGCAACTGCTGCTGTGATAGGACGAGGCGGTGGACCTGTTCCTGTCCATGGGTGCAGGGAATGGCAACACGACCCACAAACACTGTTCCTCCCTGCTTCTCTTCCTTGGCCTGGGAAAAAACACACGTATGTGTGAAATCTTCTGACTAGAAAAGAGGAAACTTTTTAAATCTTGAAATGATGATGGATGTTTGTAGTGTATGAGTCTACCTTAACAAAGGAAGAGACTGGGAAGGTGGCGAAATCTGAGGAAATCTTTGCTCCAGGCTGATGGGAGACTACATGCTCAGCTACTTCTCCCTGAAACAGAAAAGAGTCCCAATGTTTGCTTTTGTATCGCTGACAGCTCGATGGCAAGGTAAAGGTGAATAGATTGAAATCTCAAGTTGTCACCTTGAGTTTGTCCAGAGCATTACTGAGGTTCTGAAGGCGAGCGGTCTGCTCCATCAGCTGGGCACTGGCACTAACTAAGGTTGAGGGAAAAAAATAAAAATTAACTCTTACACAAAGGAGAGGAAGGTCTAGAAAGTGAGACACACACAAACCTGATGTCTTCCCGGTGACGTCCACCACTTTAACCTCGGAGCTTAGCTTGAGCAGGGTTGCCAACAGTTGGTCAGTCCTGCGATAGATGCCTGTGGTCAGTCCTTCAGGTGGCATGGAACTGTCCTTGGACATTTGTGGTAGTTTGGGAGGACAGAGTGGAGGCAGGGAGGCCAGTTGGGCTCTCATCTTCTCTGCCTGGAAGTCAAGTATACTCTAGGTCAATATTACCAGGGTTTGGACAGATAGAACAATACATACAATAATACCAACACCAGTGTACCTTAAGTCTGTTGTTTTCATTCTTGAGGTGTTTAATTCCCAGTCTCTGCGCTTCAACCTGCTGCTGGAGGAGAGGAGAGTCCACCACTTGGACTGGTCCTGCCAGGGATGGAGGCAGACCTGATGGAGAGAAACCCAGACTGGTGAGAGACATTCCATCTGGCAACACATCACTCATTAAAGCCCCTGTAAACCCAAATCAACAAAAATCTTTCTAACTACGTCATTTGGGAAGTTATTTGCAAAATGGTAAGCATCTGAAAACAGTTAAGCATATTTATCAATCCGAATGAAAGATATCATTTAGGTTTGATTAACTTCACAGGAATTCGGTTTAGATGAGGCAGGCTATGCTCTGGTTCTTATTAAACAAGTATTTTAAACCAATCACAGCAGTTCTCTGCCAAACATAAAAACAATGACTGTTGCCATGGAGACCGTTTGATACGGCAACACCCACACAGTCCTGTCATATATATTTTTTTTTTAACTAATTTTGATAATATTTATTTATAATATTCAATTACATTTTTGTAAAAGCTTGTTAAGACACCCTACCCCAATATAATGTTATGATTTTGTTTTGTATTTTAGACCATCTTTCCAAAGACTGTAAGACTTTTGTGATTCCCAAAATCCGATCATTAGCTGGTTATTCAAAAAGTTGAATTTGAGACCAAACACAGCATCGCCATTTACAAACAAAAATTACCACAACCAAAGAGTAATTCACCTCCTGCTGATCCCTGAACAATGGAGGCAATCCCAGAGGACGGAGAGCCTCTCAGGCCTTCGATGGTCATCTTGGATTGGTTATTAATGCGTTGTTTCAGCTCTGCCTTCTCCGCCTCCAGCTGGTCGATATCGGCCTGCAGTGCATCCATGGTCTCCTCAAACTCCCTGAAGATGAGCGGAGAGGAATGTGAGCGAGCGAGCAGGAAAATAAGAAAGTGAAATGTGCCTCGGTTAATTCCTTCAGCTGGCTTACTTTTCTTTCTTTTTGAGTACGGCGAGGTTGTCGTCCAGTTTGGTCTGGATCTTCTCCACCCGTTCATCTGCATCCTTGGTGGAGGTGTCCAGTTTCTTCTCCAGCAGACTCAGACGCACGTTGGCCTCGCTCAGCTCCTCGCCCTGGAACAGAGAGAGAGAGAGGTACCACCATGTTAAATAGGCAGATCCGGTTCCTGATTATTTTCATTTCAAAGTGGCAGACTCATTTTTAGAACCATTCAAAAGAGAAAAGGCTGAGTGACTTAGAAGTGTTTTGGTGTGTCACCTTGATCTTGAGTGACTTCTTGAGTTCCTTCATGGCCATCTCTCTGTCTTCTAGTTTGACTCCCAGACCCTCAGCGTCAGTCATCTCAGCCCTAACGGAGGATGCTCTCATCTCCACTGGAGGATTCTGAGGACGATAGACATGAATCAAATTGTAGGAATGGGAACAGGGAGGGAGTGACAAACAGCAGAAACATACTTGGATTTGAATGTTTCAATTGAAAATATTAAGGCTTGTGAATATACCTTGCCCTGTGGTTTGTCAGCGTCATACTCCCCTTCCTGCATGGCGGTGGCCATCTTGTTCATGGTAGCAATGACGGAAGAGCAGGACTGACGCAGACACTCTGGCCCGTTGAGGCCTTGAGAGCAATACACCTTGGAGAACAAATGTAGATTCAGTACAAAATAACACAGCTAGCTGCTAGCTAATACAATCCCTACATCTGCTCCAATGCAAAAGAACTAGATAAGGCAGTGAGCGGTTTAGTTTAGAGATTAAAGTGTCTTTTAAATCAACTTATTTTATGTAAATGCTAAATAGAATAATCCAATTGCTCCATTTAAGCCAAACAAAAAGACCTGAAATTGATTATTCACATGTTAACTACCTGCTCCACGACCTTGCAGGCGATGTCCTCCAGTTTGAGAGCATTGAGCCCCTCCTGTTCTGCCAGAGGAGCGATCATCTGAGCTCCAGCTGCAGCCACCTCCTGCAGCACGGCCACCACGCGGGTGTGTTGGCGCCTGCACTCTGTCAGCATCTCTGACACCTTCCCGGTGAGACAAGACAGATACCAGTCAAATGTATACTTGTGTGTGCACGTTAGATGGTCAATGATCATGAGAACGTGTTGATAAATTATACTGAGGATAATATTAATAGTATGGAAAAAGAACTTCCAAGTTGCTCTTGTCATGTTGAACTCTGGTTTATTTTACTGTGTGTTGTTTCTGTATCCCATCATACCTGTGATGCAAAATTGAGAGCAGCGGGCACTCCAGCTACATCTGTTCCGGGCATGCGACGGCGGATCTTCTTGCAGAACTGTTTGATGTCGGAGCAGGAAGTGTCCAGGTCCTTTAGGAGGACAGCCAGGCCAGAGCTCTCCTGACCTGGGGACAGGAACGCACGCAGGCGGGATACCTCCACTCCCATGCAGTCCAGGGCACTCTGGGTAAACTGTAGGTGAAAGGGAAAAGAGGGATTAGTAAGAAAACTCTACTACTACATTCTCATTCAGTGGTTGACACTAACGGTTGCCCGCTTGCCCGGGGCAACTGAAAATAATGTTTGGGCAAGTTGAGATTGCTTCTTGGTTGCCCGGGCGGACAAGTGGATTTTAGAGGGTTTGTCTGTAGTATAGGCTGTGTATTCATGTGTTTTACAGTCTGCAAAACATTTTTTTTCCGCTAAGTCACACAAAATAGATCGGCTATATTCGCAATTGAGCAGCTGTGCGCGGCAGCCAGAAGCATCACGGTCGCTCTTTCGCACTCGATCTCTCTATCTCTCTCTCTCACACACACACACACACACACACACACACACACTACACACACACACACACACACACACACACACACACACACACACACACACAGCCTGTGTGCGCGCAGTTTCGCTGTCTACGTTCCGAAAGCCGGCTCTATCCTACGGACCTGGTTCCGCTATATTCAAAACCCAGAAATGATTAATGTTTGAGCTTATCGATACCGCTATGGAGTCCAGTAGGCTAGGTCACATTATATAATTTTAAATATCGAGTCGGGTCATCTTCATCTAATTAGGCCTACTTCAGCGTATTATTCCATCACTGGACCACATCATGGACTGTAAAAGTGTTCTACCTTCGACTGTCTTGAAGAAACTCCTTCCACCCGCTCCGTCTCCAAAAAAAAAAAAAAAACTCTTGTCTGCTGAGCCGCTGCCGCTGCAGACGGGCTCCGCACCGTCTCATCATTCATTCAATGCAGCGGTCAACAGACGAGAGACTGTAGCAAGTGACAAGTCCCGCAGTTAAAAAAACGGATAGTTTTTAAATCCATATTAAAATCGGCAGGATAAGACCTAGTTAGCTAAAAAAAAATCGCAAACGGTTCAAATGTGATGTGTTCAGGTCGGCTCAGTAAAATGATTATTAGGCAAAGGTCAATAAAATTACATCATGATGTGTTCAAATGTACCATCAAGAAAATAAGAAATTTGAGTTTTTCGCGGGAAGCTTGAATAATAGCCTACAGTTTGGGTAAAAAACTTGTTTTCCCAGCAATATAAACTAAATAGTAGGCCTAAATATGGAATTATGACCTGCTTAAAGTCCTATCCAGATCTCTGCTCATCTTGTAAGCAATTAAAGCAGTTCTCTTTAAACAAAATAATAGAAAGGTATTGATAAAGATTTGGATTGTGGAGTCTTTATAATGGTATCAATATGAATAGAAATGAATGATCCCCCTCCTTACTTACAGTGTAACTGGGCAATAGCTTTAACATGGTGGACTTTAATAATTTTATGGCACACAATCACTTTTTGGCACAATGTGACCGTTTTAAATAAGTAAAATTGTTCTGTGGAAGCTAACATTCAGCTTGACTCTGAGCTAGACTGAGTTTTCTGAGCCCCTGGGCAAGGTGCATGGCAAAAAGAGGCCCTTTCACGATGCTTCAGCAGGACCAAGCGCTTGGTGTAGTGTGTGATGTCATGATATCTAGGCTTATATGAATTGTTGTTCGTTTTATGTGGTCAGGATGAGACTAGTAAGCAGTGTTTGCATTTAAGAGATAAGAGATCGCTAAAATGTATAATTCAATTAGCCTATATGTATATATCATTGTTTAACAGTTTTTTAGTTTTTTTTGGGCAAGTGAACACAACATTCGGGCAAGTAAAACATTACCTGTACTTGCCCTATGGGCAAGTGCATTTGAAACCTTAGTGTCAACCCCTGTCATTTATGTTTGACTAAGCTTGTCAAAATCCTTGGGATTATTGATATTTTTGACCACATTTTTGGGATATCTCCTGGATCAAGTGAAATGGAATCTGCTGCTATTTGTAGAAACAAATAGTAAGAATGCAGAATGCTTTTCACTGTCTACTAGGGTGAAACTATCAACATCTTAAATTAATAGGTAAAGGGAATCCCAAAGCAAAAGAAGCATTAAGTACCTTAATGTGATCACCCAGCTGCACTGTGCAGTCTTCAGTGTGATCGGCCAGATGGACACTGTACAGTTGCTGAAAGACAAAACCAACAGTGAGAAACTTTGTTTAAAAAGTATATGGTGTCAATGTCTATTTGACTAAGTATATACATGTGACGATGAACATACAACATGGTCGTTTGGTATATACAGTTTATTTATTTGTAAAACAAGTTGAACAGTCAGAGATTCATTTAAAAAACCCTAAACTTTGGTTATGTTACCTGATAGTACTTGATGGCCTTGGTCAGAGGTTCCACCTGAACAGTCTCATCGAGCTGATCTTTATGCAGCAGGTCGATGAAGTAATCCAGAGAGCGCTCATGGAAACTCATTTCAGAGTAGAGTGTTCCCATGCGCTTAAAAACGTCCACGCTGCAGGTATTCAGAGCCCTACAAGCAGAGCAGGGGAGAGGGAAAGAATAGACAAGAACCGTTTTGTTAGTGAATACGATTTGCAATATTACAGCAACAGATCAATTCTGCTATTACTTCCGGCAGCACTAGACATAATACTTCAAATTTCTCCAATCACAACAGCATATTTAATTTCTGACACATTAATGCTCACTGTTCATATTTGTGCAGGGTGGCCTGCAGCAGGTTGAGGGAGTAAACCAGTCCTGAGGCAAAACTGCGCTGTTCTCCTGGAGGCCCTCTGAGCCCCGCTCCTGGGGCCATGTTCCCATTCAGGTCAAACTTCTCCTGGGCCTGTTTGCTGATCAGCTCAGCCTACCAGGTAGAGCACATACATACATAGTAAGAAGTGTCTATTAGACAAACAAACTAAGCATGACATCTGGAGTTTAAATTAACGTAACAATGAGGATTCCATAAAAATATGTTTGAAGTGAACTGTCCACTGCTCCATACCTTGCAGATGAGCCTGGGGACGAGCAGAAGGACCAGAATGCAGTCGTGGTCTCCACCGTGACGCAGGAAGGAGTCTGGCATGAAGGAGGTGAGGAGTGACACCTGTCTGTTTGATTGAGCCACTTCCATCTTCCTCAGCTCCATCTCAATGGCCTATAGGAAGACAGGTGATAGCAGAAAGTCTCAGAAGTGTCAAACTGGTGCAGTCCTATCAGTCATGATAACAGGTGAAGTGTCCTACCTTGGCATAGGCCTTGGTCTCTGCAAACTTGATCTTGAAGTCAAAGAGTTCAGCGGGGGGTTGCTGGACCTGTTCAGCGTTTGCATTCTGCTGGCTGATCAGCTCCCTGTTGGCCTCCTGATGGACAGAGAGGGGGAAAAAAGCACATACAGTGTCAATGTGTGTATGTCATTCGATTGATTCCCAGAGCATATGTGTGTTTCCCCTCCTCTTCACCCACCTGCAGCCCGATGGTGAGCTCTCTGTATTTGTTGATGGTCTGCTGGTAGTCGGCTACAGTCTCCTGGGCGGCCTCCACACGTTTCTCAGCCTCTCTGACCTTGGCTCCACTCAGGTCCACCAGCTCCCTCAGCTCCATCTCTGTCTCCCGGCCGTTCTCCTGCAGCTCATCGTTCATCTCATTGATGGCCTCCTATTGGGACAGAAAACAAAGTTAAGAGTTCAGTTATAGGATATTCATTAACTAACAGCGCTCTTTTAATAACATATATTTATCTTTCAACTTCCCTTACTTTTACCATAATGCTGGTGGTAAAGTAAATGCAAATGTATAATAGTATGATTGATGGGGGCGCTCGTGGTTATAGCGTTCCCCCCCCTCCCCCATGAGGCTCAGTCCTCGGGATCAGACCCAGGTTGTTCTCTGCATGTCATTACCCTCTATACTCCATTTCATCTTTGTCTCTCTGCAGTATAAATAAAGCATTGAAAATGGCAAAAATGATCTTTAAAAAGAAAATAGTAGGATTGATAAATGAGATTGTACGGACCAGATCAGTGACCGTTTCTCTCAGCTCTCTGACTTTCTCCTCCAGATCCAGGTTCCTCTCTGTCAGAGTCTCCACCATCTCCTCTGAGCCCAGAGCAGCATCCACCTGGCACAGGTAAACACACAAACACACACATAAGCAAGCATATGTGTGCAGTTAAATGAGTCTGACTCGGTTGTGTAACCTTAAGAAAGTAGCCTCAGAGACATCTCTGGCTGCCCGTACCTGCTCCTTCAGCTCATCGATCGTGGCCTCCGCCTGCTTGACGTCCTCCTGCAGTTTCTCCTTCTGTGTCCTCAGAGTCTCCAGCTCAGTGCTCTTCTTCTCCATTTGCTTCTGCAGCTTCACGTGCTCCTGCTTCTCTGAAGACGACAGGTCACGCATCCTGAAGAGGATACGGGAAATTCATACAAGTCATGTTATCAAGCTTAAAAAGAAAAATAATGTAATGTATAGTTCATTCAAAAGGAGCTTTTCAGACGTGTGACTGACCTAACCAACGCCTCCTTCAGCCTGCTATTCTGCTCCTCCAGCTGTTTGACTTGGTAACTTGAGGCGGCTCCATCGGAACCTGATGGAGAGAAATCAGAGACGACGCAGTGAGCAAAAAACAAGTGCACAACTGAAGACATGACAGGGAGAAAGAAAGAGGCAGAAACACATAAATAAGGGATTAAATGGCCTTTATTGATTAGCCAACAATACAGACCTTTCTCTGAGATCTCATGTCGAATGATCTCCAGGTCCATGGAGAGCTCCTCCACCTTCTCCTTCAGCGAGTCCACCTCCACCTGCAGAGACTCTGCACGCTCCTCAGCCATCTCTTTGTCCAGCGTGGCCATCTCTATGGCGTCAGCCGTGTCCGACATCTCCTCCATGTAGCGCTCCTTGCCCTCTTGGGCCTCACGGGCGTCCTGGGGGAAGGAGGTTAAGAATGCAATTTAAGAAAGTCATGTATGATGACAGTGGAGTGGCTTGTTTCATTCCTACAGGCTTGGAAAAAATACTAATTCATTCCAATTCCAAACCCTCTATAGTACTGTAATTCAGATGTATTTTGAATGATTTATTTTCCTGTGTACCTTCTTGGCCTCCTTGAGTTGTTTCTGGAGGTCAGTCTGCTGCTCCTGCATCTTGTTCTTCCACTCCTGCAGCTGCTCCAGTTGGATCTTGTGTTTCTCCAGCTCCTTCAGCTTGGCCTTGTCCTCAGTGCGCTTCATCTTCAGCGTCTCCAGCTTCTCCTCCAGGTCCTTGACCTGCGCTCGCATTGACTCCTCCTCCTGAGCGGGGGACATGTGGGGGAAGAGTTTGAATGTGCTGCTGCCTTTAGCCACATGTAGAGGATTCACTGGATTTCATGCGTGTAAAGAAACATTGACTAATTATCACCAAAAGAAAAGAAGGTAGATGTTAGATCAGACACATTCATTTGCAAAGAGTTCCCTCAATCATTTGACTATAACCTCCAAATTCACCGCCTCAAAAACAAACCTCTGCTAGAATTATTGAAGAAAAAAACTTAAAGATCCATCCATTCCCCTCAAACAATATTTCATTCAGTCTCTCAAAGTGTTCAACCATGCATTCACCACCTTATAATTCACCATGACGACATAACAAAACCAGATTTAAAGAGTAGAGATAGTGTGCTGAGGGTCAAATTGCCTCGGGATGTTATGGGCATGTTAGTAAACTCATGTCATATATCATCAGCATGCATCAAGCCACTAGAAAAAAACTCTACCTGCTTGGAAACGGCAGGTTCCGCCTGGTCAAACAATGGCGAAATGGGACAAGCTCATTTGAAATGACAAATATGATGGAAATGAAATAATGACTTTATATGAAATGTGAGACTAAATACATTTGGATTATATGCTTTTAGGTGCAATATTTTAGTTGTAAATTGCCTGTTATATTGTCAGTGACCCACCTTGCTTGTAGTAGCAAAGACCGCCACTGCTGCAGGCGATCCACTGGGCTGAGGCGTAACAGGAGCTCCCAGTGCAGACAGGCCCGCCTCGCTGACATCACCGGACAGAGAGGACGACAGGCTCTCACGGGACGCCTGTTGACCAACACAGGTGTGTGTCGAAGAGAGAGAGGGATGAAACAGTGGAGGAGAGGAGAAATGTTGAGGTGTTAAGTATTTGAACGTCAGTAAACAGTCCAATTATAAAGCCAGGAGAAGCTTATCTCCACACACAACTATTACGAACCCTGTTGAAGAGTAAAGATTCCTGATTAAAATGCTTTCCCGCTGGTTTTTACCTTGTGATAAAATACAATAATAATTTCACCTTTATCTAGTAGACCTTCACCAGTGCACCGAAGCGCAACAAAATCACCAGATTTCAGTGACAACCCAAATCAGCACTCCCACAACAGGTGAGTTGCCCTGAGAGTGGACAGAGCGTACTGTACCGTGCGTGACAGGCTGGTGCGGCTGCCGGGGCGTACCAGGAGGGAGGGGAGGGAGGTGGCAGGCATGAGCCCACGTGGAGTGCTCAACTGCCACAGTGTGATCAGAGAGACTGGGGTTAGGACTCTCAAAAAAGTTCACTCAGCTGCAAAGTGAGCCTTCTTATTAAAACACATTTTATACCAAGTCAGTTATACACCACTATCCTGTTTCGATTGTGCTCATATTGATATTGATCGATTGTTGTGACATTTGTACAAGTGCAGACAATGCAACCAACCAGCTTTCGAAAATGAGTTTGAAAACATCGAAGAGGCAAGACATATAATCCCTGTCTTTAGACACATCTTAAAATGTTATAATGCAATACTTGAGTTGTTATCTATTTCTATGGGTCATAGAAGGTACTGCATAATTATAAAAAAAAAAATGTTTATCATTTATGGCAAATATTTCTTCAGATGAAAATCATCTGCAATAGGCCACATGCAACGTAGCCCTCCAAATAGTTCAACTGTGCAGCCATGATGAATCTAAATTAATACTGAATGCCTTTTAATTTAATGCCATGTATTTCAGTTTCCAAAGCATGTTTAAAAGTATGCAAAGAGGACCTTCGCTGGGGGTTAAAATCTGGGGAATCGCATATTGAAGAGTTTATAAATATATATATAATAATAGTACATGCTTGAGTCTGGGTATCATAATGCAGAAATATGCATGGCCACAAGACAAAACATTAAAACAGTTGTAGCTCTGCCCTTGACGTAACTTGCAAAGCACCCGCAAAAAGTTGAAATCCACAAACTAACAAAACATTTCATTGTTTTGCCGTTCCCCCTGTCAGCGGTAGACAAGCTCACCTTGGCAGGGCGGCGGGAAGAGGACTGGAGGAGAGGAGGAGGTGAGTTGCAGAGAGAGGGATAGGCAAAACACACGCGCACACGCACACACACACACACACACATCCAGTGGTGAAGCAAGATAAGTGATTAGCAGCACATAGGAAGCATACCCACTGTTAATTCATAAACCAATGATAATAGCCTCGACATCTGCATGCACAATTTAGCACCATTTTAACAGTTACGTCTTGACGACTTAAGCAAGTAGGAGCAGTATGTGAACTCATGCAACAACGCAAAAAGTCACTGAACTGTGAGGTCAAAAGGAATGACAAAGACACCATCATGAATGTCTTTACTGTTGCTCTCCGTCTTAATGTGTATGCAGCATGCCTTTACCGGGATAAAAACATAAATAAAATACAGCGGGCAAACAAAAAACCACATCTGGAGCATGAAATGGAGCATGGCCACAGAAAACCAAGAGAAAACCAGAGAAAATGTCATCTATCCATAACAAGTGATGTCACAATGTCCCGTGCAAACGTCGGCGTGTGAAGGGGTCACTTAAAAACCAAAGATGAGTGGCCACATTAGTGTGAATAACAGCAACCAAGGCAAAAGCAAATGTGTTGAATTTAGATATTTCTACCTTCTTAACGCTCGCAGGTGTCTGCAAAGGGTGTTTCAAAAAAAAACAAAGAGGACAAGTCAACCCAAAAGCTGGGAGGCAAAACAGAAATTCCATTGCATTGCACAGAAGAGGAGAAGACATCTTGAAACAGAGAACATCTGGTCAGGACAACCCCAGCACAGGACAAGAGGGGGTTGTCAGTCACATTACCACTTTGAAATGATATAGTTGCTTTACTTGTCTTGTTCTACACATTTAAAACTATACATAACTGCTCTGAAAAAGGGCAAGTATTGACTTTAAAAGTTGATTTAAAAGTGAGTAACGTACGATACATTCACAAAGATCCACTCAGAAATTGAACAACATACAACTAAACTGACAAGGGACAAAGAAAAAGCAGTGAGATGCAAAGCAATGGTTGCCTACCTGCTTGCTTGTTCTGGGAGTCTCGGGAATGTCTGGAGGGAAAAACAGGTTATGAATTGTTAGCTGCCGTTAATAGCTTTGAGTAAATGGTGTTTCTAGCTTTCTGCTGGTGTTTACACTCACCTCTCTGTCTGGGTATCCTTGAAAAGCTGGATTCAGATGAAGAGTCTGGTGAGGTGGCACCGGAGCCATCTTCCACCACCTGGAGCTGTACAGCGTGACAGAGACAAACATGGGGGTTAGGATCACAACAACATGGAGATGAAAAACAGACAAATGTTCATTTGGGATCATTTAACCAGAAAGAAAAAAAGATAAAGGATATTCTATAACACTACTGAGACTTTTTTTCATGTGTTGCTGCATGAGTTATAATTGTGTATGACTAATCATCTGTGTGTATTCCTGCATACATAGGTCTGGCAACTGGGCAAACTGGATGAACTCTAAGACATGTTAAAGCTATAGTGCGTAACTTTTTTATATAAATGACTGTTAGTTACATTCAAGCCATTGCCAAATAAGTTGACACAAAATTGATTAAGCCAATCAGCTCCACAAAACTCTGTATTACTCAGTATGGCAGCGTTTAGAAGCTGGTGTAACAAGTAATTAAGTATAACAAGAATCAGTGATACACCAGAGTAACAGGGGGGCATCCAACCCCTCATGTGCACAATTCCCATTTACATCTCAACACCCTTCCGTTACTAACCTGGGACTGTCTGACAAATATCCCGCGGTTTTCCTCACAGGTGAAGTAGCACTTCCCCTGCACGGTACCATTGTTCTTGCCTTTGGCCTCGTTCAGAATGACTCCCACCCATTTCCCAGAGGCAAAGAGGGTGGCACCGATATAGGCAATGGTACCACGCTGACCCTTCCCTATCACCTCCACTAGATTGCCAACCTAGGAGAGGAGGAGCAGGGACGAAGGGATGAGAGACGGTGAGTCATTCTATACTTGTTTTTAGCACTTTATTTCTATCCATTTCTTCCTTCTGTGTGTGTACTGAAAAGGTGACATACCTTTGGAGGCTTGACACTCTCCACTACTCCTGCGCTGCTCATTTTGCTGATCAATGGGCTGGTCAGCTGGAGGACATGGGAAATACAGATGGGGGAGAAAAAGGGAGAAACATCAGCAAAAGGTGAAAAATAAAGTTTAAATGGCAGGCAGTGCCATGCACCATTGCATACTGATTATGTTAACATTTTAGAATTCCTCAACCATGGTATCTTTTTATCTATCACTATTAATCAAATAGACAATGTTTGGTTGGAGTATGATGTTCGAGAAACACCCAAAAGGCATTGTTTTAAGTGTAACAATAATAATGACCCATGTTTCTCCCTGTTCCAGCTGATAAAGAGCAGTGTTAGGAATCCAAAATATTCAATAACAACAGAGTCTTGAGGCCACAAATCACCGAAAGACACTCATGCACCAAGTCATGTGTCCTGGACCACAGAAGACTCCCTAATAAAAAAACAAGCCATGTCCCTGACTTGCTCACACAAAGATGCTCATTCACGACAAACTAGGACTGCAGTGGAGTCTAACCCTTTTATGGAGCTATGGGAACATGTGAATTCACGCTGACTCACAGTTTTACACCACAGGGCAGAACACTGGATTAGAAAGTAACCGTTTGTATCGGAGCCTCATGATAGAACACAGGGTGTTGCTACTTTCAGAGAAGCACAGAGATTGCAGAGTCATTGAGACTTAATTCTACTTACTTGCCTAAGAGATAAACATTAAGGACAGAAACGGAATCTACTCTACCGATTTGCAAAAAAGTGAATCCTACATCCCCTGTAAGGTGAGTGCCACTAACCTCATCTTTTTAAAGGTTTTCTTCATTTAAATTTGTATAGCTTCTGCTGATTGAGTTCCTCCATCAAATCTTAACACCTATGTACTAAATGAGATATTATACAATTTTGAGTGTCCATGTTACTCACCCGGGGGGTAGAAGAATGTCGCCTGTTCAAAGCCATTATAGCAAGTTCAGATGGGTTAAACTCCAATACAAAAGAGATAAGGCTCAAGTGCTAAGTTTTTTTTATTACTTTCCCATCCCGTTCTACTTTCCAGACAGAGAGGGAGGAGAGGACAATGCAAGACTGGGATTTCAGGGAGGGATCTTACGTGGAGCATCACAAAACGTCACAGCTGATTTGAACTGAAAAAGCCAAGGCGATATGTGGCTGTAGTGCCTTCCCACAGGAAGAACATGAGCATGTTTACTTGACACATTGCATGATGAGATCATCTATTGACTGGCCCATGTTTGTATAGCTATATTTACATAACACTCAGGTGAGAAGAAATAATGTAAAGAAGTATATTGTTTTCCCCCTTACAATTTACACGTTGTATACTCGTCTTTCAGAAGTTATATAAGTGAACATTATCTTTGACTAACTAACAGATGTTTAGCTTGTTTAATCAGTTAGCTGCTGACATTAAGAGGCTAACGTCTACGTCTCTATATTGATTGAGTTCTAAGCTGGGTAATGTTATTTAGGGGGACAGGTGCTAAATTAATACAATGATTGGTTTTCATTCTGGAGTTAACCCCATTTGCAACAACCACACAGTGCAATAAAAATAGCCCAGCAGCTGTGAGGTAAAGTTAGCTATACGACAGAAGAGGGTGGACAACATAATAGGGAGAAGTGTCATGAAACACAATAACGTTGCTGCATTGTTACGTGAGCTAAGTTCAAAGTAATACACTGGAGTCTATGGTAATACCGACCGCCATGCCCAAAATGCCTTTGAAATAACCGAACTTACTCTTTACTTTGCCCTATAGGTTTAGTTAGATGAGACAATTGAGTTGACAGCTTGCTGGATCCGCCTTAGTAGCTAACGTTAAAGGAAGCCAACCCTTTACAGTCTATGTGGCCAACTCGGCTCATTAGCAAGCAAGCTAAAGCCAACATAAACGTACTGTTAAGAAGCTAGCTGTGCCAGATTTTGTGTGTTGGCTTACCTGGCATACACAGAAATTCCTGTCTTTAAATGTAGCTCCTTGAGGTGTTCATGCAGACAAACAACGACCCTCTGTTGTTATTTTCGTGGGCTACCTAGCTTGGAAATCCGGTTGTCTTTTTCCGTTCTTTTGACAGGCCACTTCCGGTTGATTCTAGCTCAGACGAAGAAAATAGTAAAATAGCGCCCCTTGTGGCTGAACCTGAATTCCATTTCCCTATGTCGTCTCTTGTCCATTACTTTTTCTTTACAAGGTATTCATGGGAGTTGCCGTCTTCTACCTATTGGAATGTTGTTTCTTTTTGGTCATTTAGACCTTTCTGAAAAGTGTTCTGAATTGTGTTAGAATTTGATAGAACAAAGGATGTTTTGGGTGTTTTTGACAAGTAATTCAATAGGCCTAGTTGTTTGATTTCAATTTATTTATGGATAAAGACGATTGGGCAAAAACGATGTCTAAAGCCAGACATTTAATGTGTGGCATTAAAACTATGACAATAAGATAACTTATCAATGCTATAGCCCATCTGTTTTAAACCATTATTTAAATAAAAGGCAAAAATGCTGAACCTGGTTAGGCTACAGTTGGCAGATGTGAGGATTTTGCGTTTTACATATTAAAACATATGTTTAAATATTGGAGGTAGCTTTTGTCTCTCCAGAGTAGAAAAGTGAGTGAGCGTTAACTCCAAACTGATTTGAGTAAACTTCTCTCCAGCATAGGCTATATAGGCCTACAACGTCACTGCACGTTATGATGATCACTCGCTTCATTGGGTTTGGACAGGAGATGTCTCCCCTGCCTGTGCTGCGGCCCCTGGATGCACATATTATTGACGTGTAATTAGCCTGGAGGGCCTGAACAGCCGACCAATCAGGTGGCGGAGGAGAGGCTGTGCCCGGACCGGCTGGCAGACAGCGGGGACAGACAGAGCTCCGGCCGCCGCTCAGCCCTGTGGCGGTGACAGCACTGACAGCGACTGGACCGGCTCCTCACTCCACCAACCCGTCTCTCTACAGCAAGGTACAATGTCTTTTTTTGTTGCTGCTATTGAGCCCTATGTAGACGTTTAAAACAATTACTTTTGGGTAAGTTTTACTGGGTGTTTATTTCGCCTCTTTCTGTTCTCCCAGATAGGATAACTCGAAAGCTTTTAAGTTAGCCAGGACACAACATCTCACAGTAACTTCCGGTGGTGATTTTCAAAATGAAAACTATTGTGCTTACTTTATTCGCAGTATACATATTCGAGCAGTATCTGTGGTTTTATTATGAAGGCAACATTTGTATGTTTCCAGTCTTTCGATAGCGGTCGATAGCTTTCTTGACGAGCCGCTGTCCTGGCGGTGGCAGGAGGATTTAATTCGATGCTCACGCGCTGTATCGATGCCTGAGCGGACTGTGTGCACTCCGCCGGCCTCTTTCAATCTGCCACATCCAGTTTTGTTCAGTGAATGGAAGAAAAAAAAACAGCGAAACTTCTCTCAGATAGTGGTTTAGAGTTAGACCCAATGCAGGGTGTGGAGTGGAAGTGTGACGCGTTACGTCACGCATAGTTTCACTGTCCCATATGTTGTCTATAGACTGCACAGAGTGGCCATATCAACAAGTGGCCTGAAGTCATCTCACATTTTCCCTAAAAGATAGTCGACTGAATCTTTTTGACAGTGCAACCCTTTCCTTCATCACAGTTCAATGTTAGCGAATAACTGGCTTCTGATGTTCTTCATACATTTTTTGATTCAATGCATTGACTTTAGAGGGAAAAGTCCCGAAATGAGATACACTTGCAAACAAGGATATCTAGGCCATGGAAAAAAACGATTTATGGGTTGGCCACCAAGCATATGATTATTATTAAAAACTAGGCTACAGTGCTGTGCTTGACAGACCTTTGTGTGTAAAGTTGAATATGGTTGTGGAGGGTGTGTCTCCACGTCCGCAACAGTCCAGATTTTCTATCATAGCCTACGGACTGTTTTTTTCGGATGTTTTAAATATAGACTTCGTGATAAGACTTTTGATGAAGATCATAAAAAGCCCAGGTGTGGACTTCGTTGAATTCTGTAAATTCATCTGAAGGGTAAAGTTAGCTGAAGACTGAAAGGTTTTTTTCTGCAGTGAGAAGGAATGTAAGGAGGGGAAATCAATAACATCTTGAGCCTGAAGCCCTTTTCCAAAAGTCTCTGGGGCTACAGTCATTTCTAAAGAATAATTGGAGAGTAGCTTTCCTTTGTATAAAATAGATGTTTTAAAAGTGTGCTTTTTTTCGGGTATAGACAATGCCTATACGTACGAACAACTAATAGGCTTACCCATCCTCAATAAAACGTTTTAAACTAATATTTTAAATTGTCACTGCAGTTTGTAACAGGGTTATAGTCAGATTGATAGTAAAATTCACTGTGCTTTCAATATTTATTATCAACATTTTTTTTTTAAAAATGGCTTAACCAGTCAGCCATTGTTACATGTGATGAACTCAATCAGTTTGCAGACTTTTGTCAATGTGAATTGATTGGCATCATCCTCAGCAGCAGCACTTTCCCACTTACCTTCTGCCTTTATTAGTTTAGGGAAAACAAAATCAACAAAGTACCTTTTCTGTTTCTGTTTTCTTATTTCTACCTTTATCTAATCTTCATCAGTGAATCTGCATCAGTGCATCAGTGTATATTATTTGCTTGTTTGTTTGTTTGTTTCTGGTATGCAGATGGCTGACGTGGAGCTGGTGAAGAAGATGCTGCGAGCCGTCCTCCAGGCCAACAAGGCTGGAGTGTCGTTGGCCCGTCTGCAGTCTGAGTACAAGGAGCTGACCGGGGAGCAGATACCACACAAACAGATGGGACACAACCACCTGGACGCCCTGCTAGCCAGCATGCCCTCTTTGGTCCGTGTGGAGCGCAACCGCTCTGGAGAGGTGTGTGTGTGTGTGTGTGTGTGTGTGTGTGTGTGTGTGTGTGTGTGTGTGTTTGTGAGAGTTTTTTATGTTGGACCTTACACCTCATACCAGGATGCATCCAAAGCACTGTGTGCATGTTTGGATAAGATGCACACTATGAGGTTAATAGGAAATAATGACTCAACCTCGTGATGAATGTCTTATCGATGTGAGTATCAGTCTATCTACTCCTCTCTCTCTCGCTCCAGACATTGTGTTTTGCCTCTGGGGCCAGTGAGACGGCCCACATAGCCAAAGTGGTGGCTCGGCAGCGCAGCTCCAAGAAGACAGGCCGCCCCCACCTGGTCAACACCCAGATGAGGGTCAAACCAGCTGCCCCACTCGCCCTCAATGGTAAGAGTTTGGACCAACATGTTGGGGCATTTGCAAGCATTAGCACAGCTACACAACCATATTCTTTGGCTTGTCTTACAAATATCAAAATCAATTGAATAGGCTACAGTATATGTATTCAGTATTATCATTTCCTTTCACTTCATTATAGAATTATTAGCATGTAAAGCTTTGGTCTAGTCATTTTACTATTTTCTCTCTCAAGGATAGACAGCCAGCCAGTGTTATCAGTAATTTAGGGAGACACTGAATTGTGAGAGCAATAGTTTTACCATCCCAGTATTGAAACAGAAACTATAATCCAGTTTCACAGGATGCACATACCACATGTTATCTTATAGACCTTCACTTTATGCGCCTCCTCTGCAGAACACACATTTAGCTCTATCCAATTACACACATGTTTCTGGCTTACATTGACTGAGTCACAAGGCGGCTGTAAATCAATAAGGAAATGGATTGAAATAAAATCTTGAAACAAATTTAAAACCTTTGAAAGTTTATAGTTGTGCTGTTGATTCTCGAAGGACCTTACCAGTTTTGTATTAGATAACTGCAAATATTTATGAACATTTAAAAGATCATGACTATTCAAATAATCATAGTCATGTAGCTCAATGGTTAGCATTGTAGCACTGCGAGACAAAAACTGGTGTTGGGTGTCTTGTGTGTGTTGGACCGTTGTGCCTATCCAAACACTGCACTAGAACAATGCATGTCTATAAAGGACTTAAACTTCATTCAAATGTGAATGAATGAGTACTTGTCATACTATTCAAAACACGTTGGGCAACATAGCAAAAGGAATTCAGCTGAAATGCTTGCATTCGGATGAATATCAGCACTGAAATACAGTAAAAAAAAAGGTGTTATTATTTTCTATAAGTCCTGCTATCATTATAAATATAGACAAAAATATTTTAGAAAAGGAATTAAATATCAGTGGATCCAAGAAAATTATATAATAATTATAGAAATATATTCAAAACACCATGCCAGTGCTCTCAGTAGTAGCTATGGCCCCGTTGACAATATGGGACAAACAACAACCACTGACAAAGCAGTTTACTCTGTCTGGATTATTCTTATGCTGTGCTTTTCATCACTGGGGCGACCGTGGCTCAGGTGGTTAAGCGGGTTGGCCAATGATCCAAGGGTTGGCGGTTCGATCCCCGCTCTGCCACCTGTGTCATGGTTGTTGTGTCCTTGGGCAAGACACTTCACCCACCTTGCCTCGTGTGAATGTGTATGACTGCTGTACGTTTGAGGAGGTGGTCGGAGGGGCCATAGACGCTGAATGGCAGCCACGCTTCTGTCAGTCTGCCCCAGGGCAGCAGTGGCTACTATGGTAGTTTACCACCACCAGTATGACTGTGTGTGAATGAATGGAACCTGGAACCATGTAAAGTGTCTTTGAGTGCCTTGAAAAGCGCTATATAAATCCAATCCATCATTACTTCCTTCAGTATGTAAACATTCCTTTGTAACAAATTATTAGACTGACCAAACTAATTATTGTATTCTGGATAATATATTATAGTATCCCCTCCTTTTCTGCAGCAGCACTGCAGAAAGTGTCCCGTGGGTGTATCAGTGCTGTGACAAAGCAACATTAGTATATACAATATGTGGATGAATGACTGGCCTGTTTTAACTGTTGCTCTGTCGAGACCTGCACTAAACATATCACACACACACACACACACACACACACACACAAATAGACAGCTACGTAATGTTCAGGGCTGCACAGTTATATCAGGTTTATATGTGTACAAAGATGTCAACTCACAAACTATTATTTTGTATGCACACAAACTATTCTTACTCTAATCTAATTCATCCTCTGTTGACTTCAAATGCTCTTATACCTGCTAACATGGAATAGCACAAACCCCTCACATGCACATATGCGCAGACACATGTACACAAATGTCTGTTTTTAGCACACAGCCCTCTGCTATACTGTGACGCTACAGAATATTTGTCAGTCAGCGGAGTCAGTGGGAGGTGGCCGTGCAGGGGGAGAGGGAGAGGAAGAATGGAAGAGCAGAGAGATGGTGAGAAGGGAAGGAGGGGGTGAACAGATGACAGAGAAGGAGGGAGTCAGAAATAGAGAGAGAGAGAGAGAGAGAGAGAGAGAGAGAGAGAGAGCAGGGTGAGGTGTTGGGATTTTCGGCTAACGCAGCTCATAGCATCTGAGGCTCAGCTAAAAGAGAAGAGCAGGATATTGACAAATCAGCCTCTGCATCCCTGTACCCCTCTCATTCTCTGCTCCAGCGCCTCAGCAGGACATTGATATTCAGACTAGGGACTGTGTGTCCATGCCGGTGAGGTGACGTGGTGTCTGCTCTGAGTGCGTGGATGTGTGTGTGTGTGTGTGTGTGTGTGTTGTCCTCGCCTACATTAGCATGCTGCTGAATTAAGCCTGTGCCTGCCTGCCTGAGTGTGACTGCTGAGTTTCTGTAATGTGTGTGTGTCTGGAAGTTTTGGTTCCCACATTAAATGTATTAATAGGGTATCAATGGAAAATAATAAGATTTATGAATGGAAATTTGCCATTGAATGCTTTTAGAAGACGTGGGCTGACGAAGGTGCTTCTTGTGCTTTGTCACTGGAACGATTTCGAGGAAAGCAGGAGAAAGTTCTAGATCTGGCTGAGGGAAAAGAGGAGGTAGGAGGAAGAAGTAGAAAACAACAGGGAGTGTGGGAGTTGGAAGTGACTAAGGGTTATGCACTATAGAGTATACCAGTTAGTTTTGTCATAGAGCAGAAATGTCATGTCATGCCATGCTTGAATGATGTAGCTTGATAGTAAGGGGCAGGACTGATAGGTGCTGCTTTAGGATGACTGCACTGAGACTTTTGGTCTTTTAACTAAACTGGGGTTTATGGGTTTAAATTTATATCAGAATAATCCTGCTACTTATCGTTACATGAACCTTTCTCTGCTAGTAGTAGTGATGTAACCAGTTATTAACCTAAGGAGATAATTGTTAACAGAAATCAATTATACAAGAAGGATTAAAAGCTGTCACACTTTGATGAGAAGCTTGATACCACTCATATCTGTGTGCATTAATTATTGAGTAGCTATAGATATGGCACACGGCAGCTTCTCTAAAGCTCAGTAATTAACATGCTTTACAAAGTTTACATTGTTAGCTTAACCTTTACACAAACAGTATGCACGAATGAAGTTAAGTGAAAGTTATGGTTTTACAAGGAGTCTAATGCGTGCTTCCTGGAGTATTTGCTGGCTTTCCCTACATAGTTAATGCAGTGACCTGGGAGTGGTATCACTTTCCTAAGCTTAGTATAAGCAAACAAACAGGCATTCTCCACCCTTGTCTTACACAATTGGTAATTTAAACGGAAAAACCCAAAGACGTATTTGCAGGAGACTTTTTTCAACTTCTCTAAATGATGTCATTTTTCATTTGTTGTGTTGTTGCTGCTTGCTGGCTCACTGCGAGTTCAGCTATATGAGTTTGATCTTTAGCTCTACTGTGTCTACAGAATTTGAACTATCTACAGCACTGTGCCCTCCATACGGACACACAGCCCTGTCCCCGTGTCAGGTTTAACTGAGTCAGGGTGTGTGTGTGTGTGTGTGTGTGTGTGTGTGTGTGTGTGTGTGTGTGTGTGTGTGTGTGTGTGTGTGTGTGTGTGTGTGTACTTTATGTCTATAGTTTCACTTCCCTTGTTTGACTTTCTCTTTCTCTGTGTAGCCAAACCTCAAACCTCTCTGAGGCAGCCCAGCCATCGCGGCCGAGGCGGCGGTAGAGGGGGAGGCGGCGGCCGAGGGGCGGGACATGGAGACTTCAGACAGGCCAGGGACGTGAGGGATGGCCAATCAGAGGGCAAGACTGGGGCACATACCAACAAGCTGTCCAACCAGAACACACCAAACAGAAAAGGCAACCCACCTGCAGAGAAGTGAGTGAGGCATTATGTGTGAGCAGTTGCACACAGAGGAGAGTTATTCACATCCATTCAGCTTGCTTCACTTCAAGTACTTTTCGCAAAGTTTGTTTTGTGATCAATTTTGATTGAGACAACAATATATATATATATATATATTTTTTTTTTTTTTTTTTTTTTGCTGTTAATCTGCAACTTAATGTGGATTTTACATTCAAATGATGGTTTGTTGCAGTCCTTAAGTATGAAAAGAAAACTTTAGCTCTTGGTCTCAACATATTTGTGGGATCTTATAGCACAATTATATGTACAAGTCCCCAACCATGCTTCCACACTGCTTGGGAATTCACAGTAAAAGGAATGTGCAATAGACCAATGTGCTCAGAAAAGCTAGATCTCATGCCAGAAGATTTCCTGTAGATACACTCTGCAGTGCAACATTCTTTCAAAAACTTTTTAAACTGTCAAAAGATCAACTCAACAAAAATAATCACTGGGGTTCATTTTAGGACATTTATTAGTGCATTACATACAGTATCTCTAACCACTTTCAACCAACTGTCCAAACTACTGCCAAAAGTCAATGAAAATCTATCTATCTATGTATCTATCTATCTATCTATCTATCTATCTATCTATCTATCTATCTATCTATCTATCTATCTATCTATCTATCTATCTATCTATCTATCTATCTATCTATCTATCTATCTATCTATCTATCTATCTATCTATCTATCTATCTATCCATCCATCCATCCATCCATCCATCCATCCATCCATCCATCCATCCATCCATCCATCCATCCATCCATCCATCCATCCATCCATCCATCCATCCATCCATCCATCCATCCATCCATCCATCTATCTATCTATCTATCTATCTATCTATCTATCTATCTATCTATATATCTATCTATCTATCTATCTTTCTCCCTGCCTCACCCCTACCTGTCCTCCCACCTGTGTGGCCTGAGCTGAATCAGAATGGCTGCTTGTGAATGGGAGCCTGCTTGAACTCTGGTCGGTCTCTGAGTGTAAACAGCCTCCCCGTTGCTACTGCTTATTCAGCACTGGATGGATGATGTGCTCACTGGATTATGCTGGTTCTCTCTCTCTCTCTGCTTATCTCTGACTGTATCTTCCCCCTTCACTTTATCTACCTTTTTTCTCTTTGAGCCTACTTATTTACATATAAGGCACATTTACATTGTTTACCTTTTATTTGTGCCTTTACTTTATCCCCATCATTGTTCCCTCTCCACCCACACTCTCTATGAGTTCATCATTGGATCGCTCATGCGTTCTCTTCAATCCCCACTTTCCATCATTAGCTAGATTGTGTTAAAAACTGATTACTTGTCATTGATAAACCCATCTATAAGCATTGTGAGATATTCTCTACAGTGCTTCAACAGAGAATCAAGATTAATTCATTGCATGGCCTGGTTGTTCCACTTCCATCCACTGTAAAAACAAGTGAGATGACATCAGTCCTCAGTGAGTGTGGGTGTCCAGTGGGCTGCCGCTGGCCCTGTGCAGCACAATGGGACGGCAGGGTGGGGAAGCCTGGTGTGTTGGCAGGGGACACCAGTCCAGAGCAGGGGGAACGTGAGCCCTTTCTAATCCCTGCTCTATTCTCTGGTAGATTAACTCTTCTAAACAGACACAGTGAGTGAATCAGCACATCTCTCTGTATCCAACTAGATCTGCCATTGGACAGCACGCTTGAAGGCCAGTGTTCAAATCATTTGTGTGTGTGTGTGTGTGCGTGCGTGTGGTATGCCTACAGTGGTATATTTAGCAAACAAAAAATGGAAGAGCTTACATAGAATAACAGTTAGAAACATGCTTACAGTTAAAATAAAAACACAGGAGAAATGAGTTGCGTCATTTATATTGCTCTATCACTGTACCTGGATGGGAGAAAGTTTTGTGGCTATTCAGACAAGTGCTGCCTCCGCCTGGGGAGAAAAAGTATGAAACCAGACACTAACAAAGTTGTTCACACTCAAGTCAGACGTTCCTTTGTCAATAATGGAAGCAGACTTAAAATAAGGGTGCGGTGCTTCAGTGTAACAGAATCCAGAAAAACTATTTAACCCCAATCTATTAACAATGTACCAGTGTGAGCAAGGAGTGATTAGAGGGAGAGACAAGACGGGCTGAATCAGACAACAAACATAGCAGTTACTGTCTCATTGAGCTGACTGATCTGAACAGCAGGCTGTAATTAAAAGCAGTTCAGCTATGTGTACAGAAAGAGGAGGATATTTCACACAGTGCAGGAATCTTGCCAAGTTGCCATGCATTCTCAGTCAGTGGCTGACTACGTATGTTCGAGGGGAGCATCTGATATGCTACACACAGTGCAATGCAGTATCCAATCTCACGACCCATTGTTCCACACCAGTGGTGGATGCAGACACTTTTGATTAATGGTTTGTTTGTGGTACTGAGGACCAATCGAAAATGACTTTTTCCTGATCTCAAGCATGTTATCTTGTTAGACTTTGACATGCTACCAGAGTCCCCTTTTAAATATGTCAGAGACACATCTCATTAGACGTATACGACAGCGTGCACCACTTCCCACTAATATCCAGCAACTTCGCACAGCCATTGAAGAGGAGTGGACCAACATTCCACAGGCCACAATTGACAATCTGATAAACTCTATGCGAAGAAGATGTGTTGCACTGCATGAGGCAAATGGTGGTCACACCAGATACTGACTGGTTCTGAGTCCCCAGACCCCCAATAAAGCAAAAAAATGCACATTTCAGAGTGGCGTTTTATTGTGGACAGTCTAAGGCACACCTGTGCACTAATCATGATGTCAGATCAGCATCTTGATGTGGCACACCTGTGAGGTGGGATGGATTATCTCAGCAAAGCAGAAGTGCTCACTATCACACATTTAGACAGATTTGTGAACAATGTTTGAGAGAAATGGTAATATTGTGTATCTGTAATGAATTTTAGATCTTTAAGTCCATCTCATGAAAAATGGGAGCAAAAACAAAAGTGTTGCGTTTATATTTTTGTTGAGTGTATGTTAATCAAAAAGGGATTTTTTTTTGATAAGCTGGTGAACTCTATTTGATAAAATAAAGACAATATATGCACTCCTATGTTGTTGTAGTGTTTTACAGTATATGTAGCTATTGATGTGATGCTCATCAATTTTAGGCATTTTTTTCTGGCCCCTCATTTTGGATCATTTTCACCAACCGGCCCCCATTCAAAACTAATTGAATAGCCCTGGTTAAGACCATACATTCCAGTTTGTCTGTCTTATAATTGTCTTCTCTCCAGGAGGCAATAGAAAGTAATCCTCCTTTCTTGCCCTGTTCTCTTGTGTCTAGGTCAGACAAGAGGATGGCGCTACCGTCGCGGTTTCAGAAAGAGGTGCATGCTCACCTTTCCAGAAACTCCCAACAGACCGGTCGTAAGTAGCACAGATGGCTTCTTCTTACTCTATAAATACATATTGTGTTGCTTTATGTCCTCTAAACAACCAAGATGTTGCCAAGACCTGTATCACTTCAGACTATTCAAACACTGCCCAGAAGCCGGCTGCAGATGCTCTGCTCAAGTAACAAATCATGAACTACGAACTATCCAGATGTGAATAGGACACAAACGGTAACTCTCAGTTGGTTCTCTGAGATTCCTGCAGACAAGAGTTGTATTTTTAAAAGCTTTTGCATTAAACCAGCTCCCAGGTGTCTATATGTTGTCTGTGTCCCCCTGCCTCATCCTTACCTCCTTTTCTACAAGTGGAGGAAAGCACTGGCATGTAATAAACTGTATAGCTTTGAGGCACATATGTTGAAGGCTCCAGAGTTTATCTCAGGGCCCCTTCAGACCGTAGAGGCTGTTACTACTGACTGGTTTAAGAGCCTGTGCTTCCTGTATGTCTAGAGACAGTCCTGAATGAGGAGCATATGATGTTTATGTGAGACCTCAGAAAAGACTGTCTGACCACTTTTGCAGTTAAAGTTTTATTGAAAAAAAATAAGGGTCAAAAGGAAGCATAATGATAATATCCCTCTTCTATGCTTCTCTTTGTTTCATTCAAATCCCCCATCTCTTTCAAGACTCAAAGTGCCTTTGTGCATGTTGCATTGGCAAAAAAAAACAATTGCAGGATAATTGTCTAATCTCTCTTTTTTCCCTGTTTTTTCCCATCTCATAGCACCCTTGAATCTGAATGAGAGCCTAGGCTCGGGCAAAGGGAAGCCGTACAACCCCCAGCAGGTCCAGGGGCGCATCAGGGAGATCCTGGAGAAGTACAGCAACGGCTTCTGGGTGTCCAAGCTGCCTCAGATCTACAGGGAGCTGTACAAACAGGAGCTGCCCACCGAGGCCTTCAAAGACCTGGAGACCTGGACACACATATGCACCGTATGCACTCCTACTCTCACTGTGGATATTTTATTAATATAAGGAGCTTTCGTTTTTCATATACGTATCACATATAACTACTTTTATTGTAAAATAATAATGGATATTGATAACAATATATCTCTATACATTCTGTCTACATTCACAAGAGAGATGAGCAGATGTTGAGTTTTTTCTCTGCATAGAAGCACAAAAATAATCTACAAATGTTCTTTCAAAATACAATATAATGATACAAAAATAATATGTCATAGAATCTACAGCCAGACAGGACAAGTGCATTATTATATATATTTGCATATATTGCTTTATCCCTATCAATGGAAGCTGTTGTCTTATTACTTTACCAAAGATACATTTTGTGCTTGGCAGAAGTTAGGTAATATAAACATAAACAACAAATGAATACCAATCCTTAAAGCTCCCATATTATACACTTTTTGGTTCTATTATACACCATATTATATGGTCTTAGTGGTCCCTAATACGTTTTTCTTTAATTGTTTGCTGAAAAAACTTTCAGATAATTTATTGTACTATGTTGATGTTCAGCTAATCTCACAATGGCCTATTTTTTAAAAAGAGCTGCAGCTCCCCTCGTAAATATACAATCTTTGAGCTGCCCCCGCCCCCTGTCCAGAAGCGAAGCCAGATACGCCTCGCCCTCTGTCTGTCAGGGCCGTGGACCAATAAGAAATAGGGGTGTGGGCTGCACAGTGGAAGCTTCTGGCTTTCCAGTTTGTGAGGTCAGAAAAGGGGAATATTCTGACTGGAGTATATTGGGGGGGGGGAGGGGTGGGGGTTTCAGAAAGGGGGAGAGTGAGAACAGGAGAGATTGCTATTTTTTTTATATTTTGGCAGTCTCTAGGCACACCGTGGACCCATGGATATGTTAGAACACATTTAAAAAGTGCATTTAGCATAATATGTGACCTTTAAATTGTTTTGGTACACAAAAATGCTTAGTTCACACGTCTGGGCATGTCCAGTCTATATCGCGTACAAAATGGTTTTATAATTATAAGAGTCCTTTCTGTTTATTCTTCTAGGTAGAGAAAACCTGCAGTAGCAACCCATCAGAGCTGCTGCTCTACCCCGCCAAGGACCGAACCACCACCACCCCCCCTACACCAGTCCCTGACCCAAACTCCACCTCTGATCCCGTCCCGACTTCAAACACCCCCACAGACAAGCCTTCAAGTCCCCCCGACCCACAGAGACCCCCCAGCACCAACCTGACTCGCTCTGGTTCTCACTCACCTCAGTCCCCACCATCGTCTTCCTCCTCCCCCAGCCCCCCCTCCTCCCCCTCCAGCCTCAACCCCGACCTGAAGACGAGACTGGAGGAGCTGCTGGTCAAGTATCCCAACGGCCTGTGGGCCCACGCACTACCCAAGCTCTTCCAGGACACCTACAAAGTGAGTAACACTCAATATTAGATTTTTAAACGTCGTCCAAGGAATTTTTCACTGTTAATTCAAAAATCTAGTTTTTTCCTCCGATGATCATAAATGTCCTGGAACAGCAAATGAGCCCATCAGTGAAAACAACTCTATTTTAAATAGTTAATGAATTTTCAATTTTTCCCGGGAACGGTTTACGGCAGGCAGTCTGGAACAGACTGTGTTTCATGAACGGTTTCTAAATCAAAATTGAAGCTGCTTCACCATCCTCATATTACCATTATTAATCTTACAAAGTCACATACAAATACATTACCTCATCGTGACGTAACTGGGGCTTCTCTTCGTGGCCGTATTCACTCGCTTCCTAAACAAATGCACACGCCCCCGTCATGCACTTGGGCCCTGGTTTCTTAAAAAACAACGCTTTTATCCAAAAGTGTCGCTTGAAACAACACAAACTCTAAATTCCTCGTAAATACTTTAAATTACGGACCTACGTGCACTGATTTTTTATTTTCTTTTTCTGACCTTTAAAAAAAATGTAATAGACCAAACTGCCCAGACATTTCCTGGAGAACCTTCACCTCCTCTCCGACATCTGCACCATGGACTACCCGATGCCAGACAACCCCAAGAGAGCCATCTTGTACAGGAGGAACAGCAGTGGAGGAGGAGGAGGAGGAGGAGAGGATGAGAACTGTAATAGGAAGGACTCCTTGGTCAGTTTGGAGGAGCTGAGAGTGAGGCAGGAGCTGGGGAGGAGGCTCAGTAACCATGCCGTGCCCTCTCTGCAGATCCCCAAAGAGGAATACCCCTCTGTGCTGGTGGTGGAGGGCACCAACACCAATGCAGTTATTCTGAGGTAGGAGATAACCCAATATGTAGCTATACTGCAAGACTCCACTGTCCATGGCCCTCTCACTGTCTCCCCTCTTAGGTACATTGGTGAGGGCTACTCCCAGGCCCAGGAGTCCATGGAAGATGAAATGAGGGTGTGTTACGGCTTGAACCAAAGCAGTCCATCTGCCTTGTCCTGTCCATCCTCGGGCCAACTGGTTGCAGTCAGGGCCGAGGAGGAGGAGGAGATTCTGAGAGCGCAAGTCTGTGAGGTCATGGCCGACAAGGTCAAGGTGAGAGCTCATGGAAACAGCCAACAACCTCAGTCAATGAAGGGGCTGATGGTGGAAGTGTATAAAGTTTAAAAAATGTGTAATACGTATGAAATGGGATGATTTAATTCAAGTTTTGGGGAAGGTTAGCAGGTGAACTGTTGGATTATGAGATGAGAGGAAATATAATAGTCAACCCTGTGGTCTTCCTTTGGCCTTGCAGGTGCATTATGTTGACCATGGCTTCTCAGAGGTGATCAGCAAAAACAAAGTGTTCGAGCTGCACGAGAAGTTTTTCCAACTGCCTTTCCAGGCGACCAAGTGTAAACTGGCAGGTGAGTCTGAATTAAGCACCCAAAGATTCCAGTACATTTTTATCATCGAGGCACAGGAATTTGAAAACAAACTTTGTGTGTGTGTGTGTATATTTGAATCCAGGTCTAGAGTCATTCTGTCAGGAGCCTGCCGTGCTGAAGAAGTTTGAGACGATGGCGAGCGGTAAGATCCTATTGGCTGAGATCCTAGAGAGAGGGCAGACCCCTCTTGTAGTCCTGTACGACACGTCGCAGGATGATGATGTCAACATCAACGCTGCCTGCATGAAAGCCCTGCAGGACAAGACGCTAACCAGCCCGTTACAGGTAGAGGAAAGTTTGCTCATGTGTGTGTTTGGTTGGGTCAGAGAGTGTGTGTGTGTGTACAGCATACGCAAGCTCTTATGGCCACTTATCCACAGGTAAACAGCGCGTACATGAACGTGACTGTCAGCAGCGTGTGCTCAGATGGGACCGTCTACTGCCAGCTGCCGTCCAGAGGCCTTGCCAAGCTGAATGAGATACTGGAGAAAATAGAGACATACTTCCACTCACAGGTGAACAACATGCTGCATCTCATGCCTTTTTGAAACGGCATCATTGACAAAAATCATGGGCACGTTAGTCTGTTTTGAACCAATCCAACTCATCCAACTCATGTGAGCAGTACACACATGGCAGAAAGCAGTCCCAGACACATTCACCATGTAATCTTGTTAGAGTAGTGTGTGCTAAAACTGCAGTGTTGTTTTAGGAAATGACTGCCTTTTTTGAAAAATATATTTGTCACCAGTTTTTGAAAAATTAAAGAAATTCAACTTTACAGACAAGTGTGAAAGTATTGAGAGAAACAATATTGTAGGCCAAGTGGTAGGGGGTTGCTTGAGTGATTTGTGCATATAGTAGAATTACTACCTCAACACATGTGTTGCATAGTCCTGACTGGAAATAAGAAGAGACACATTATATTATAGTATGTGTCTGTTTTTCTGATCGAAGGCTTATGTGTTGATTGCAGCGTTGTCCAGTTATTTACATGGAATACACTTAGTAGAGTAGACCAGGACCCACACATTCATCTCAAAAGCCTTTAGTGAATGTATTTGTGCTGTGTCGCTGCTTTCTGGAGGAGTTGTGGACAGATTGAGATTAGGTTGATAATCCAGATTTAAGACATGGCAAAGCCACTTAATCCGTCAGCAGCACACTGCTGTCTTTTTAAAGCTCATAGATTCAGCTCAGTAACGTTTTAAATCGGTGTGTAGGTAAACACGAAGGTGTAGTATTGTATTTTATCCATGCTTCACACTGCTTGCATGATTGCATCTGTGTTTCTAAGTCCATAGACAGTGTGTTTGAAATCAACACCAAAATTCCTTTTCCATTTTCAAGTTACCACCACAGATATAAAGTCCTAATCTTTGAGGATATTGCAGCGTGTACACCTGCAGCAGACTGGGTGGACCTGTGAAATGTTTGTGCGAGCTTGGACTGTATCATCTTATCCCACTCCTTCCTCCATGAAACGTATTTTCTGTTCCAGGTAACTTCAGAGTTCCTGGTCTCCAGGCCTTTCTGTGGGAAAGGATGTCTGGCTCGCTACAAAGGCAAATGGTCCCGAGTAGAGGTAAGATTTACAAAGACTTTACAAAGTGTATCACTATCCAAAATACTGTATTTATTCTATATTTAAAAACAATATCAAATATAGTTATTTTTTTCAGCTACTATAAAACACCAGGCAACAGCCTTTCATGTTTAAAAACTTGTGGCATTTGCTCCTTTTAAATGTAAGATGGTGACATTATGTGCAGCAGAGACATAATTTGAAATTAGCATATTTTCATTATAAACTGGATACAGCAGTATACCACTTGAAAGCTATTATATTTGTTCTCTTAATAGCTGTGGTGCACTAGGCTTAATTAACTGTAATAAAGAAGAGGCTTTTCCTTTTTGTCTTTCTGTCTTTAGATCAGCAACCTTCACGGCAGCAGGGTTCTAGACATCCTGTTCATCGACGTGGGTGTCCAGGCTTCTGTGGAGGTGTTTGAGCTGAGAGAGATCCCACCGCCGTTCCTCCGTGACCTCATGGCCACCCCGCCACAGGTCAGCTTCTTTGTCATCAAAAGGATGACCAATGCAATGTCTTATTCATGGTCGAGTGTTGTTATGTGCTGTGGTGGTGAGGGCAGCTTCCTCACACAGTATCATCTGAGAGAATGACACCCAGCAACCTGTTTTTTCTTAGGCTGTGAAGTGCTGTCTAGCAGACCTGGCCGTCAGTGTTGGATCCTGGACTCCAGATGCTGTCCAATGGCTTCGAGAGAAAGTGCTCAACATCACAGACTGTAGCATGAAGGTAAAGTGCTGCCCGTACTTCCTTCACATCTGAACATATGACCTTTGGTTTCTTTGATCTCAGTCATTTTGGTTGTCATGAGGTGGATGGCGTTGATAATCACATGTTACTCCCACAAATACTTGAGGAAGATTAAATAGGATCCCATGCGATTTGGAAAACAGTGTGTAACAGATTTGGGACTTTTGGACATTTTTAAACAGGGGTCTGAATCTGATCAAATCTTACCGATTAACTTCACGCACCTTGACGTTTCATCCCCTAAGGTTGCAAAGGCAGATAAATCCAAGGGCTGCATCTACGTCCACCTTTTCACCGACAAGAACTTCCACGACCCGGCCCGCAGCCTCAACCACCAGATGGCCCAGTCTAACCTGTTCAAACAGCATCCAGACGTTTTCCTGACCAGCCACAGGTTTATCTGCTGCATTTATACTCACCTATTCATCTGGCTTATAATCACTTAAAGGTTTCGCATGACTAAATGTATTGTTTTTTCAATCCATTTTCACAGTCCTGGCAAGATCTCCGCACCCACTTTATCCTCCAAGAGTCCCAGCTCCAGCGACTGTACTAATGGGAGTCCAGCATCAACATCTGTCCCAGCAAAGCCTCATCTCAGACGGGCTCTGTCAGGACCCAGAGGGGGCGGAGGAGGAGGCAACACCACCACCACCAGCCGACTAGAGAAACCCTCTCTCCAGCTGCCACCATTACTAGAGCTGCCTAAAGCGGGTAGGAATTTTATCTATTATTAAAATACAGTATATTCCGAGGCCTTTAATTCACAATAAGTGCATTTGAGTCAAGTTTGGCGTTACTGTAGCTTAGAAAACCATGTGTTCACAATGTGTCTCAGGAAACAATGTGGACGTGTATGTATCAGTGGCGTGCCATCCCGGCCACTTTGTGCTTCAGCCGTGGAGAGATATGTACAAACTGGTGGTGTTGATGGGAGAGATGATTCTCTACTACAACAAAATTGAGGAGAAACCACTCAACATTGAGAAGAATCAGATATACGCTGCTAAGGTGGAGAACAGGTGAGTTGAGCAGTTATTTCATTGTATAATATTATGACAGCTCTAACTCAAAACAAGGAAATAAATAACAGTATGATTTATTACTCTGATTGCCAGTGGAGTATTTTTGTTGCCTTTTGTCTTGTTTCCATAATGTGCCTTCCTGAACATATCCACTCCTCTTTGCTTCTCTTCTCTTAGCTGGCATCGCGTGTTAGTGAAGGGAGTTCTGACCAGCGGCCTGGTGTCTGTGTACGAGCTGGACTACGGTAAACATGAGCTGGTCAGCTGCACCCAGCTCCGACCTCTGATCAAAGAGTTCAGACAGCTGCCGTTCCAGGGGATCACTGCTCAGCTGGCTGGTGAGTCGAGAGGACGACAGAGTCTCATTGGCTGTAACTAAGGTCATGTCCATGTCCTGTAGTTCGATATAATGAGACCGTTCTTGTCTCCTGCCTAGGGGTCAAACCGAGGCAGTGGTCGGAGGAAGCGTCCATCGTTTTCAGGAACCACGTGGAGAAGAAACCACTGGTGGCCCAGCTGGAGGCCGTACAGGAAGCCGCTAACCCGTGGGACAGGAAGTTGACTGTCTTCCTGGTCGACACCTCACAGGAAGAAAGGGACATCTGGGTGCATGACATCATGGCTGAAATTGCCGAAGAGCTGGCCAACGAGCCGTAGACCGCAGAGGATTCTGACCGTCGACAAAGTCTTATCAGCCAAGCAGTTGTCCTGTTGCTCCATAAAGACACTGTGAGATGTGGATAGACGAAATAGAAAGAAGCGTATCCCATCTTTATCTATCTACCATTTAGGGGGCCTGCAAATGAAGGATATGCTAAAAGAAGATGTGGGAGGTATGAAAGCATGTAGAGACTGGCATCCACAGAAAGACGAGAGGTGTACGGGTAGTAGCCACTTGCCTGTCGTGTTTTGGGCTGTGCTTCGAAGGATGTCGTGATGTGATTTTGAGTGGCTGCAGTGTGACCATTGGGCAACACACCCATGCATGATGTCGGTCCTAACATGCCATAAATGCATACAATAATCACTCAATCTCTCCAAAATAGTCTCTCAAAGCTGTGGAAATGATACAATATGTTTAATCCAAAGCAGCATCCTAGCTTGCAGTACTGTGTGAGTGTGCGTGCATGTGTGTGTGCGTGCGTGTGTGTGTGTGTGTGTGTGTGTGTGTGTGTGTGTGTGTCATCCTGGGGATGCCTGAATAACCTCAACCATGGCAATGTGAGCACCATGCAAAGCACACAACATTTTCAAATGAACTCTCACATGCTAAGAAGACATTATATGCATTTGTTTACAAAATCTGCTCTTAGGATGGTATTTCTGATCGTCGTAAAAGTTTACAAAAGTTAGAGCAAACATTCCGTTGAGAGGAGAAGGAATAGATGATTCAGCAAGTCATGGGAGACAGACGAAATGTAGAGGTCTTTGTTTTGCCCAAGTGTATTCTTCAGTTCTAAGACACAATTTTTAGTTGCAGTGCATTTCTTTAAAACTCAAGGACAGAATGCAATATTTACCTTTTTGGTAAAAGAAGTGTTTTAAAGTTTATTTTAAGCACACACATGACACAGAGTCTGCTGTTCAATCTGGCCAAGCCGGATTTAATAGGATTTGGTAAGGAGTAATATAATATGAAGATGCTTTTCTTTGTTTTATCCAGACATTAGTTGTTTTTAGTGGTGGTACATCCTCACACGGCACATACAACTGAAGAGCCCATACCTTACATTGTGGGCAACTGTGAATACAGTAAATGTGACCTCAGTTCCTCAGACAGGTGAAAATATTGACTGCCCACTTCCTGACTCCTGTGACAGCAGTGCCTCATCCATCTCCTCTCCTCCTGTGAAACACTAATTCCAGTTTGACTTTATGCTTTTTAGGGGTTTAGTAGAGTCTCTCTTTTAATATTCTGTTTCTTGTCTTGACAACAAGATTCTAATTTCAGCAGATTATATGTGCCGCATGTCTGATTTATGTGCACATACGGTTTGATGTTATACTAATGCACATATTGAGTTACCAGTAGTGTTAAGCTTTTAGATTTTTGAATAGGAGGTAAACTCTGCCTCCGGTTGGTTCCACCATCAAACGTTGGCCTGACGGGGAATTTTATTTCCGATATGTGACCTTCCTCACCATGGCTTCGGATGTGCAAAGGTTTCTATAGTTCTGCAGACAGTAGACCTGACAAAGCTCAACGCTGCGTTATTGTTAACAATTGACTATGACATTAATTTATATTTAACTTATATTCTCTAGGTGATAAAGAAATTATTATTCCCATTTTGTTTGACATTGATCCGGAGGTAATAAAAGACTTGTTTTTGGAATAAAGTCAGTTTGAAAGGTTTAAATGTGCTCAGTCCATTCAATCCTATTGTATATTACAGTAACTTCATGATGTTTAACTGAAAGGCAAGACACTCACCTCATCTGTATTTCTTTATTAAAATAACAAAGCATTTTCACCTTATTTACATACACATATATTTATCACTGCAAGGAGTTGTACCTAACAAAATAGCTCTTGACAGCATGATGCCATACATTAGGACATACAGCATCATTCCCACTCCTTTAACAATTCATCATTCATACAATTATGATAGCGTTAGGCACATATTATGTAGTAGTACTAGTAGTAGTAGTAGTATACACCTACATTACAAGAATTACCATATTTGTCATGATTTAGATGAACTATGTGTAGAATAATTTAGAGCCAATGTGTTAGTGTATCCATTTCCTCATGTTCTTTCCGGAAGCTAGCGAATGGAGAGCATCATCACAAACTCTGAAGAAGACAAAAGAGAAGACAAAAATCCGTTAGAGTGAATCTGACCTAAGCGCAGCAAAGCGAAACACACACACACACACTTCTGGCTAACAAATTATAAATGTGCTGGTGCTGTACCTTCAAAGTCAATGTTTCCGTCTGCGTTAATGTCCAGCTCCTTTAAGATCTCCTCCAGTTCTCCTTTCTTCAGCTTCTCCCCCAGCATCGTCTTGACCGCCTCCTTCATCTCATCCTGGTTGATCTTTCCGTCTCCATCCAGGTCAAACTTTTAAAAAGGGAAAAAGGTGCTTTTACTTCGAAAATAATTCATTCATCCATTCATTTATCATTAAGTCAAACTGTGGACAAAAATGCACGGAAATGGCGATTGAAAATTAACAGGTTTCATTGTTGGAATGTATCTAAACACTCACTTTTCTGCTGTTACATGGAAGCTACTTGGATTGTTTTGTTATGGCTTGACTGACCTGTACAAAGGCCGACTTGAGCTCTTTGAGTCCCAGCATGTGAGCAGTCTCTCCCATCATCCTGGGTCCCATCAGTTCAGTAAAATCCTCAAAATCCATCAACCCGCCCACTGTGGAGAGGACAGGTGTCAGGGGTCAAAACAGTTCAAACAAATATACATATTTTTATATTCCAAATCAGAGCATTCAATTTTTAAAAAAAAAGTAAAATAATCTCTTACTTTCCCTTTTTATTTCATAATATTTCTATGTTGTTTTTATTTTATTCAAAGCATAATCATTATTTTATAGCCTTTCTTTGGTTGTATTCTATGTATTTTAAAGAGTATTTTTATCAGCTCACTTCTCATCTTGATTTGTTGCACTATCTCCAACAGTTCCATTTCTGTGGGCATGTATCCCATGGTCCTCATGCATTCAGCCACGTCCTTGTAGTTCAGGTATCCATCTTGATCGTAGTCAAACTCTTTGAAGGCCTCTTGCATTTCTGTGAGAAAAGATCACAAGGGTCACACAAAAAAATGCAACAGAAAAGGCCTTTTCAAGGCTTAATTAATACAATATTTCAGTGCTGATATAACAATGAAGCATTTTATGATGCAGCTATGTGTTAGCTATGGTAATGATACTGATAAGCATGGCAGTGACACTCACCATCCAACTCCGCCTGAGCTAATTCTCTTTCCTGCAGAAAAACAGAAATAAAACACAGGTTGAAATGGGGTTCCAGTTTAAAAATTAGGAAGATAAAAATGTGACATTTTTAATGACATGTCTGTATTCTTTTAATGTGAAAGACTTTGATAGTACTTTGCAATTTGAGGCATTCGCCTAAAAATACTGCAAGTAAATGTCAGAAGTAAATGGACAAAATAAAATCAAAATATATTTAGAAATAAGTCCCCATTGTCTTGTGCAAGACAACACTACGTATGTTGCCTACGATAGATAACGGTTGGTTACTATTTTCTAGTTGGGTCAACCTTCAAGTGCTCTTCATCTGGGCAACAGTAATGAAGGGTGGCACTGAGCCTCAACCAATGAGCCACTAATACTACACACACCACAGGCTTAGTGAGAGCAGGTCCAGAAAGATCAGAAACAAACCTGTAAGTACACTACTGGACTTCCACCTCACTCCTGACTCTGATGTTTAAAATGTCTGACATACAGTGTTTTTAACTGTCTGTTGCAGACATATGCCTTTAGATCTTAATCATGTACATATTTTTTATTATACCTAAGACATTAGACATTAGGCCTTCTCGACCCATGGGCACTATTAAAAGATCACTGTGCCTTAAATTGGCGGATTTGATTTCCGCTTTATAATGAAATTAGGAAAAAGAATTACGTTTTACGTCATGATTAAAAGTGTGTTTAAATTTGGCAGGATGGGGGAGTCAGAGTTGAAAGTAAAAAGAGTACAGTTCACACAGTACAGCTATAACTGTTTCAACAATAGTATAGGTCAAAGATCACAAGACCACAGCAAAGGTCAGGTCAGTTCATAGCCAAGAAGCGTAAAGTCTCACCATATTCAATAATACAGTACAGATAGAATCTAAAACACAAAATGTGGGTGTAATCGGCTACTTACCGCCCCAAACACACTGTCCAGAATGGCATTGTAGGCTTTGGTCATACTCTCAGTGGTTTTCTTGACCTTCTTCATTACTTTTTTGGGGGGTGTGTCGGACACTGACCCTGCCGGGGAATCCTTGGGAGTACTATTTTTGCTACAATGAGGTAAAAGAAAATTAGGAAACAAATATATCGAAAAAAGGGCAAATGCATTCTCTTTAAACGTCAACACCTTGATTATCAGAACTCTTAAAATGACACAAACATGAAGTACCTGTCTCCTGCAGCTGACTCAACTGAGGTCGTAGAGGGTGTCCTGTCTGCTGCCTTTGACATGCTTTGGATAAAGAGAGGCATGCAATTTGTATCCAATGGTAACATTCACTCCAACAACATACATGACCTGTTAGATACAGCATATACAACATGTTTGCATGCTGAAGAAATACTTTCAGAAATGCTTCCTGGGATGCAAATGGGAAAAAAGTTGCAAGATGATTTATCAAAGACTTTAACATAGAGGTTATTGTTTGGCAATCTTTGATTTCCAAGCTTCTGGAACCCAGTTACCTAAATGCAGTTTGTTTACCTTGAGTCTCTCTCCTAAACGGTGGGAAAAGAAATGAAGACGAAGCCGCCGATTCTTCTGGTCCTCTCTGTGTTGTGCTCCACTTGTGTGGTGGTGAATGGCTGTGTACTGAATCCCGCCTGTTCTGGTTTTCCTTCTCCTCTTGACCTCCCTCCATCAGAGAGGCTTACCAGCTAATTACCAGGATCAACATGCAGCAAACGATTAGGAAGCAGAACGTGTATCGGCAGTGTGACTGATCTGGCCTTCAAGAGGTCAGTTTTAAGTGTCTGTATTTTGATCTTGTCATCTTTCATGAGGTCGTGACATTTGCCCTTGAAGCCCTGCTCTAGGTTCTGCAGAAAGAAAGTCTTTCCCTCTGAGATTGACAAAGAGTTGTGATGCAGATAGGCCTACAGAAGCACCAGTCATATTATTGTTTACTAAAACATTTCTCAGGTAAGTGTGTAAGAAAAACTAGGCCAACTGTATGAAAAAGTTTATCTAATTTATTCAAAATTAGAACAAAACATGTTGATATTAAGGCTGGTTGTTAACCTCTATCATTTAACGTTGTTGAGGTCTTTGTCATATAAATGTTTTTGTCCAATCCAATTAGATTATCGTTAATGCTAATTTATTTTTTCTTTAAAGAAAATGGTATTTTGAGCCTACTGTTTATCTTTTTATGATTATATCGTTAATTTTTAACCAGGCTATTTAACTAAGTATACTTTATAGACAGCACGTAGGTTTTAGGAAATTATACTTTTTTTTTTTTTTTACAATCGGCATCATGTTATTCATCTAGTTCCGGTTCATTTGCATACTTTCGAAGCGGCGCATGTGTACCAGGTGAGCTAATTAAGACCTTTTAACATGACTACTCTGCATGTCGTTATCGATATGCATTTGCTCAACATAAATTGTCTTAATAGTTGGCCTAAATATACAACTATATCATGTAGTGTGTGGACTAAACCGTTAACTGCTGGAGGAATTACTTTGAAGTGACTCGGAGACAGCCTTTTGGAGTTCAGCGCACGAGTTGTTATGACATCAATGGCGCATGTCGGTACTCAACTGTCTTCATCCCAGGTGAATTTGCTGTCCGGAAAAAAAAAACACTTTTATATTTCTTTAATATTGTGGCTTACTGAAATTCCTTGAAATGTCATTCAAACACATATTTTAGTCAATAATAGGTTAATATTTATTTTGAGTTAAAATGACAAAGTAGTAGGCCCCAACAGTAGCCTAGGCCTATTGACAAGAAGCCTAAGAATGTAAGGCAAGGCAAGGCAAGTTTATTTATATAGCACAATTCAGACACAAGGCCACTCAAAGTGCTTTACAGGGGCAAGATTAGAATACATAAAACACATTATAAAACATTTAAAAGCGAATAAAAGAAGCAAATAAAAAAAATGAAAAACATTTAAAAGCAAATAAAAGAAGCAAATAAAATGAAAATTGCAGGTTAAAATGGAAACAAAAAAGTCTTCAGACTCGATTTAAAAGAACTGAGAGTTGCAGCAGACCTCAAGTTCTCTGGGAGTTTGTTCCAGAGATTTGGTGCATAATAACTAAAAGCTGCTTCTCCTTGTTTAGTCCTAACTCTGGGGACTGTAAGTAGACCTGTCCCAGACGACCTAAGGGCTCTGGACGGTTCATAACGTATCAGCATATCAGTAATGTATTTTGGCCCTAAACCATTTAGTGCTTTATAAACCAACATCAGTATTTTGAAATCAATTCTTTGAGTGACTGGAAGCCAGTGTAAAGACCTCAGAACTGGGGTAATGTGATCTACTTTTTTGGTCCTAGTGAGGACTCGGGCAGCAGCGTTCTGAATTAGCTGAAGCTGTCTGATAGATTTTTTTGGAAGGCCAGCAAGGACACTGTTACAGTAGTCAAGTCTACTAAAGATAAATGCATGGACAAGTTTTTCTAAATCTTGCTGAGACATAAGCCCTTTAATTCTTGATATGTTTTTTAGGTGGTAGTAGGCTGATTTATTAATTGATTTTATGTGTTTCTTGAAATTCAGGTCGGAGTCTATAACAACACCAAGATTTCTGGCTTGGGGTGTGGTTGCTAAATTAATTGCCCACCAGATGGCGCCAGAGCGTATTATGTATGATTATCGAGTTGGTATAATCACTTTTTTCCCTGTTTTGTTTTCGTTGCAGATTCATTTTATTTTTTTTCATCTGTAGCAGTAGGCTCACACAGGCTCAGCAGCCTGAATTAAATTAGGACAATAATAAGAAATGTTGGCCTGTTGTTGGAAACAAACTACTACCTTTTTAATATACTATCTATGGTCACATACGCATCATTCTGACGTATTCCTGCGTCTCCTTCTGGAAATAGCCTATCCCATCGACACTGTAGGCTAGCCTATTTATCAGTCAGGCCCCGTAGTCGCCGAATGAAACCAAAGCTAAAAACGAACCCCCAAATTGTTATTAAACCATTTGTTTATGATATGACAACATTTATAACAAGTGAGACTTTTATAGAAGAATATTACATTTATGCTATCTATGATAATAACCCATATCGGCAGTAGGCCTACTTTATTGAGCGCAAATATTTCCGGAAGTTGGGTTACACGTGTTCTATATAATCTATGCACGTAGAGGCGTTTTATATAGCCTACTATCTATAGCCCCTTTTACACAGAGATTGCGGCATATTGACGAAACGAAAGAGCGGCAATTTGCCGGCTCTCCTTGGTTAAGTGTTATTTACACAGAACCAAGCAAAGACAGCGTGTTGTGTCCCTTTTACACAGCGTTCCGGAGTGAAAGCACAGAGCTCCACATTCCGGAACGAGGGGAGTGGGGGGAGTGTCATGTGTGACACAACAGCGTAAGCAGCGTCAGGTGTGACGTAAACATTTAGCGCCGCGCCGGTCAGCTGCTTATTCAACAACAACACTGGCTGGTGAATTGAGAGCAGAAGTGCTGGAGCTTGCTGTAAGAGGGCCGTATTTTACTGTCCCCACGATGTGCCGGTTGATCTCGCTACGCGCTGAGTCCAACATCACTGGGACTGTTAACCAAACTGACAAAATCAATCCGCTTCACCTCTTCACGTCCTGAGTTGTGTTAGCAAAACAGTAGCTCTGTGGCTAACAGCTGAGCCGGAGCCTTCAGTCAGCTGAAGCAGACAGTCTAGCGGGGCGAGCAGACTATTCCCCCGTTACTAGGTCAAGCTGAACAAGAGCCCTCCGCTGCGCGTCGTGCTCCTGCTTCAGCTGGTCGGTCTTTATTTCTAGCAAGTGACCCGTTCGCTATAGCCTACTTTATCCCTTACTTAGCCTAGCCTAGCTTTCCCATTGTACAACTTCTCCTGGGCAGAAATAGACTCATACACTCTGCAAAATGAAGCGTGGGGGTTTGGATTGAGCAACGGACCTCATGATCAGATAGATTATACGCCGTTCCTTTTATTTGGTGATTTTTATGGGACATCAGGCCGCCGTGATTAATGTTAAACACACGTCCTTCAACTGCTAACATGGTCGCATGATTAGAACATAGGCTATGGAACGTCAAACGCCCCCCTGTTCCGCAACAACAAGCTGGAGCATTTAAACAGAGAGGCGGAACTGATAGTGTCGGGAATCTTACTACCCCCCGAGGTAGTAAAATTCCCGGAACGATCACTTATAGCCCCTTTTACACAGCCAGTGAAAGCCGGGAATATGCCGGCCTTTCGGCCCTCCGCCCTGCTGTATAAATGCGACAGTTGCGGAACGAGGGAAGAAAGGTGCGAGAGATTGTTCCGGGAATTTTACTACCTCAGGGGGTAGTAAAGCCCCTTTTACACAGAGATTGCGGCATATTGACGGAACAACATCACTCCAAAATGCCGGCTTTGCTTGCTTCTGTGTTATTTACACAGAACCAAGCAACGCCGGCCTGCTGGCGCATCAGTAGCCCCTTTTACACAGCGCTCCGGAATGAAAGAGGTGCTTGTAAACAGCGTCAGGTGTGACGTAAACATTTAGCGCCGCGCCGGTCAGCTGCTTTACAACAACAATACTGGCCGGTGAATTGAGAGCAGAAGTGCTGGAGCTTGCAGTATTTTACTGTCCCCACGATGTGCCAGTTGATCTCGCTACGCGCTGAGTCCAACATCTCTGGGACTGTTAACCAAACTGACAAAAATCACTCCGCTGCTCACTGCTTCACCTCTGTGTCTGTCTGTGTGTGTGTGTGTTTGTGTGACAGGTTGGTTGTGAGCCAGACATAAACATACACACAGTGTGTGAAGTCACGTTACTGTAGGCAGAAATAAAGTGTGGATATACGCTCAGACTTAGGATAATAATAGCGGCGGCGGAATCCAGTCAAGACGATGTGAGTACGTTTGGCCGCATATTAAGACAGTAACTTCAGGCTGCAGCCCGCAATGTAAACGTTCCGCAGTAATTTTCTCCATGAATTGTGTTATTTATGTTGGGGGATAATGCTTTGTTAGCTAGATGGAACTCTTGTTAAACATATTGGCCGATTAGAATTATTATTTGTAGAGTGTGCGAGTCTTGAGTTGTGTTAGCAAAACAGTAGCTCTAGCTAACAGCTGAGCCGGAGCCTCCGGTTAGCTGAAGCAGACAGTCTAGCGGGGCGAGCAGACTATTCCCACTTGGTCGTTCCTATTTACTGGCGTACTGAACTACGTTTTAGTTACATAAGAACCTAGAGCAAGAGCCCTCCGCTGCGCGTCGGGCTCCTGCTTCAGCTTGTCGGTCTTTATTTCTAGCAAGTGACCCGTTCGCTATACTTTATCCCTTACTTAGCCTAGCCTAGCTTTCCCATTGTACAACTTCTCCTGGGCAGAAATAGACTCATACACTCTGCAAAATGAAGCGCGGGGGTTTGGATTGCGCAACGGACCTTATGATCAGCTAGATTATACGCCGTTCCTTTTATTTGGTGATTTTTACGGGACATCAGGCCGCCGTGGTTAATGTTAAACACACGTCCTTCAACTGCTAACATGGTCGCATGTTTAGAACGTAGACTATGGAACGTCAAACGCCCCCCAGTTCCGCATCAACAAGCTGGAGCATTTAAACAGAGAGGCGGAACTGATCGTGTCGGGAATCTTACTACCCCCCGAGGTAGTAAAATTCCCGGAACGATCACTCGCACCTTTCTTCCCTCGTTCCGCAACTGTCGCATTTATACTGCAGGGCGGAGGTCCGAAAGGCCGGTGTTCTGACATTTTCTGCTCCCTCGTCAGATTTTGCTACCTATCAGAAAATGCTACCCTACGTCATGGTAGCGTATAGACAATTACCTCATCAAACGACAGAATCACATTATTTTACACCACTACTCACCCTATGTAGGCCTACACACAGTGTAGCCTACACTGTAGGAATATGGGGAGCATATTGATGCTGTTAGTGTTTAATAGCCTATATCAAATTATGCTACCCTATCAGAAAATGCTACCTCACGTAATTGGTAGCGTATTTGATCTGTAGACCCATTAACTATCAAATAATGCTCCCACTACTGAATCACGTTACTTACAACACCACTACTCAGTACTCACCCCATGTAGCCTACAATGAAAGCTGTATATTTTTATGCTACTTTATAACGTTATTATAGATTTAGTAGGGTATAATGTGAGATCAATTGTCTCTATCAAATAATTCTCCCACTACAGAATCACGTTATTTTACACCACTACCTATGTACACCCCACCACCGGCGAAAACTTTCTCCACTCCGAGTCTGGTAAAGTTAACACATAGAAAAGCCTATCATTTAATTTCTATATTCAGCAGCAAAGCCAGTGTCTACATAATCACAGGTCAAAAGGCATAATTTAAACATATGTGTAGCATAATTACGCAGTTAAAAACATGTTTTGAAGAAAATACTCGGTAGCAAAAAAAGGTAGCAGAATCTGACGGCTGCTCACGCAGGATTGTTATTTTCGGAATGCGCATGCGCAGAACCACTAGGGAGCAAAATCTGACGGGTAGCAGAAAATGTCAAGTCACCGGCATATTCCCGGCTTTCACTGGCTGTGTAAAAGGGGCTTCCCGACAAAATCAGTTCCGCCTCTCTGTTTAAATGCTCCAGCTTGTTGTTGCGGAACAGGGGGGCGTTTGACGTTTCATAGCCTACGTTCTAAACATGCGACCATGTTAGCACTTGAAGGACGTGTGTTTAACATTAACCACGGCGGCCTGATGTCCCGTAAAAATCAACAAAGGAACGGCGTATAATCTATCTGATCATGAGGTCCGTTGCTCAATCCAAACCGCCGCGCTTCATTTTGCCGAGTGTATGAGTCTATTTCTGCCCAGGAGAAGTTGTACAATGGGAAAGCTAGGCTAGGCTAAGTAAGGGATAAAGTACAGCGAACGGGCCACAGAGCTACTGTTTTGCTAACACAACTCAAGACTCGCACACTCTACAAATAATAATTCTAATCGGCCAATATGTTTAACAAGAGCTCCATCTAGCTAACAAAGCATTATCCCCCAACATAAATAACACAATTCACGGAGAAAATTACTGCGGAACATTTACATTGCGGGCTGCAGCCTGAAGTTACTGTCTAACTGTCAATATGCAGCCAAACATACTCACGTCGTCTTGACTGGATTCCTGTCGGACATTAACCATGACTCCTGTGTTCCCTGCTCTCCTGATACATGCAAAGTCATGTTGAAAAAGTATTCCATTGTTTTCTGAACGTAGTAGTCCTGTTTGTAGACGTCTATCCATCAAAACTATGACGTAGATCCTTAGCAACGGTCATTATACCCTTGACATTATACCCTCTGTCAATACGGCCCTCATACTGCAAGCTCCAGCACTTCTGCTCTCAATTCACCAGCCAGTGTTGTTGTTGTAAAGCAGCTGACCGGCGCGGCGCTAAATGTTTACGTCACACTTGACGCTGTTTACAAGCACCTCTTTCATTCCGGAACGCTGTGTAAAAGGAGCTTCTGATGCGCCAGCAGGCCGGCGTTGCTTGGTTCTGTGTAAATAACACAGAAGCAAGCAAAGCCGGCATTTTGGAGTGATGTTGTTCTGTCAATATGCCGCAATCTCTGTGTAAAAGGGGCTTATGGTAGCGGCTAGCCTATTAGCATGGACCTATAAAGAATATATAGGCCTACCATGACAACAGTGCGGCAAAGCATGATGGGAAACTGTAATAATACTAACCAAGTGAAGTTAAATGTTGTTATATTCATAGATATATATCTATGGTTATATTAACTTTGCGTTATAATGTACTGTAATACCACAGTTGCTTGAGTTTAATACCAGTTATCTGTATTTTCTACCCAAAAGTGTATCGCTTATTATTTCTGTGATACCGTCAGTTAAACTCGTATGCAGCTGAATAAGATCTTCACAGCCACTGTCTTTAGCACATACTTTCCTGGCAGGGGAGACACAATTATCATGGAGGTGGTCGTCCGTTGGCGAGGCCAAACCGTTGCACAGCTGGTTTGGCTGACCTGGCCGAATTCCCCAGATGTGGGAATCTCGACTGCATAATTTGTGATAGTGGGTTACTGCGTTCGTGCTCTCCCCTGATCATTTGATGAAAGTAAATTACTCTTCTATACCACATGCAGAAGTCTTGTATGGTTACAATAGGAGTGAACTGGGACAATTTCGTCGAATTCGACATTTCTGTCCCCAAGTCTTTAAAAGTATAAATTAGCATGAAAATTAAATATAACATACATTGATTTTTTTAAGCAATGTCTCTTCCACATTAACCTGATTGTGAATTTAAGATATGTATTTTATAACACTGATAAAAACTACAGTTTACACTAGGGATGGGCATTTTAAGAAATTCAATTGATCGATCATCGGGAAAATTAACGAGCAATTATCGATTAATCGTTATCTTTTTTTACATATTAAAAAATGCCAACAGAACATCCAACATACAGCGTTTTTACCATAGACTGTATACAAGAGGTTTTTACTCAATTACATCTTTATTCCAAGATCTTCTAGGCAAACAAATCTATTAAGACAAGGCAACTTTTTTAAATAAAATAATAATAAAATGCAGCGCTGGTTAAAGCCCGAGGCTATGAGCCAACAAGGAGCCAATGCTACGATACCTTTTAAAGTTTTAACACATATGCGCCTCCTAAGATGCTGCCAAAGACTTCATAAGGGCACGGCACGTTTCTCTGAGTGGTAAAGGACCTAACGTTACTTCAACTAATAAACAAAATGTGCAAATTAGTTCCCTGATGAAGGCGAAGTAGGAAAGCATAGACGCTAAAGTTAGCCGCTAATGCTAGCGGCGCTAACGTTAAACAGGGTCGGATTTAGGCTTCAATGTACAAGTGGTACATAATTCGGTTTGTTTAAGTGTTGTACAAGGTTTCACAATGCTTAATGAACTTAGTTATTTTCAGATCTAAAGCTGTCCGATGCCAAACTTCGCCTTAACTTCTTGCTGTTTAAGTTTTGCCATCTACGGCAGCTCGCAGGCTGCTGCCTGAGCCTGTTCTGTTGTCTCCTACTACTAGTTAAGTATCTCCCCCTGCTGGTAGGATGTTTAATTGCTGCCCATACAGTCTGGTGCTGCCACATAGTGAAATTCATTGCTGTGCTGCGGGACTCACTGCGCAACACAACGGCTATTATGATCGATAACAATTTAACGTGATCGACAATATTCTTAACGAGCAATGATCGATTAATCGATTAATTATGCCCATCCCTAGTTTACACTGAAAAATAGCATTTTTAACCTGTCAACACTTTACTATGAAATATAATTTTAAAAAATCTTCAGAAATGTTAATATGTTTGCACTGCTGTGTGATTCTATGTCCAATATATGCTTCAATGCAAATGTTATCATCAGAAATCCATAATAGTTTTGTTAAAATACACATTTTAGTCGTGTCCCCAGGTTTACACTCAGTCCTGTTACCCTAACACATTTAAAGGTGCTGTAAGCGAATGGTTCTTTTAGCTAACTCCCTGTCAGTTACTTCAGTTAGCAGTCTCCTCGCTTGTCCCTACATGACCACATTAATGCACTGCGGTCTTCAAGCAGCGAGTTATCTAGCATCATCTCAGATCCATAAGTGTGATAAAAACCTGATAAAAACCATCAAAGGGAAAGGATTTTTACCTGCTCCGCCATTCTAGGCGCATAAACATTGACCCATCTGTCACTCTGGCGTGCACCGGCAGTCAGACCATAATAATGAGTGAGACGGGTGTTGGTTTGTAGCGTTCTCTCTTGTGATTGGATATTAATTTCGGGATCCCCCGAAAAGTTTATCAGCTGATTACATGCAAAGCAGCTGACTGAGAAATCAGCTTTATGAAACGCCCACATTATGAAAGTGATCACTGTATGAATAAAGGGCGATTTAACACTTATACCGACATAAAAAAACGCTTACTTCACCTTTAACGCTCTAAAATCTTTGCAACATTACCAAAAGTCCTTGCTAAACTGGAATATGAGCACTTTAGCTCTTCTGAAAGGTCATGGGAAGACCAAAAGTAGGTTCCCTCCTTTTATTTTCAATATATTTGATGATATTGTAACAATAGTTGACTGGGTACATCATAACGTTCATTCCTGTTACCTAAATTATTGATCTAATTGTATTTCTTTATTTTTAAAATAATACTTTTTGATAAATCACCAGAATGTGCTGAGTGTATAAGCATGTTTATGCCAATTCTATGATAAAAAACTCAGTCCTGTTACTTTCAGTCCTGTTACTTTTATACATATATATATTATAAACTTAGTTAAAAATTAATTACAATTTCCTGAGACTGACCAATATATGTTTTCAACTTCCTGTCAGTTACTGCAGTTAGCAGTCCCCTCGCTCGTCCCTACGTCACCACATTAATGCACTGCGGTCATGACTGCGGTCTTCGAGCAGCACGTTATCTAGCATCATCTCAGATCCATAAGTTTGATAAAACATGATTAAAAACCATCAAAACAGACATTGGGAAGGATTTTTACCTGCTGCGCCATTGTAGGCGCATACACATTCACCCATCTGTTGCTCTGGCGTGCACCGGCAGTGAGACCATGAGTGAGACGGGTGCGGACGGGTGTCGGGTTGTAGCGGTCTGACTAAGAGATTGGCTTTATGAAACGCGCATATCGTGTAAGTGATCACTGTATGAATAAAGGGTGATTAAACACTTATATTAACATAAATAAACCGCTTACATCACCTTTAAATATATGTCTTATGAGATTCAGCTTAAATTAATTAGGAATTAGGGGAAGTGAGTTATTTCTACTTTTACAGTAATGTTTATAGATAGTGCAGATAGATGCAGTTTGCGTCTCCATTTAATGTGGTAGATGCGTAGATCCCATGATGGATACAACTTTAAAGTAATATGGCTATCAAAATGAATCTCTCATGTTGGGAATACCTAACAGGAAAGCAAACAAAATGTTTATCTGCTGCACAAAACTTAACATTTTACATCTTGTTTATTCAAATTACTGAACACATTTACAGATCAATCAATATGAGTAGCAAAAAGGTTTTTGCTAAAATTTCACAACCTGTGCATGTCTACAAATAGAAATTACAATAGGCCTATAGTTTACTTGTATTCATCTCAGACTAATGCAATTTGGTATCAGCCAAAATGTCATGTCATATTATCAATAATCATACATGAGAGCAATCTTTGTGTCGTTCCACTCTTTCTCCACGTGGGGGAGACACAAGCTTGGCTTTAGCTATATGAATTTTATGCCTTCCACAGTTTTTATAGCTGATTTCTCAGGGGATTTTGTCAGGGAACAGCTCTGGTGTCACTTGAATGTGTGTTAAACTGTGTGCACATTCACATTGGTATTGGCTGATACCTAGGCCAGTTTATTCTGTCTTTAACTGTAACAATCTAACGTAGTCCTTTCTTAGTAGGAGGAGGCTCAACCCATCTTACCCCATGATAATACAGGACTTAAAGACTCCAGCAGTTTCCAAACGTTTTATTTATAAAAATGAAATAACATGATCATAGTTTGTAACAACTTTATATTCAACTATATCAGACATATTTTTATTTTAACATAGATGTGATACGATACAAGTATTGGAAAGGCTGTCAATAATTATTATAATGAAAGGGTATTTACATAGTCACTTTTTTAAGTTTTTTTTTTTAACTATAATAATTTGCATTTAAGAATCATGCTTGCTTATTTTTTATGATTGTATACATAAACTAATGCATTTGAACTGGGCATGTTTCCTTGTAATTTTGCTACGAAAAAACATGCTATGTGTGTACTCGGTCCTCTGCTCAATACTTAAAACCATCTTGTAAATGGTTAGTTTGTTACAAGTTGGTCTTCATTTCAGTAACAGTCAACATGCCCAGCCAAATTATATCCACTAACAAAATGTTATAGTCCTGAACTTTAAGTGATGCTGCTCTCAGTAAAGTCATGGAGAGTACGGCACAAGTCAGTATGTACAACAGGGCATATTCCAGAATATTCAGCTGCTATTGTAATTTCCATTTACACGCTCCTCCCCTCCCCACTTTGCTTTTCCTTACATGCACTGCTGTTAACTCTTGTTCAGTTCCTTACATATTAATCTAATGGTCTGACTCAATCCCACTCTCCCTCTCACACCCAGACCTTTCCTTTCCCACTGCCATCGGCTCCATCTTTCCCTCCACAGCAGCCCGTGCCCAGGCCGCGGTGCCGGCTGGCTGGAAGGTTCTTGTAGACGGCCCGGCTGTATGGGATGAAGCACAGGCCCAGCTGCAGGTGTCGGGCCAGACGGCAGTATGCAGCCAGAGCCAGCACCAGCAGAGGAGTGACCAACAGGAAGCCCACCACCAGCAGAGCCACACAGCCTCCGTCAGTCAGCAGGTCAGAGCAGTGTGGGGTCGTCCCATGAGGCCGCACCTGGAACAAGAGGAAAAAGTTCATCAAGAGCATCAGTCAGAAGACATGGAGGTTGTTGTAGAGGTGAGTTTGTCATTCAACCTTTTTACATTTCACACATTATTTGATGAGTTGATATCAAGGGCTCAAGGGCTCTGCTAATAGCGGAAGTTAAGAAATACTCTTTCCCCAGTCAGACTCTGTTCTACTGGTCTGTGTATCAAACTGGCGTCCCTCCAGTCATGATCCTGTGTCTTGTTATCTGAATGTGTTATGGTGTTTACTATGACTTGGAGAAAGCTTTGCTTTTAGAGTAGGGTCAAAGGTCATGGGCAGACAAGGAGCAGCTGTGCCTGCAGCTGGCAGTGACTGTGTTGTCTTACTCAAATACACTTGGGCAGTATACAGGCGGTGGTTATGTAACAGTGAAACTATTCATTCATTTATTCATCCCTTCACAAAATATGCAGCAGGATGGAGACTGCCTTTGTATACTCTTCCTGTATATCGACTGCATTTACATTGAATATTCAAATCAAACATTTTAAATAGGGATACATTTGTTGCACAGAAGAAGCATTTTATTTAATTCACTACTTTGACAGGGCTCCTGACTAACCTTTTCATTGGTTGCACCAGTGCGCCTAACTTTTTCATCTAGGTGCACCAGCATATATTTTGGGTGCACCCAATTAGTGCAGCAGGATTTGTGTGGCATCTCTGTAAACTTCACTCTTATGTGTTGCCACTGGGTGTGTTGCCACCGGTCGCCACATGACGTAGTGACTTCAGCCTTCCAAGTTTTAAACATCACTTCTATCCGTTCAACGGCGCCCGTACCTGAATCCTTTATATCCCCAAACAGCAGACGTTGCGTTTGTTTTCTGCCACAATTCAGTGTCAACATAATAGGCCCATGCCTGCACGCCATGTAGCTGCGCACGTAGATACACATACTCCTACATACACACACACTGTCAGAGGAGCCGAGGGGCGCTACCAAAAAGACGAGAGGAGTGGTTGGAACGTTTATAGACACGCACACACATATAATTACAATAAATCGCAATCGCAGCTATTTGTGAGGTTATGTAATTGCACTAGCTCACATCGCGATTGTGATTAGATTAATATCGCAGCACTCAGATACATCATACAAACACCAAATATTACATTTAATATGATGTGAGAAGTTTCAGGTGGACTGGTGCAACGAGTGAAAATATCTAGGCGCACTCCACAGATATATAGGCGCACGTGCGCCTTAAACAGGCTTACTCTGGAGCCCTGTTTGAGTTGAATTTGTACATTCTATAGAATAGTGGACCAGTGATTTCTTGTGTGAGGTGCAGGGAAGAATAGATATGTATGTATGTATAATGTGAGGATAGACAGCAGTTGGTAGATGTGGCCCTTCTTTCACACACACATGAATAACACTTGTAGCCTACACAATTTCATACATTAGATCAAACTTTTTGGAGTTGGTATAAACTACTATTAACCATCATTAGCATATCTGATCACTGAATACTGTATTGTCAATGCATTTGTATTTGTTGCTAAGCAATTACAAGAGGTAGAGAGTGGGAGATGAAAGGGGTCAGGATTTGAGTGTGGGAGAGGAATGGATAGACTGCAGGCCTGAATCCTCCTTATCAACCCATGAAGGATGAAGTGAATATGAGAGATCATGAGGTAAGTGCAGAGAGAAAAACAGGTTTGCATGACTGGAGGAGTAACCCCTAACGGGGGGAAGGAGTATTTATTACAGTAAGAGGGCATTCTGACAGTCGTATCTTAGATTAGCATTCGTCATTAAAATGAAGCACCATTTAGATCAAATTTATGCTCTGATTCATCAATGTTTTTAGAAAAAAAATTGTTGTTATGTAATATAATATAAAAGGTGTATTACTTGAAAAGACTGACATTTGTTATGTCCTGATCTTTGTAGTTGGATTCTTTGCATAACAATATGATGCTATCCTGATAGATAGAGTTACAGCATGAAAGAAATCCCTGCTGAAGAGGGAAAGCAAAATATTTAGAAAGGAGGGAGTTTGGGAAGAAATGAGAGAGAGAGATGGTTTAAAGTCCCGTACATCGTGGGAGGGTAAAGGGGGGTGCAGGGGAGCTTTGAGGGTTCGAGTTGTAACAGATAAGACAAGTATGCCCATGTTTGTTTTTACTCTGTGAGGCCTCTTCTACGGCTCCACATCTGAGCCAGTTTTCACAGAGAAAGCCCTCTTTTAAATTGTAAAATGATTCAGTTGGGTGTGTTTCTGGATGACTATTGCAGAGTTCCCTTAGATATTTTGAAAGTTTACTCAAGGGTTTCAGCTCAAATGGTAAAACCCTAAATATTTCCCACCTGCCTTTTTTTCTACTTTTCTTCTAACCCCTTCTTTTTCTTTTGATTCCTCCCCCTCTCTCTCCGTCCTCCCAGGTCCTTGCTAATCCCATAAGCTGCTGTCACATGAGGTCTTATTGTGAGAGAGCAGAGAACAGAGAGAATCCTGCTCTCTCCGGCCATTAAGCAGGTCGTCGGACGTTGGCCCAAAGAAATGCCGTTGGTATGCATTAAAAGCCTACGAACCATGATGCTTTGTTGGGGTTGCCCTACATAATGCTTTCTGAGTAATGGGTCAAGTGGGTGGATTTATTTTAGTCACACGTTGTCTTATTTATATGTTGTCTGTTCCCAAGCGTTCTTTAATCACAAACTATCTACATAGCATCTACATATCTACATAGCAGTATTTAGCTTTTGCGCTGTGACATCTGGCTCCCTGGACTCCTGACCCCTCGCCTTCTACAGTTCACCTCAACATCTGAGAGAACCTCAGACTTATCTGATTATTAAAGCTCTCATCACTGACGCAGCCGGAGCCAAACCCCACCCTAAGCCCCAGGCACAACTATTTCAAACTTTTGGATCAAAGTTATGAGATTAGGTCTTTTAGATGTTTCATAAAAAAGATTCTAAACGTAGCAAATGTTAGTGTAAACATTTTTTTTCCTAAAACACATTCTCACGCGAAGGCACAATGCATTTGTTTCAAATGTTGAAGACGAATTACCTTTACTGCTAAAAAACTAAGGTTTGCCAATATTGTGTATTGAATAATGGGCCTGATAATTTACTATAGAAATCTTAAATTGTGTGCAATTAAAACCATTCAGCTGTACAACAGATTTCTGAGCAGCAGTTTGCGGTCAATTTCCTTGTGCTCATGTTTGTGCCACAGAATAAATGGTAATCCTGGATATCCTGGAAAGACATTATCAAAATAAGTGAATAACTCTGGCTAAAAGCTCCTGAGAAAGCACTTAGCCAGCTATAGTGTGACTTCTCACTGCACTTCATCCTCACACTCATCCCCCCCCCCCCCCCCCCCCCCCGTCTCCCCCCTGTCTTACTGTAGAGTGGCAGAGGAAGCCAAACACCACCATGACTATGGCCGGTGTCAGCACGGTGCCAAAGACCAGTCCGGCCAGGCAGGCGTTGATGGTGGCGATGATGAGGTTCTGAGCGGTGACCAGCACGGAGCAGGCCCAGCAGTCCAGAGAGCCTCTCAGCTCCAGAGGAGAGTCACTGTCTGCTGCAGAGTATGGAGGAGGTACCACCACACGGGACGGGGTCTCTCTGCCTCCACCCACTGCAGTGGTGGAGGCCAGAGAGTTGGAGTGGTGAAGGTGCTGGTTGACATTGTGGTGGTGGTGGTGGTGATGAGGCGGCAGCTCCTCAGACAGGTCCAAGGCCTGATGGTGGGCCCCCTTCTCCAGAGTACCATTCATACTCATAGAAAACTGTGGGCAGAGAAATACACCTATTAGTGGTGTGGGATTGACATTTCAATTTCAGAGGGGATAGAATTGCATTTGGCTTTGCAGATGTTTTGAAACAGCCCAGAATAGTATATTTGGAGACTAGATGTGTAGGTAATGCATTGTAAGGGACTGGATGAGTACAGTAGACAGGTGCCATAGTTGCATAAGACTCAAAATGTAACTAAACCCCCAGAGTTTGGTCTGAAATGCCTCCTCCCTGAAATTCAATAAAAAAATCAAATTCCACTCCCTAGCAGGCTTAGTGACTGTGGGTTCACTAAGAGGTTAGAGGTTTTATCTGTCAGGAAGCTAGGCTTGTGTGATGCCGTCTGTGAGGTGATGGTTATCAGAGAGATGATTGGCCAAAAGGAAAGAGGCCTGTAATTGCTATATGTAGTTTGTGTGATTGAGAGATGAAGGTTAACTAGCATCAGAGTCTGTTTGTGGACAAGTGGGAGTTGTCTACACGTGCACTTGTGTAAATACATGTTATGATGTGTATGGGTTAAGGTGAAGTAAGCGGTTTATTTATGTTAATATAAGTGTTAAATCGCTCTTTATTTATACAGTGATCACTTACATAATGTGCGCGTTTCATAAAGCCGATCTCTCAGTCAGCTGCTTTGCATGTAATCGGCAAATAAACTTATTGTAGTATCCCGAAATTTTTATCCAATCAGAAGAGAGAACGCTACAAACCAACACTCGTCTCACTCATATATAGTATATAAACTCCATGGTCTCACTGCCGGTGCACGCCAGAGCAACAGATGGGCGAATGTGTATGCGCCTACAATGGCGGAGCAGGTACAAATCCTTCCCAATGTCTGTTTTGATGGTTTTTATCATGTTTTATCACACTTATGGATCTGAGATGATGCTAGATAACTCGCTGCTTGAAGACCGCAGTGCATTAATGTGGTGACGTAGGGACGAGGGAGGGGACTGCTAACTGCATTAACTGACAGGAAGTTAGCTAAAAGAACCATTCCGCTTACAGCACCTTTAAGTAGAGATAGTATTAGACAGAAGTTCAGTTGCAAACACGTTTTCTTTAGATTAAAAACATCTGATATTGAATGTTCCCCCCCTTAGTACTTTAAATGTAGTTATTCAAACGTATGATTTATCATTCAAATGTCATGTACATCCGTCCTGATCCTTATTAAAGAATGTTTGTGTTAGTGGAAAAAAATAAAAATAGAGGCTTATATAGCATTAGGGCTTGACCAATTGATTCCAGTTATAGGCAGAAAAATACCTTTTTGAAACCTTAAATATAGTTATATAAATAGTATTTATATATCATTATTAAAAAAAGTAATTAGTTTCAATATATATTTTGGTGTCAAAAATGTGTGCAGGAACGTTTTATCTTATTGTAATATGCATTGTCTAAAAAAATTAAATGTTAAAAATATGCCTAAAGTGACATGGCACATTTTTAAACTCAGACATCAAGCATGTTATCTTACTGCAAGTCATTAACAGTCAAGAGATGACCAAAGCCTCTGCTATTGGTTGCAGGGGGAACTGTCAATGTAGTGTAAATTGATCCAATGTATCACGACACAGCCTTAATGCTATATGTTTAGGCAGAGTCGGCCCGAGGCATAAGCGAACTAAGCGGCCGCTTAGGACCCCCGGACCCCCCTAGGAGGTCTGAATCTTGGCTGTCTAATATTTTCACACAGTTGCACAGTGGAGGCACTAGCGGAAAACACTGGGTGTGTTAATGATATTTAACAAAGATCTATAGTTTCAGCAGCGCTAACATTGGAGAGGGGCCCCCTAATCATGAAGGCTTGGGCCGGCTCTGTGTTTAGGCCACCTGCAGGGCAGCAATGTATTTCACTAAACACGATGGCTTGATTTAAAAAAGGAAGAAAGAGAGAAAAAGAAATAATCAAATTTTTGTATTATGCCGATTATTCTGAGATTCGCTATAATCGTCCGATTAAATCGTTTGGCCGATTAATCAGTCATGCTCTAGCATTATTAGCTTTTGCCTCGGCCTAGAATCCAGTATCAAATGTTAAGACAGGTGGGTCATCATGGCCTCATGAGCCTTAAATGTTTAATATATGATTTTTAGCAAAACTGTTTAACTTGTCTTTCCAACTTTTCTGTGTAAATTCTGAGGCCAAGCCCTCTATGTAAGATCCTTCAGTTTGCATGCATTGTGTGTGTAAGGACAGATTTGATGTGGTACGCAGCTGTGTCTGGTACAGGATATCCTCACTTCTTGAAGCTCAGGAGATAGGGATGCACCAGATAGACAGGACGTGTGAGAAACGGGGCCCGGTCAGTTGCCAAAAAAAAACTTCAGTAATGGGGAAAATCCCAGTCAACCTGTCGATCTTTCCTTTGAGCCAACATGACAAACCGATGATAGGTGCTGTTACATATGCTATCTACTAATCATTACTGTTCCCTTGGGGGCATGCATGAATAATTGTTATATAGAATAGTAAATGTATGTGCAGTATTGTTACTGCTTGAGTAGCTTTGGCATACTTGTAAATTAATCTTTGGTATCACTTTTTGTTCATCTTCAAGACCAGGATGCTCTATAGTGCGACAATCCTTTGCTATAGTATGTGGCCGAACAGATGAACCTTTTTTGAAGGTGGTCTGTGACTGGTCATATTATAATAAAATTACATAAAGGCATTACGTGTGTGAACAACAAAAGCTGTTGTTGAAACTGTTAAGCAGGGTCCGTTCCGGTAGCTTGTTCAGTGTCTTTCAATCAGCTTGATCGTAGCATGACGGCCATAACATCATTTCTCTGAGCAGAAACACTCCTTTTCGTTATGTTTGGGTATTCATTAAAAGTTCACTTGAAGTTGAATAACAGTGGAGGACGGTATTTATTTACAATGCTGTCCTGGCTGCTTTAGCGTTGTTTATCTTCCACGTCTGTCTCCCATTGTTGTCCCAAGTGGTGTTTTTAAGGTTAAGGATCACACAGGAAAGACCGACAGGAAAGTGTGTATGCGCAGACACATGTGTGAGAGACGATGCATTGTGCCCCTTACTGAAAATACATTTTGCCCTCCACCCATTTTACCCAAAGTCCTCCTTATCTATCTATAAAGCAAGAAACGTCTGTCTGTCTCTCTGTGTGTGTGTGTGTGTGTGTGTGTGTGTGTGTGTGTGTGTGTGTGTGTGTGTGTGTGTGTGTGTGTGTGTCTATCTGTGACTCGCATATCTATCTGAGTTTTAGTCAGATCGACCTGAGCTTCCGGATATTGCTTCCGCACGGCACAAAGGTGTGCATCGTTGATTGATTTTAAAGTTTTTTGGACGGGCACTGCATGAACTCATGTGTGACTCTTCTGCTTGTTTTAGTTGTTTGAATAGCATTTATTTGAATCCCACCACGTCATGTCTTGGTGATGATTTGTAAAAATCGGGGAATATTGTGTAACAAAGTTAATGTAGCTTACTCATAGTGGCATGTAATCACCAAATACATCTTTTTGATTGATTCAAAAGTCTTCGTAGTGTGCATGGCTTTTCTATTGTTCTATCATCCTATTATTCTATTGTCTGGGACAAAGCAGCTGCAGTAATGAATTCATGTTTTGTAGCTTTTCACTGGGAACAGTAGTATGAAGACGTCCCAGCGGTGCAGTCTTAATCTACGTGTGTGAGAGATTCAGCTTGTACTCACGTTGTGCTGTGGGGCTAGGTGGAGCTGGTGCTGTTGGTCCTCCAGGTTGTTGCTGTTTGTCTCTCTTCCTCAAGAACAATTCAGTGCGGTCTCCCCACACACTAAGTCCTTTTCTTTATCCCTATTCGCCTCTCTAGGAGTGATTTGTTTCTCCTCTTTTCTTGCGTTTAGTAGAAAGAGTGTTTGGTGTGTTTTTGGAGGTTCCTCCTAAAGCCTTATCTATTCAGTGGTGGTATGTTGGCTTCCTGCAGCTCTGCTCTCCTGCTGCTGCTTCTTCTCTCCACTATCCAGACTTGTCAGTGAAGCTGATTAGGTCCCACGGTCTGTTTTCTTTTCCACATGCAACATCAAATTCCTGTGCCGTTTGTGTGAAGTAGTAACGCAGAGATCGTGCCTCTTCAGAGGCTGAAAAGGACTCAACTCACAATAGCTGTGCTCTTTGTCTTAAGTATGTCAAACTTGCGTCTGTCTGCCCTCCTCTTTTTACCCCCCACAGACCACAGTGCTGTCTCTCCTTCACTCCCTCCTCCCTCGCTCCATGCATCCATCCCACTCTCTCTCTCTCTCCCCCTCCCTCTCCACCCAGCAGGCTTATCACCCCCCTGCCGTCCTCCAACATCTCCTCTCCACACATGCATTCCACCTCTCATATCCAGGACATGTTACCCCTCCGTTAGCCTGTCCCTGTTGGAGTGGGGGCTGGGTGTTGCATGTTGGGGGTCAGCAAGGCGCCTCTCCTGATAAGTTGAGGTTCAGGAGAGCAGAAATGAGGGGGAAGGGCAGCATAGACAGACTATTGTTTTAAGAGTTGTAGAACAGAGATACAATGGTAGGCAACACAATATTCAGATTTAGTTATGTTTGGTTTTTCTCCACTACAGGAGCATTCATTTGATAATTTATGTAGTTTTTTCTTTTGTTCTACTGATTGTTGTATTTATGTGATATCATTGAACAAAACCAGGCTTGTCAGCAGCCTCTCTACAATCTGAACTAAAAATGCTGATGTTCTTTTATTAAAAATGCATTTCAGCTCCACCATCTGCCATAAACTTTGAAACTTTGTTTTGGAAGGACAGCGCCCTCTGCCTGATTTGTGTGCAAACCTTTTGTGTACATATAGGGTTTGCTGGTACCTGTTAATGTTGTCACAGCAGCTGTGTTCAATACAGATTTTATTGATGGCTGAGCTCCATTCTTTTATTTTGTTGAAAGTTCCAGTGCTAGAGCAAGAATAAATGAAACTTAGCTGAAATACAGCACGTTGGCAGAGTGATAGTCTGTTTCCAATAAAAAGGCAATCCATCAGATTTAGCAGGATGCCTGGCCTAATACCCAATGTACTGCAGAGACTGCTGATCTGCTCAGCAAGTCTTGTTTGTTTCAATAAAAAAAGAGAAATGTAATGCTAAGATACATTCAGTACATATACTATTGCAACCTTTTTGTATACAAAATATAAATATCTGTTGCTATAATATGCTAGAGCTGTAGAGCTGATTTGGTTTCACCTAATGATATTTAGAGTACAGGAAACGCCCTGTATCCTCCTCTTAAAGGACATTGTCTCTGAACGCGACATCACCTTGCTTCTTCGAAAACATCCTGTTAGGACCTGCTTTGCTCAGAGCTATGAAGCACAAAAGGCCATTGGCCATACAGTATAGTTCTTGTAAAAGTTCTGCGTTGTCGGATTGGTGTTAATAAATTGGTTAAGACTGAATGAAGGGTTAGGTTACTTCCTGCTAAAGCTTTTCTGAAGTTGAAACGTTTGTTAGAAATGTTTTATGTACTGGTTGGACAATTGATCATTTTTATACTGGGAGGCAAATTATGTTGGTTCATTATAAAATGGTTTAGTATGATGAGAAGTAGACAATTTAACAACTGTGACATGATGTTAAGATGCAAGATGTTTTGAAGCAAAGAAAGTCGTCATTCTGCACTGTTTACCATACTACTGTACATGTGCACTATTGAGCGATAAGATAAAAGCCTGGATTCTCTAGGATAAAGGATTAAAGTTCAGGGGATGAAGTAAGAAGAACAAAGAAATTGAGGAACGCAATAATCAGTTATACGATAAGAAAAGATCAGATCATAAGCCAATTAATTAGTCTTGTCTGATGCTGATTTTCCTTCTGCTTTGAGCTTGTTTACGTCTAGGTCTCGTGTGTGTGTGTGTGATATGTCCAATTTTGATGTCTGCCTCACACCAACAAGTGTCATGTGAGGCTTGAGCAACTCATTGACATATTCGGATAATAATTATTATTTAAATAATTTCTTTGTTGGCATTGATTGAGTTCCCATGGGCTCTCCTTTGGAGATATTGTTAGTACAGATGAAGTAGTGACTAGATAATCTTTACTCTCATGCCCAACATGAGCAGCATAAACAAACTTCAAAGTTGTGTCCATCAAGATTACAGCATGTAGCCCTGATTGGACCGTTGAAGTATTTGGTCTCCACATCACCTGACTGCTGCAGGGTGGACAGACGGAGGCGCTCTTCCTGTGAGCTTTGAAACAGGATTTCCTCCAGTGTGTCCAGTCCCTGTCCCTGTGCTGGCCCCATGGCTCCTCACTTGACCTGGGCCTGGGAACACTGGTGTATACAGTGACAGGTTCAGTAACAGAGATTATTAAATAAACAAGATCAAAGTTTTGGTAGTGAAATACATTCATGTTCCCACCAATAGCAAGCCTTCTCTGGTGTAGTTACAACTTTAGATTTAATAATATGTGTAGAGGACATCTGCATGGTGAAGTTCATCTCTGATCTGTTGTTACTGATCATTTTGCATTCCTTCATACAATTCAAGTACATTACATGGTGATAAGAAGGAACTGTGTGTTGTGTCAAGCAACACAGTTTACACACTGTGACGGAGCAGTGAAAGTGTTGTGTTTTTTTCTTCTTAGTGTTATTTGACTCCCCATTAAATATTCAGTGAGGAAACTGAAGTCTGGGCAGTCTTGCTATCAATACATCCTTTTAGCTAACTTCCTGTCAGTTACTGCAGTTAGCAGTCCCCTCGCTCGTCCCTACGTCACCACATTAATGCACTGCGGTCTTCAAGCAGCGAGTTATCTAGCATCATCTCAGATCCATAAGTGTGATAACACATGATAAAAACCATCAAAACAGACATTTGGAAGGATTTTTACCTGCTCCGCAATTGTAGGCGCATAAACATTCACCCATCTGTCGCTCTGGCGTGAACCAGCAGTGAGACCATGAGTGAGACGTGTGTCGCTTTGTAGCGTTCTCGCTTGTGATCGGATATTGATTTCGGGATCCCCGAAAAGTTTATTAGCCGATTACATGCAGAGCAGCTGACTGAGAAATCGGGTTTATGAAAGGAGCACATTATGAAAGTGAACACTGTATGAATATAGAGCGATTTAACACTTACATTAACATAAATAAACCGCTTACTTCACCTTTTAAGCCTTATATTTTCACACATATCTAACAATATCAAGCTCAGTTTGGGGATGTGAATTTTGAGTTCAGTTTAACTGTGATGCTTTGATTGTGATAAAACCAGATAACATTGATCATACTTCATTAGTACCCACATCATTATTTTATATTTCTTGGATAGTTTGTATTGGCGTCTTCTGAGGAACATTCGCTCTAGAGACGCATCTTATTTATTAATACCTAACTGGCAGAAGGGATGTGACCAAGCAAGTCAATTGGGAAGAAAAAACCATCCTGCTCACTTCTCGATTTATCAAAAAGCGTTTATTATTAATAGTCACACAAATTCACAAGTGTTTAAGACATGTCTGGCTCAGTTTGGTGTGTGTGTCTGCAAGTATGTCTATGTGAATTCTCTAAACAGTGCAGTTATAAATAAATGACCACAAAGAGAAGGAAAGGGGTAAGGTAATATTGCAACAGGAAAAATAGAATTTTCATTTTAAGAAGACTAACAGAAAAACAGGTTGTTCATAGAGAACATTTAGCACCATCTATCCCATTATCATATTCAACAGATATCATAAAATCATTAAAATCTCATCTAAAAGCCCCCTACATAATAAAAAAAATCACCATTTCTCAAAACACTTTGGAAAAAGTTTAGTTTTTTTCCTTAATGAGCATACAAACACAGCATTCCATTAGTCATCTTCTCTACGTGAGCAGTGTGCCTATCGTCTACAGGAAAGGTGGCGTTATATTCAAGATAAAGATATCATTTAATATATATCAGGAGAAAAAGGCAGGAGTCATGAGAGGCAAGCACCAGAAAAAAACAGCAGCCTCCACTCCTGTGGACACACAACCCCCACTTTTCAATTCTTACAGAGCAATCGGTCGCTGTAAAAAATAAAGAAAACATTTGAAAACTTGTACAACCCCATTAAAAAAGGGAGAACATTGATATCCAATAAATAGAGGAAACAATTTAAATTAAATGTACAATGGCAAAAAAAATCCAGGGAATACTAAGTCTGCATATTGGAACAAAACAATCAGAGGTACAACACACAAACACCGGATGACGATGATTTTTTTGTTTTTTAAAGAGTTCATACAGAGATGGAAGAAATTAACAAAAAGAACCTGATGAGTGTTAACTGAATATTAATCTCCAGAAGAAATAATAACATAATTCATTAACACAAGATTTACAACACATACAAGAATCTGAAACACAAAATGAAATCCCCCCCCAAAACAACCAAAGTTGTTAAAACCCGTATGTTTTGAAGCATTCCAAACATTTGTATTTTTTTAAATTCTTAATGCTTTAGAAAAATGTTCATATCTCTATTATTAGTATTTTTCATTTTCTCTCTTTTCTAAATACAAGGCCAATGTGGTATATATCAAGCTGATCTAGTTTAGAAAAAAACAAAACAATAAATTATTTAAAAAAAGACAGCACCCCACAAAAATTGCAAACAGCATGTACAAATTTCAGTATTCAAGACAATAACAACAGAAAGAAGTTCTCTCTGGTTCTGACAGAAACACACCATTGAAAGCCTCCACAGTTTGTTCAATGGCAGCACCAACTGCTCCCTGGATCCTAACTTCACTGTTGCCAGGGTTCCTGGTAAAAAGCACCATCTGACAGTAAACTGCTGTGTGATTGGCGGCTTGGTTTTTCTTTTTGTAAACAGTAATGATGAGTAAACGTATTCAACTGGCTGTTCGGCTAGCAGTAGTAGTAGTAGCAAAAATTATCTTAAATAATGAGAGGGTAAGTTGAAAACCAAAGTGAATCTGTGTGTCTTTAGTCCTGTCTTGCAGGAGTTTTGGTTATGGCTGAGGAGACGCAGGAGGGGAACTCTGTCACCGAGAGGAGGAGGAGGCCTGGTGAGACACAACAGACAATTTACTAAAGGTTCATTCAAATGTATTGGAATGAAACTTGAAAAATACTGTTTCATTGACAGTTATTTGTATTTCAGGAATAAATGTCATCATTATTAGAGATGTCTGACACAACAGGCAACTATGGATCCAGAAGAAAATACCTGGAAAGCAGGTAATAGAGGAGGACTGAACAGAGGTGAGTGTGTGCTTACCAGGCTGAAGGAGTCATATGTGTTCATTAACTCCTCCATGCGGTACTGCTCCAGCACCACCACATTGTTCATGTTGGGGCTGCGCTGACGTGCACAGTCCTCACAGTGAACCACATATGTCTTCCTGCTGCTGCTCTCACTCGTCACAAACAACAAATCGAACACCTCCAGCTGTGACAGAGGAAAGAACCCGTTAAAAACATTCTAGAAAGTTACAGAAAAGAAAATGATATAAACAAATGTAGAGTGAATACTAATACTATAGATCTAGGGTTTGAGTTTCACTTAAACCAATGCAGTATAATATAATGAATGCAAATTCCATGAGAATTACGTTTCGGTTTAAGTTGGTTCATTGTTGTGCTGTGGAAAAAGTGCTATACTGAGAATTTTCTAATATGCCAGTACACCTTTGTTAACATAAATGGGGTGGAGTCGTGAAGTCATATCACTTCTTCTACCCTCCTGAATGTAGATTCCAATGCTATCACACTGCCTTAGTTTCATGGTTAAAGGGACTGATAGCTACTCACATCGCACACAGTTTCATGGTTAAAGGGACTGATAGCTACTCACATCGCACTCGTTGCAGTAGTAGGCAGGCTCGTCCTTGACCCGACTCTGGTAGGAAAGCTTCTTGCCTCCAGCCACCAGTTGGTCCCGCAGGATCTGGATGTGTTTAATGGACTGCAGCAGGCAGTGTCTGGCACAAGTTTAAAGAAACCAACATTAATATAAATGTACCACCAAATGTTTTAACTCAAAATGTGTATCATTACAACTAATAAAATAACTTTGTTTTGGATGTAAATAGTAAACCACTAATAGTAGCCTAACTAATAAAGTAATAGTCTGTACTCACTTTATCATCTGGTAGGTGTCTAAGTCTGTGACCTTGACAGTGCGGGCCACATTCCAGGACACATGAATCATGGGAACAATGGATTTGACCTTCTTTACTTCGTTCCACTCAAACCTCTCCAGCGCCAGCTGGTACTGGTAAGCTGCAGATACACATGACACAATGTTGAAGAACTACTGAATACTGGCCCACAAAATATTTGAACTATTGTTGAAATAGTCTGTATATGGTTAGTAGATGGGTCACTCCTTACCACTGAGAGGTCCAACATTCCAAGCGATGTTGTTGCACCAGCCAACAGCCTGAACCCAGTGGACAGTTCCAGCGTTGATCCACACCAGGTCTCCAGGTCGCTGGATGAAGCGGTACACAGGGATGTTTGCCTTGTAGAGGTCCTCTAACACAGGCCACCAGGACCCTGTCAGGTAGTCCACTCCATGCCTGAAAAAATACAAGGGAAAAAAGTAGTTACAGCCTTGTTCACAACCTGTAAATTACCAAAATTCCTAAAATGTAAATACAAACTGAACGAATCAGTCAACTCACTTTTCACAGAAGTCACTGATGGCTTGCCAGTAGTTCTCATGGACAGAGAACCACTCACAGTCTCCAGGGCCGATGTTGATGTTCACAGAGCAAAAGTTGTTGTTCTCCTGGTGACCTGTTGAATAAAGACATAATATCTTCTGTCATATACACAATGGCAATGCTTGTGTTCCACCCATTACAGACGTAAGGGAGTGTCCTTTACCTGGCGTTCGGCTCCCTGGAACCTTCATATAGAGCTGGACAGTGTTCATGCCTAAGATGGTGTGCCCCACGTGGCTCAGCATGTTCCCAGTGGATGCTACACGCATAAATGCTGGCAGCTTCTGCAACTCCTGCAGCTGAGACTTCCACCTGAGCAGAGACAGGAGATACGCGCTTTATCAACCTCCATCTTCAGTAATACATGCATATTAGCTGCATGTAGTATACATAAACGGATGCAATGCAAAAGAGCTTTTATTACATTCAGGCTGCAGTATAGAGACATGACCACAAGAGGGCAGTGCATGCAATGGAGAACATTATTGTTTTAGGGTGACACGTAAAAGCTGCTCACCTTTTGGGATCTGAGAGGTCAATGTTGGTTCCAAACTTAATTATCTTCCCCACTGGTTTCTGCTCAGTGCTAAAGAAAAATGAAAACATTAAAGAATTACAAAAAAATGTCAAACCACTAGAGAGTGTTTTAGTTTAAACTTTGGTCTTAACACTATCCTTACCTGCTACTTTCTTTAGAGCTGTCCTTGACAGGAGTTTCAGTACCGTTGGATGGCTTCTTCTCCTTCTCATCATCTTCATCATCCTCCTCATCACTGCCCTTCTCCTCCTGAAAACACAGATCAGTATATGTTTATCAACTTGATTGTAGCACACAATGCAGAACATGGACATCCTGAACCTCCTTAATATAATGTATAAGCACATGACTGAAATATACAGTATATGACAATGAAGAGAAGTAGTAGAAAATATTGACCTGTAAACTCTCTTGGAAGCTGGAGGCCTGGTACTGGGCATACTTGGCGATGGTGGTGTGGGAGCGGCTGCTCTCACAAGGCCATGTTTGACCCGTCCCACTGGGGTCCCAGTTCTCATCTGCAGGCTGCTGCACCTGAGTCCTGACCTCCACTGCCTGCTCTGCATTGGCTTCCACCAGTGACTTTGTAGAAAACAGCCCCAGGTCTAATAAAAAAATGTATGAAAACATTAGGTACACCATTTTTTTAACTAGTTATGCTAATTCAGGGGTTTCAAAACTATAATGTAATACGGCCCTTTAAATTTATTTATTTTATTAATTTTTTTGTTAACCCACTAGTGCAGGGGTGTCAAAACTGATTGATTGGCCCGTGGCACATTTAAAAAATATAATGTAATATGGCCCTTTTAGTTTTTAAATAATTTAAATGTATTCATTATATTACAAAGAAATATGTCCCATAAAAGAAAAAGAGCGGTCCAAGCCCATCCCAGAGGACCCTGCATAATATTTTATTTTAAATTAATATTATTATGGAAAATCCATGTGTCCTTCTTCAATAGCTTGTAATTCATCTGACACATTGTCTCCAAAAAAATTTTCCACACTAAATTCTTCAGATTAAGCCTCTTAATTTTCCTCTAAAAGTGAACCAGATTCATGCATTTCACTTTAAAAAGTTAAAAAAAAATCTCCCGAGGAGGGTCGGGATCTCGGCTGGCTACTATTTTCACCCAGCTGGACATTGGAGGCAATAGCAGAAACACTGTGTGTCTGAAGGCATTTAACAATAGTCAATGATTTGGGCAGTGCTAACATTGGAGAGGGCCCCATAATCAAATTCTGCTTTGGCCGGCCCTGAGGAGAAGTGTGTGTTTTAATTTGCAAGGAAAGTGTTGCCTTGAAGAAGGATTACAATTTACGAAGACACTATGAAACTAAAGATCAGAGCAGCTACATGTCCTGATAAATGTGTTATTTTTGTCCTAGTGGCCCGGCACCTTCGTAGATTTTTCTGTATGTGGCCCTCAATGAAAAAAGTTTGGACACCCCTGTGCTAATTGCTTAGAATATAGAACATTCGTGATAATGCAAATATAATACATATCTGTCTGTAACTAATTAGCTAAAATCTTAGGAAAAACTATTTTAGTAGCTACGCGTTTAGATTCACAAGGTTTTCTATCCAGAAGTTCATACCATTAGTTTGGCATGTAAATCAGTCACTGTAAACTTACTGAGTCGTAGAGATCCAGCCAGGCCTCTGATGACAGTGACAGGATTCTTGGGGTCTGTACAGAATTGCAGCAGCACAGGGGACAAGGCATCCCTCTTACTCTCCAACTACAGAGAGCAAAAACAGTCAAGTCAGTGCATTGTAACAAACTGTTTCAGCTTCTATGTCTTAATGCACAATGAATCACCATAAGAGAGCAGCACAGGCATGTTGTATCTAATGTCTATAGCATACACTACAACATCAATATCATTTATGTGCTTCTGATCCAACATTTAAGTTGATTTATATCCATACTTTAAGCTATTTTCTCTATTTAATATTATTGATAAAATGCAGTGAACATAGTTACGTACATAGATGCTTGGTGTAGGAGGGTTGAGTTTCTCTCTTGGAAGTGGTTCCTCTGAAGTCATGATGGGTTTGACCGAGAAGGCTGGTAGTAAGTAAGATTCTCTAAACTTCCCTTTCACTCTGGCTCCCCTTGAACAGAAAAAAATAAAGTTTTATGTTGCCAGATGCTAACATGAAGACTCAAAACATGTTTTTTGTTGCCACTGTGCTCATGAGCTACCTGGTTGGTTATTTTTTTTTGCGCAACACAAATATTACTACGACCTCACTGGATTGTTCATAGATATATATATATATATATCTGGATAATACAAAATACCTTTAGCGTTCATGAATCCCTGAGTTATGCAAAAAGGCACAGTCATACCCGTCGCTATGGGCGGGCCATAGGGGGCCGGGCCCGCCCCCAAAAATGCTTGTGCCCCCCCACTTGGGGCACAGATCTCTCAAAAAAAATACTTGAATTTTTATTTTATACTATCATAGTAGCTAATTTTGTGTTGATAAATACTAATGTTGCATTCTTTATCATCAAAACATTTAAAATATAAATAAACAATGGTGTGATTTTGTTTGATTGATGGGAGTCTATCTACATGCAACAGCCTATCACAGCCTTACTGAAAAGAAAGTAAGGCTACGTAGGCCTACGTAACTACGTCAATGCAGCCGCTCAACAGTTACCGCGCATTTTTGAAAGTGAAGCTGGATGAGTTTTCGCCGGCTTACTATTTAATTTCTAGTTCATCATAATCGATATTCGGTAATGGTTGAAAAGCCCACCAACAGTCTCCTCTGCCAAATCGGATCGTCACACTGTCACTTTTCGAGCCGCATTATAACAGACTACTACAAGCCGAAATTCTGGACTTGTTCAGCGCGGTGACACTTCTGATTGCGTGAAGCCACAGTTTTGCACTGTGGGAACTCTGCGCTCCTCCAGCCACGGCCATCGAGGCTGTGCCGGAGACCGGCCGAGAAGACTCACAATTTACAAGAACCTCCGCGGATTTGCAGTTGAGGAAACAGTTGGTCCGTCACAAAGTGACAGACGAAAAGACTGAGTTCAAGAGTATTTTACAGTGTTATTGATGCTGTGCAAGGAGAGATGGATGCGCGTTTTGGAGAGCGCAGTAGCGAGCTCATTGGCGCACTGGCTGCTTTGAACCCGGAGGCCGAAAGATATGTTGATGAGGAGGTTGAGCTCGGAGAAACGCCGCCTCCCGCTGTACTGATAGAAGGGACTGGAGAGAGCACAGCCCTGCCTCCACTCAAAGTAGGCTACCGTTTCCGTTTGTGTGCGTGCGTGTGTGTGTGTGTGTAATGGCAATGCATATCCCTCTGTTGACTGCTTTTAAATGCAATGTTTGAGATACGTGTCTGGTGTTAGGCTACATCTAATATGTTGAAGTCAAGTATTTTATAGATATTCATAACATTGCTTCTATGTAATGTATTGCTTTAAATTATGAGGACTGATGTTGTAGGCTACCGCTGTTGGTTAGTTTAACGAGATGATTACGTGCTGCGCGAATAGAGGACTATTAAAAATAGGTACTGTAGGCTAATAATAATTGTGCCCCCCTATGCATTTCATATGCCCCCCCTTAAGACTGAGGTCTGGAGACGGGTCTGGGCACAGTAAAGTTTCACTCAAACAGCAGAAATGTCCTTCTCAACAGGGCACTTACTTGCACGACCTGATTATCTCACTGGCAGAGTTCTTGATGCTGATTTCCTCCAGTGGGATCCTCTTTTCCTCCACCTCAGAGGCAATGAATGTCTCCCTGTCCCCACTCTCCACTTTGATCAGACGGATTTTCAGCTCCTTTGGTGGCCCATCTGACAGTGCCTTTAGTTTCAAGAAGTCAGTTGAAACTAAAGATGAACCAGATTCTGGGCCTTGTTTGTGATCAGATCTTTCTGCAGAACTTCTCGAGGTCCATTTTGCATGCTCCCCATCACTGGTGGAGCTGCCACTGGAAACTTCCTTGAGTTTATTTTTATCCGTGTCATAATGATTCTTCTCAGACCCGTCCTTGCTCTGGAGGTTGAGGTCACCAAGAATTCTGCGATCCTTCTTCTTCTCCTTGTGCCGCTTGTGGCTAGCGCTGGATTGAGCGGAAGAAGATGATGACGATGACGAGGAGGAGTATGAGGAGGAGAAGACAATCCCTTCTCTCTTTTCTCTATGCTTCTTTTCTTTCCTGTCCTCATGCCTTCTGCTGCTGCTGTGTCCATGCTTTCGCTTCTTCTCCCTATCTCTATCTCTGTCCTTGCTTCTGTCTTTCTCTCTGTGTTCCTTTACCTTTTCAGGTTTTTGCCTGTCCTCCACTTTGCTATGGACATCAGGTTTATCAAGGGAGTTCTTGTTAGGAAGTGACTGTCGACTAAGCAGGACCTCGCAGCTCTTTCCCAGCTCTGCCAGAGAAGATTCAGAGATGGTCGTCAGAATTGGCTCCTCCTTGACCACCTTCATAGGATTTATGGTAGGGAGCCTCTCCTTTTTGGTAGAGTAGATTTTTTCCTCCGTTTCCTCCCAGACATCAGCTTCCTCTACTTTCAGTTTCTTGTCCTCCAGCAGATGAGGAGGGGAGGATTTTAAAGGAGGGACAGCTGGACTGAATGGTGGATTGGTAGAATCTGATGTGGGAGAACTGCCTTGCTGCTGGCGGCAGATGTCAGGGCCCAATGACAGGGAAGAGGAATATTTGACACCGACTAACGCTGATGGAGGGGGTCTCCCAAAAGGCCCACCACGGTACGCATACTTTTGGCTCTCTAGGACTGTTGCTAGGGACTTGAACATGCTGTTTACACCTGTTTGGTGGAGGTGGGGTCTTTGGGGTGGTGGGGAGCAAGATGGGGTCTCAGAATCTTCTTCATCGTCGTCCTCCTCCGCTTCACTTTTAGTCTGCACAGGGAGACCATAAAGTTTAGCCAAGTCACTGTGGCGGTAGTTGGTGTTACCGACTCCCATTCCCATTTCTATTGGCTGTTTAGGGTTAAATGGGACATTTGGAGAATGTTTAAGGTGGTCCTCATCCTCCTCATTTAGAGAAGATGTTCGACTGCAAGGGGATGCGAGAGAGCCTTGGCGGCTGAGCACTGGAGGGCTAGCATGTGGATTGGATACAAAATCCTCCTGGTTGGACTGATGCTTGGTTGCTGGGATGAGGTCTGGGGCACACAGGTAACTTTTGATTGGCTGGACACTTGGAGAAAAGCTGTGAAGACGACCTGTGGATCCAGCCTTTTCACTGTTAAACATCTCCTCTTCATTTTTGATGGATTCATCCAGCATGGCCATAATGTTAGCCAAACCATCAGGGAGCAGTGTGGTCATCTCTGAGGGCTCTTCCTCAAACTGAGCACTATCAGAGTCAGCACTGCAGTTGCTGGCCTTTTCAAAACCACTTCCAGAGACCTGCTTGTTGAGAATTCCCCTGGTGGTGCCTGACGATAAAGTTGGCGGTGGAAGGTTTTCTCTGGGAAAAGCCTGATACAGTTTGGGGGGCTCTCTAAGTGCCATGGGAGGGAGAGAGTGTTGACTGCGGCCTCTCTCCCTGACTGAGTCTTTGGATTGGTTGGGTGCGGCTTGCATTGCCGGGGGCTTGTTGGGGTATACCGACTGGTTCGTCCCTGAGGTATTGTAAGTTGAAGAGGGACTGAAAGTTGGCCCGCCATTGTTGCTCCACATCTCCCTCTGCCTTTGTTTTTCTCTGGCATAGTCTGTCTGAGGTTGAAGAGGTGGCGGCCGCAGCCTTTCTACAGGAGTAGCGATAGTAGGGGTCTGTACACCACCACGGCTTAGCCAGGGATAGGGGGGGGAAGCCTGCGAGTTGGGAGGTGATGGACTTGAGAGAGGTGCAGTGACAGATGAGAGACGAGGAGGAGGAGGTGTTAGAGAAGTGTTGCCAGAGAGCAGTCTCTCCAGATTTTCAATCGCAGTCTGCTCTTTGCCTTTTCCACCACACAGTTCCTCCTCCCTCTTCCACTCCATTCTCTTTTTCTCCTGCACCCAGAGTTTTTTCCTTTCTTCTTCCTGTCTCTCTAGTTCTTTCTTCTTTCTCTCACTCTCCTGTCTCTCGGCTTCTCTCCTCTTCCTCTCCTCCTCTTGCCTCTCCCACTCTCTCCTCTTCCTTTCTTTCTTCTCCCATTCTTTCCTTCTCCTGTCCTCTTCCTGTCTCTCCGATTCTCTCTTCCTGAGCTCCTCCTCCAGTCTCTCTGCCTCTCTCCTCCTCCTCTCCTCTTCTTGCCGGTCCAGTTCTCTCTTTCTCCTCTCCTCTTCCTTCTTTTCAAGCTCTTTCCTCTTCCTCTCCTCGTCCCTCTTCTGTCTCACCTCCCACTCTTTCCTACGCCTCTCCTCCTCTCTCATTTTTTTCTCATGCTCCTCTTTGTCCCTTTTCCTCCTTTCTTCAGCTTGCATGTGACCCTGTAGCTCTGCATCAAGCTTGTCTAGAGCCTCTTCGATGGACTGAGGAGCAGAGGTTGGAGCAGGTGGACGAATGTGGCTGTGAGAGTAAGCCTGTGTGGAGGCAGAGTCGGGCTGATGACCCAATTTGGAGGAGGAGGCTGACCTGGATGGCTGATAGTCTGAGTTGACAGTGGAGCGAGGAGTTGGGTAGTATGTAGTAGGAGAGTTAGCAAGAGGATTTGAAGCTCTACTTGTAATCACACTTTCCCCGGCTCTCTGGTGCCTTGAGGAGGAAAATGCTGGAGGTTGATCCAGCTCAGCCTGAGTGTAGTATGTCTTCCCCTTCATGGGCTGGGACTTGGCTGCTCCCTGTTGTTGTGGTCGGGGCAATCCCTGTTGGTAAGGCTGGCTGGCAGGTTGACCTCTCTGACTTCTTTGCTGCAGCAGAGCATCCAGTGGAGAGGTGGGTATAGTCACACTGTGGGTGGAGGTTTGGGATGCTGGCTCTCTTCCTCTCTGACAACTGTTATTACTGCTGCCATTGTTCACAGGGTAACCAGCAGGGAGCGACATGGTCACCGTGGAGACACCAGCCATAGTAACACTTCTAGAGCTGCTGCTGTTGCTATATCCACTGATGGAGCAGGGGGCCTGGGATATGGGGAGATTTTGGGTGATTACAGGTGTTCGAGTTGAGTTGGTTGGGGGCAGAGGAGGGCTCACATGATGGTGATGCTGGGAGGGACCTAAAACCCGACTATCTATGACCTGATTGTGGCTCTGCTGGCGCTGAGGTAGCAGTCCTGGGGGCCTGTAGATTGCAGATTCCTGAAGAGACACATACAGAACAATTTTTAATTAATTAATCAATCAATGCTTACTACCTTAACAACTGTAGCTCGGTTAACATGCTAATTGTAAGCCTGGTTATTTCAAAGTAAAAGTAGTTACTGATTTATATCATATTACCATAACACTTCAGAACTGCAGAAGAATTAACTAATGATAGAACTGAGCTACTGCACAAATGACTTGTACTCACTAGTGAATGACTGCTGGGCCTGCTCTGGTATCTCCAGACCTCATGGGGCCCACTTTGCTGTTGCTGTGGGACTGAAGAGCTGCTTGTAGCAGGACGTGGTGGAGGGGCCCCCGGGTGCCCCAGACCTGGATGAGGCTGGAAGTGGCTGTAAGGCACACTGCTGCTGCTGGTTGCAGGAGGGTTTGCTGGTGACGACTGGCCATGGAGATGTTGATCTCTGTCTCCCCTTGTTGGGGTTGACGGTTGAGAGGTAGCATGGCTGCTACCTTGGCCCCCAATAAGAGGGCCCCTCTGGTTGTGACGACCATGGGGCTCCATGGTCTGGCAGGGTGGAGCGTGCCCTATTTTGGAGCTGGGGCTGGGGTAGGAGGATTGAGGGGACCGCTGGTTAACAGCCTGAGGTTGGAATGTGTCTTTCTTGAGCTGAGGAGCACATCCCTGGTTGTAGCTTCCTGAAGAGGAGTTTGATGGAGGGTAGAGGTTCGAAGGGGTGGAGGACACAGGGGAGCCCTTTTGGGTGTAGCTTCCCATTCCCTAAACATTACAACAGAGGATGATTAGACTATATAAAACAATACTCTACATTAGGTTAGCCCATGCATTGGGGTGAAAGAAAATGTATTCCCATGGATATTGACTACTGTTCGGACCTGAAACTGCTGCAATGGTGGATTTTTCCGGTCAGAGGTCTGAGGCTGCCAGGGAGTGCTGTTGTTCTTGTGAAGGGGGTTCCAGAAGGCAGGTTTTGGAGGGAGTTGGTGGACTGACGACTGGTGCTGAGATGACTGGCCAGGACCAGGGAAACGCTGCAATCCAGGATGGGATACCTGCAGGAGGAAGGAGTAGGACATTACAATATGTACCAACAAAAAAAATCTAGAACTGAGAAAATAAATTGCAGCTCATTTTGACTGTTTTGGTATAACAGAAACACATTTGTTTGTTGCCGATACCTGATCCGAACTCTTTTTCCTCTTGGGGCTGGGACAGTCCTCGGTAGCTGGGCGGGAGGACTGGTGCAGTGATGGTGGAGGAGTGTGCTGGATAACAGAGTGCTCTCCCAATGGAGGGCCCTGTCTCTTCAGCTGACCCCCTTGCATCTTTCCTGGGTAGCCCCTCTGCTGTGAAAATAAAAATAAAAAGGATCAGTGTTGTGGCAGATGAAGACAACCAGTGCACCTATTGCAGACTCAGTTCAAAAATATTCCATTGCTAAAATGTTCTGCCAATAGCGTGGTGGCATGTAGCTTTGAATGGAGTATGTCTTTCATCCTTTGGTTGCAGCAGAAATGACTGCCAGAATAGGGTCTGTTCTTTGCCTTTAAGGATGATGAAACAATATTTGCCAATTAGAGGGCTCCTACCTGATGCACCTGAGCCCACATCTCATCTCCCAGCATTTGTGGACCCCGGGGAACATGCTGCTCCTGAGGACCACCAAACTAAAACAGATAACAGACAACAGAAACCGTGAACATCCATGAAAAAAACTGTTTAACTCGGATGCACACATTTGCCATGAAATTACCTTTAGCTTTGTTACTCACCTTCAGCAGTTGGTTTGGCCTGCTGGGGGGATGATGGGGATTGGGGTGAGGTCCCCCACTACCTGCATAGCCTCCATTATGTAGACGAAGTGAGTGCTCAGTGGGCAGGGGCACACCAGGATGTGCTTGAGGAGGGAGGTGGGAGTCATACAGCTGACCTAGTTGCTCCCATGCTCTGTGGGGAGGTGGAGGATGAAGATGGTGAGGAGGTCTCTGCTGCTCCCTCTGTAGACTTTGTAACATTGGCTGAGGGAGGTCAAGCTTCTCACCTCCTCGCATGGGCCTGCACCAACCAAAAAAAAAGCAAAAGGGTTAAACAATATAATAAAAAGAAAATCTAAAAAAAGGACGCCAACTTGTTTCATTGTGCCATTTTCTGTTAATGAAGAACTCTCTGCTGTCTAAGTTTAGTTATTTCCCTGATGATTTTATCCATGACTTACCCATTACTGTAGAATTTACTGGGATGGTTCAGCCCACCCATAGGCCCAGGAGGTAGATGGGAAAGAAGCTGGTGTTGATTCATGCCAGGCGAACATCTGATGAGGAATAAACAAAGCACACACAGAAGATGAATTTTAGCAAATTTTTTCACACAGGACTTAAAGGTTTGAATGACTGGTAAACCTGATGGATTTAAATCAATAAAAGATTTGTAAAAGTGTGTTGGTAAGTGTTGTCTTGGCTACAGACCTGGCAGGTGGCTGCCAGGCGCGGCCGCCCACGGGAGCCCATGGTCCCCTGTTGAGTCCGTCCAGAGGGAAGGAATCCCGTGTGCCACGCCCACCAAACTGCTCTACTGCGTGATGCATCCAGCCTGTGGATGGTAGTTATAGTTATTATAACTAGCATTTATTTACAGTACATCAAAAAAACACATGTAAAATCATGATGAAAAGTTATATACTAAAAGAAGTATGATCTCCTTAATATTATGGCAACCATGGTGGGTTTGTGGTCAAATTACAGACTTGTCATTATGCAATAAATACCAGGGATTGACTTCTTGTCTCAATTGCACTGAAATTGTTAGTAAGCCCATCACTATTACAGGCCGTAACTCATTGATTGTTATGCAGAAATGTAAAAACTAAAATGTTTGTACCTCTACTTTTAATTTACATATATAAGATCAAAAAGATTAATATTTATTCAAAATATCATGCTTTAATTTAAACAATATTCCCGCATGTTTTGCTCCACATTCCTACAAACTGCAGGTACTAACTGTTTTAATGCTCATACTCACCAGACTATCTGTGTCTGTGAAGCCCTCCACTGCAGCACAGAGAGGGCCTCACTGCAATACTGAGAATATCTGTACTGTTGAGGTCCTCAGGCTTTAGCACCAAGAACTCACACGCCTTTAGCTGCAGAGAGAGAGAAGAATAGGAGAGGCACTGTAAGAATAAGTGAGACAGACACCCAGTGACAAGTCAATCAATGCCAGTAGGCCCTCTATTATACAGGCTAGTTGGTGTGTGTATGTGTGCCAGTTGGAGAGCTTTCCAGCAAAAAGGGGAGGTTTTAAGTAGAATATAGGGCAAGTGAGAGCATATTGTGACTGCAGAGGCAACCTTAATCAAAACATCTATTTACCTGTATTTACATCTAATTTCAACACTGAATTTTCCTCAAACATTACAACAAACAACACAAGCATAACTTGAATTAGCTCATGATGGTTGTCTTTTGTCTTAAGCTGGCTGCTATGTATCAGTCAGCCTGTAGACGGCGCCAGTAAACCAGTCAATACAGGATTATTACTGAAGCCCAGATGGCTCAGTGGGGAGCTCACCTATGAGGACAGACCTGGGGTAACTGTAATCCTTACTATGGGCCTCCTGATAACAAGAGACAGAGGCCTTGGTCACATGCCAGGTGTGTGTGCTGTTGGATGCAATGCCAAGTGTGCAAGCTGCATGGTCGTGTCAGGCTCGGGCAGATTTAGTGCATGTGAGAGAGAATAGTGTGGTCTCTTAAGTGGATGATTGTGTGTGTGTGCTGCAGCGATCTGAAGGGTGTGTGTATAAAGTGTGCATGCCCAGTGGATACACTAAGGTTTAATCTCATTACAGCAGGCGTGATGGAGAGGGAGAGGGGGGCAGCAGCGACAGACGGTCTGAACAGGATGGAAGGATAGATTAAGGAGAAAAGATGGAGAAGAGCAAAGGGATGGAGGGAGGTGGAGTGGAGTGCCAGAGTGAGAGTAGGAACGGTGCCATGAAAACACCCACGCACCTTCCCACACACATACACAGAGACAACACAAAGGAAAGCCCCCGCCCCTCACTGGTTTCTAAAATATCGCACAAACACACAAAATAAAAAAGGGAAAGAAGGTGTCAAGATACAAAGAAGTCTGTGTTTCACAGTACCTGGATAAAAAGAAAAAACAAAAGAGATCTCCGACTAAATGTGAGAGGGATGTATTTGCACCTACACATTCCCCACTAATGTTAAAAACAGATGTAAACAAACATATACTTGCAGTGAAAAGTTAACAGATAAAATATCAGATTAAGTCTGAATTATCAGAAAACAGCAACATCCTGCATCAATCTCCTAATAACTCCACAAACACACACACACACACACACACAACACTTTGAGAGTGTAAAATAAACAAGTTCAAATAAATTGCAGCTCCATTGTTTAAGACACTTTAATGAAACACTTTGAAGTCAGTGACAGTAATGTACTGTATAATGCATTAACTAGAGAGTAACAGACATGCACACAGAGGTTATGATTCATTTCTCTTACACAGCAATGCACTCCCAACAGTTTTCCTAAATTAGCTCTGGTCATACGCAGTCCTTCCTCCCACCAGTTCCTCTTCTCTTCCTTTCTTCCTCCCACCAACTCTGGATCCCTGTCTCTATTTAAAGCCCAGTAGTGGATATTTAAATTGCTGTACTCTTTTAGCTTATCAGGAGGAGGGTTATACAGTGAAACACACACACACACACACCTCTATCTCTTTCCTTCTGTCTCACAGGGATCATCGTCCACCAGTTTCTGCTGCTATGAGAAGATAGGCTGGCGTTAACTGTCGAGACTGCACATGACATGTTAAAGACACAATACAACCACAAAGACACACACTCATGCTGAGCGTACCTTTTAGAGTAGCACCGAGTTATTGATTCACAGTTGTGTTAAGTCTCAGCTTCAGCTGCCAATCATCTCTCTGGGGTCTCCTCAACTCTGAAAGACAGAAGACAAAGACATCCATGTCAAGCTGTCATAGAAACAACATGAAGCCACACTAAACACAATACTCAGTTATGATCTAAACTGTCACAAACGTAAAGCCTAAAAGAAAATGATATCATACAGGGCTGAGGGTGGTCTTTGCTTTCAATATAAACGGACAACCTCTTTGTCCTGCTGCTGCTGCTCTCTTCTGACTATCAAAACAGCAAAACTTTTGGGTGGGTAAGACCCCGTTTCCACTTGGCATTAACATCTGACTTTTGTAATCGGATCACATGAATAAAGCTTTAACTACAGATGAAAACACTCTCAAGACGCATTGAGATCGGATCACAAAAACCATATTCGGAGGTGGTTTACGTCCGTTGTGTCCGCATTCATTTGGTAGTGGAAACACCAATGTGACTCTTGTCCACATTAGGGACCTCCTACTCAACTGCTGCCCCCTGCCTGAGCGGAAATACGTTAAAAGTGCATCACTGGCGTTCATGCAGCTTTTATAGAAGCCTCATGAACGTTAGTTGCATCCTCCAGTATTGCAAATGACAAGCTTTCTGTCCTCTTGTTTCATTTCACTACGTACATCTGAAAACACGGAGAGCTGCAAGGCAACGACTTCCTGTTCTTATCCGCTTAAACATAAAAGTCAACTCGCGTTTGGCTAGTAACAGGCTTTTAATGTGAAGGCGCATAGGAAATTTTCTGTTCGCACGTAAAGTAACTTAACTGCATAAAGCCGTGTACTGGTGGTGGTGACAAGAGTGTAGCAGACATTAGAAAAGCCGCCCGGCAAACACACATCTTTCACCAGCCAAAGTGGCATAATAACTACTCGCATAAGAGTTTTTACTTTTATATACTATCTATGATATTTCCCGCATTTGGAAACACACGTTAATTCTCACACATTTTATGTAGCTACAAGTCCAAGTGGTGGGCAATTCTGGTGGACTAGTAAGGCAGCGGACATTAACGGACTATTAAATACTTAAAAAATTCACGTCAGGAACGCCGCCTGTGCGCTTGCTTGTGCGCGTGTCATCTCATTAGCATCTGTACTTTGGCCACGGCACACCTCTCCCAGGTGTGCCGTGGCCAAGGGGCTGTTCCGTGCTGGAATACAAGTTGGCGTGGTCACACTAGCCAAACGTTCTAGACTTTAGTATGCAAATGAGCTTTGGCACGGGGCCGCGGCCGTAGTGTGAGTGGCCCCTAAGAGGCAAAGGGCTAAACCAGTGGGGAGGCTGACACAATGGGAGAGAGAGGGGCTCTTGTTAGCTCACTCTCTCTTGCTCTTCTCACACAGACACAATGGAGAGACTTACTGTGTAGTCTAACAGGCCAGCAGACACACAACACAAACAAGGCTGATCTCTCTCTAACAGGAAGAGCCGGGCTAGCTAAAGTCAACTTTAGAGTAGGGCTGGGGAAATAATAAAACACATGATATTTTAGAGAAACGTTAGAGGAAAGGAAATGTTAGAACATTTAGAGAGACCAGAGTAGAAATATAATAATACATCCTGTTGTGACTGGTGAGTGCAAGCAGGGACACAGAAGCTACGCTGTAATTACCACTTTTATAGAGGGTGTGTGTTTATGTCTGCTGTGACCAAACAGTCACAACCCAGCCCTGTCTATCACATTGCTCACAGACGCTCTACTAGCAGTGTGTGAGAAACGTGCTACTCTGAAAGCAGATAGTGTACACTGACGGCAGACAGTGTTACGTGCCAGCTCAGGTTCTATAAGATGATACCAAAGTAATGAAACGTGTTATACCAGCTTTATCAGTGCTTTATATGTACTGTATGTTTACGGGGGAGAAAACAGCGAGTGTTTGTGTTGGTCGGCGAACATTACACAAACAGTTTTTGGGGAACCCCCCGATGACTCAGCGCCCTAGAAGAGGGCTTACCTCAAGCCGCTCGGCCTAAACTCCGCCCCCCCAGGACACCACTTACCGTCAGGTGACCGGGGGCGTGTTCCTGCGCCGTCACAGATGTGACAACAGCAGGAATTTCTCAGACTGTGATGCAATTTCTGCTTCCTATGCAGTGCGCCGCATGGTTTGACAGGTTATGTATAGACACACAAACAGGATGTGATGACGAGATGCGGGGGGTGGGGGGTGGAGTTTCATGGCAGATAGAAGATTTCAAAACTACCAAACCACATGTTTATGAGAAATGATGAGGAAAAAACTCAACATGAACAATAATCTGATGATCACTTTCACGGAAAGCTGGAGGTAGTTTACTACTTCACCATCAGAAAAGTTAGAGTTGGCTGATAGAACAAACATGGAGCTTCAGTGGAAACGCTGAAAGTGCTTGAATGCGATTGCTTTTTCATTTCACTTATACCTCAATTTAACCATTACAGGTTAAAGTCATTTCAGGACCATTGCTACCGTCTTGCTAGCCTGGCACTGCCCGCCTACCTACTTCCGCTCAATTTTAATTTCCCTTCAGTAGTCTGTCTCGGTGTGCGGTATATTAGTAGGTTTTCTCCTGTAGATGTTTTACTGGTCCAATCAGCGAACAGAGGGAGTGGCTGAGAACAATGACGTGTGCCAGTTTCAGAAGCCGGCGCATGACATACGTCATGACCAAACGTTATGCGATTGGTTGGCAGATCCAGAGTGGCACTGGGCAGATCCAATAGTTTTAAACTTCAACAGACACCCACCTTCAAGTGAGTATACGTTTGTCAATTGAGCGATTCCAGACCTTCTGTACAAATGAAATGAAGTACGATGGTCTGGTAGGACCAGGCTACCGTCTTGCTAGTCTCCGTTGCAAAAGTACACACAGCTGATATATTTATCAATAATTCCTGAACAGATGACACAGTTCACTGTCACTTGCAAGAAATTCCCCCACGGCACATCTGGTTCAAGTGAAATCCCCCATTGACACCAACATAGCTGTTCCTGTCAATGCCCACGCTGTCGTAGTCACAAAAGTAAGTAAAGTATTGAGTTAATAAGTAGGAAGGCTAGGCACATCAAACCTGTGTGAATCGTTGTCAACCGTATAAACCAAAAAGCTATTGAGAACAAACTAAAAACGAAAACATTGTAATCTCACATGATTCACAAACCAAAGCTACTTGTTTGTGGCTGGACACGGGGGAAGCTGGGTTAGTCACTTGTATGAGATGGGGGGAACAATTGGTTATAATTAAGATGTTCACAAGTCGCCTGTCTCTGTGCAGTAGCATTCATTTATTCACCCTCAATAGACACGGGTCTCACTACAGTCCTACACTGTAAAAGAATCCATCTGTACTGACTTGCTTTAATAAAATTTCAAGATTGTTTAGCATGGAAGTGTTAATAAATGTTGTCTGGGAAAAGAGAACCAGATAGACAGCGAAGTAGAAAGTTTACACTGAAAGGTGATGAAGTGACCATAAGAAAAACCAAAGAAGAGACCACTGAAACTAAACGCTTGAGGGGTTAATGGAATTTGACTGCAGTAAAGTCACAGTAGATTTGCCTGATAAGAAATGTCCAGATATGGCTGGGAGAAATGGCAGATAACAGAAAGTAGAGGCAGGGAAATGTTCTGGCAGAGAATGACGGAAAGGCCATGTATAGTCCTGTCTCCCTTCTTCTCTCTCTCTCTCTGTTCTTGTTCTGTCCTCCCTCTCTACTCCATTTGGCCATTACATAATCTGTCCTAGATAGAAATCCTGTTGTAAAGGAAACACCATGCATTTTTCTCTCTCTCCCTCTCATACACACATCCACAGAGGAACAGGCAAGCCCTGCATCCGTCCTCTCCCACATAGTTGCCAGGCTCCGTGTGTGTGTGTGTGTGTGTGTGTGTGTGTGTGTGTATTTGTTTGTGTGCTAACGTCAGCATGTGCCGTTCCAAGACGGTGATGCGGGCTAACTTCATCACAAAAGTCAGAAACTGTTCCAGACGGTACGCACAGGGCAGTGTGGGTCAGCCAGGGACAAAGCAGGCATACATTGTCCCTGCATTCAAGCATCTAACCTCAGTGATGGACCATTATCTCCTGCTAGCATCCATCTCAACATCACAAGCCGTCATCCAGGGGACAGAGCGCCAACTTAGCTCTTCATTCAGCTTCACCCAGGTCAACTACAGTCAGCACCAGCTCGCAAGCCAGCCATAACAGGCCAGATAAAGGCTTTGATTTATGTTACTTTGACATATCCAGGGTTGTATGTTCAAGGGTTGTATGTTCACTCCCTCACATATGCTCTACATTCAGGCTGTGACACATACCTCTTTTCCACCGAGGCAGGGGAAGGCCGCTTCAGAGCTGTTGCCCAATTGCGAACAAGTTATTTGTGTTTTCACAGCAAAATAACTAGCTCTCGGCCAGGAAAAATCGGTTCCAGAGCAGTACCAACTTTATGCTGGTCTAGAACCAAGAAACATTTATGTCAAGGGCAGGTTCTTGGCAGGATTACAGTGACCAACCGCTACCGCTAGCATTAGCTGGGAGGGAGATGTAGAGTAATGAAGTTACATGGCTTTTAAGCCCATGGAAAAGCAAAATGGTTCTTAGATGGTTTCCAAGTTTAACCAACTGTGAACCGGCACTAGCACCAGCCCAGAACTAGAACCAGGTTTGCGTTGGTGGAAACGGGTCACGGAGACAGGGTGATCAAAAACTTAATTTTCAACTTGTGTTGATGCTTCTGATTTCAACAGTCAATAGATTTGGATACAACAAAGGAGTCAACCACCAACATGTGCGCCATGTGCGGTTTTGGCTGTTGGTGGTCAGCCTTTCAACGTACTGATTGGCTTGTCACCACCTCTTTTTCCTTTAGCTGATATTCTGATGAACCGCATCGGCTGCAAAGCATTATGATATGAAGACGTTTAGTTCCGGAACCCTCAGCGAGATACAGTTAGCCTTCAATTGAATCGGTTTGTGGAAAAAGAAACAGAACAAGGAGGGGGGAGGGAGTGCTGGTAAAAACATGAGGCCCCTTTTGTCTCTTGCACCCACCACTCTGACATCTGGGCCTGTGACTGACAACAGACAACTGGGTTAGTGTTGTGCATCTCTTTTTTCTGTCTCTCTCACAAACACACACACACACACACCAGATGCACGCGTGTGTCGTTAAAAAGAAGGGGAACAGATCTCGAAGGGCAGAGGAAGCTGTCGTCACAACCACAGGAAGTAGGCCTCCCTGAGGGGTAGGGGTGTGTGTGTGTGTGTGTGTTTGAGATAGAGGCCTTGGAGAGGGGCTTGAAAGCTGAGGCTTCCTGCTGAAAATATAAACTGTATGTGTGTGTTTTAATGGGTCTGCCAAAGAATAGATGAAAGTGGATGTGTGTATGTGAAACAAGGAAAGTGAATTTAAAAACATGGCCAGTTTCAGTCATGGCTCCTAAAATACACCTCAGACACACAGTCATCTTGTGTGAATGGCACGTGCTTACAACTCATGACTCACATTAGCCCAGACACACAAAAACAAGTCAAATCACTTGAAAGGTCATTTTCTTGGCCCTGACCCTGTTTGCCCTCTTTTTAGCTTCTGGTAAAAGTTAATGACACAAATATGATGGCAGAATGAGTGTGTGTGGGACATAACTCCTCCTACCAGTCACTTATGTTCCGACTCTATTCTCACAGAGGAAACATCAGTCTGAATTTCTAGACAAACTTCTGTACACGTTGCTCTGAATTCAGGGGTGTGTGTGTGTGTGTGTGTGTGTGTGTGTGTGTGTGTGTGTGATTGAAGAGAGACAATCCCATGATCTTCGTCGCTCTCGATTTCCACACTTGAGCAATCACAAAAGCCCCCAAACTTTTTCTTTCATCACAATGCCCCTTTTCATAGGAATCGGCCTCAACATCTGAAGTGTAAAACCCCCTCCCTCATATTGCTCTGTGTCTTTCCTATTGCCTCTATTCCACATCCAGAACCAACACAAACACAAACAAACTCTGGCTAGCTCAGAAATGGACTAAACAAGACAAGAGACTCTGCTCCCTTGGAAACAGTTGCCAGGGGAACGTAGCGCGTCTCCACTAAGAGTTATCAAACTATCTGGATAGGCAGAGATATAGAAAGGGTCTATAGCTAAACTCATCAACATGTTTACTGAGACCCAGGGCAGGCTGACCTCACATCATCCTCTTCCTCCCTGGACTCACAATATTATGTCTCATCAGCAGCCCCAGTCTGTGGTTCACAAAACAACATGGATGTCTGTGAGTCAAATGTACATCAGAGTTAATGACTGCATACAGATGGCCGCACAAACCAGTTTAACTATCAGAACAAGCGTGACGCAAGCTGGCCGCTTTTGTTATGACTGCGCCGATTGCGTATTCAGTCCAGAGAATCCAAGGCCTGTTTACAGATTCCACTAATACCAATGTTGTTTATCTTGTGCACACAGCCTGCTGGCTTGCTGAGTTATCATTCATTTTGCCAGGGTGGTTGAGGAGGGGAAAAGTAGTCACATGAGGTGAGGGGAGGTATAAAAAAGGAAGGAAGAACATTCTTTCCAAGGTGGGACAGTGTGTGTAACTGTGTGTATAAGGCACACACCCACACACAAAGTGAGTAGGCCTGAACACACCCCTTCCACTGTGGCATCATCACGAGTGGCAAAAGGCCAGAGATAACAAAGAGGCGATGAACTCACAGGGAAAACTTTCCATTTTTCTCTCACTCAGCTGAATAAGCAAACAGGACGTAAACACCCTGTTATTCTCTGACAAAGCTTTACCCACCATTTCGCTAACATCAATGTTGATTCTATGTGGAAAATGTTGACATGTTTTCCCTAAGACTATTTGAAAATTGTAATCTCTGCTAACTCTCAGACTTCTGGACTGAATTATACTGATCTGTTGTTCCTTACTGTTCTCAGGTCCAGAAACAGTCCAGACCACAGCTGCATGTTTGAGCATTATTTACAGTTTTGGATGTCAATGCCTTGTGGTTGGCTGGAAGTTTAGCAGAGGCCTACTGGTCCATAGACACTTATGAGAAATATGCTATGAGGACCATGAGCTAATCCATATGTTACAAAACAAAACAAAAACATGTAAATGTATATTTAGAAGCCTTATTTTATTTTTTGTGTAATTTTATCGTCTCTTAGTACATTCACCCCATTTGTACTATTTCTACAAGGACTTTTCCCCTCCATGATGATATTTTTCTTTTTTGTTTACTTTTTACAGGGACAGCGCGCAATTTAAAAACAATTGCACCACAGTTAGCTTGTAGCTAATTTGTAGTCCCTGGACAGGCAGATGATTAAAATGTAATTACAATTAATTCTCTATCTAGCATGAGCACTGTTATGTTATATAACTTTTTTCTGAGACCAACACATTGGCCTTCACATAAGGCGGAACCTTTAGAAGTCAATAGCTTTTTTCTTTCTTTCTTGGGCCTGGATCCTATTTTTAGAAAGCAGGGTCCACAGCAGGCAGTCTCACACTGCATGGTGGAATTCCACACTTGGTTAACTGAGTTTCTGCCCCCATTGGCCCGAACAAACTCTAAAGGCCAGGACACACCAGTCCGACTACCCGAAAATGGAGACTGCCGATTCAGGGAGCTCCAGTCTTCCCGTCGCGGCCGAAAAAGTGCAAAGAACACACCAAACCGACTGCTGACTTTCCGTACGCTCTGCGCTTGCGCGGGACGTAATGTCTCCATAACAGCAGGCGGCGCTAATCTGTATTGTGGCCCGAAAAAATACGGAAGCCGGAAATGATGGGACGGCTCTCTAGACCATAAACATAGATAGAAATACGTATTTATATTTATGGACCATAAAGAGCACCATTTTTAGCAGAGAGTGTCGAGCATGGTGTCGAGCAGTCAACAAGGGTTGATGCATGTGAGTACTCGCTGAACGAAACAATAAACACATTAAAACGATGGCTAACTGTTGTTAGCTGTTTGTGCTACCCGCCTCACTTCCGGGCTTCACTGATTCGCTAGCCCTCCACAAATCAAATTGCTCGAACTGAAAGACTGCCCGCCGCCCAAAAGAACATCCGACGACATCTACGACGACCGATTTCACGGCACACACCAAACAGATTTGTGTCCCCGCCCCCTCCCGACTCTACGACGGCGATTATCGGGCCGGTGTGTCCTGGCCTTAAAACCTTCATGGGGACTAGCCAGGGGAGCTAAATTGTTTGCATGCACTGCAGGAGACTAAATCAACTGACAGGTATTCTAACTGGAGTACACAGGGCAAACTATCGGTACAAACACACTACTGTCTATCATGTAAATGAAGATCAACTTGAATAGCTATGATAATGCCTTGAAAGTTGAGGGTTTCGGCTGAAGTTAAGCGACAGCATTACTCAGATGGTTCCCAACCACTGTGCCAGCTAAACAAAGTACTGGTGACCTGTTGGGGTGTGAGGGGAATGTTTGAGAAATTGTCAGCAGGGCAGATGTTGTCCTGCAACTATTCCCGCCTTCATGTTGTGTTGCTCTCTAGAGGAGAAATGACACCCTTTACTGGAAAGGCTGCAACAGCATGGTGTCACATCGACTTTTCATCAGCCAATCACTTCCCCCTATGCGTTTCCCTTTGACACACACACCGTTGTATTTTTTTCAGATGTAGTCAAGAGTAGGAGATACCCAAAATCTGATGCGCTGTCACACAAACAGGTGTGTGTACACCTCTTGTTTCATCACCATCAACTGTGGAAGTAGTGTTACATGAGTAAACACTTTAAGCCAGCCAACTGACCTGTTTCCCAGCCCAGCCACACACATAGAAGGAAACGTCTTAATCAGATCAAATTAATCCTTTATTAGTTGGAGACCCCCTGTAATAGCCTACCATCATCACAACTAGCCTACATATGGGGAAAGGAGGGATGGGGTATGGATCGGCAAACTGTCCTGACACACACACTTTCTCCTCTTCCGTTTAACCAAGTTGTGTGACTCACTAACCATTGTTGAGTAAGCAGCCATATTTCCACCGTCAGCTCTCTCTCTCCCTCCCTCCCTCCTAGCGCGTGTCTGTGTATCATTTCAATATTCCTCCTTGTTCGTCATCACTCGTAGTAAAATGGGCGGCGATTGTTCATTCAGTCTCACTCACTCACTCGCTCTCACACAAACACACACACACACTCCGATTGAGATCACGGGGGCGGGAGAGAGCTGAGGCTGCACACAGCCGGCCTAGAGAGTGAGTGTGTGGAGCGATTTGGAGCTCTAACTTTAACAACCGACATCAAACGCAAACACAAAACGCACCCCTGGTTTCCATGACAATCGATCTGATTGATCGGAAGTTAACCTTCAAAGGATTTTTTCCCCTCTTCTTATTCTTCGCGACCCCATGCCAGCACACTCCGCCTTTCCCGACCTGGGTTCGTTTATTGCGGGTAATAAAATGACAAATAGGCCCCCCAGCCGACCACAAATTCTCATCAACTGCTTGTCCGATGACCAGTGAAAAAAAGGTGCCGAGCGTTTAACGTCTGTGGGCGGTGAGGCAAACACCCACCAATATCAACAACTAGGCTATGTATTATAGGCTACTCCGAGAACACATTACCACGCCCCCAAATTACTAGACATGTCTGTCTTTTACCCATCTCTGTGCGTAATATCGGAGCGAATTGCACCAAACGAACTAAAAGCGGCCAAAAAGTCAAATGTGCGCGCCAGCTGGCTGTGAGGTGTGGAGACATACTAAACCCAGCTGTCTCCCGTGAGCCTTATTATTAACGTCATTGAGAGCGTGGAACAAGATAACAGCGTCATGTGTTTGAAAGTCAGAAAGTCACTATTGGTCAATGTAGACTGCTGTTCCCTCTTAAGGTTAAGGCTACTTATATAACTGATCACGTTGACCGACTGTGTGGTCAGCCATTAATGCAGCAACTGCCCGTGGAATCCAGACCTAAAGGACAGCACCAAAACACCGCCCCTCCCCCCGAAACGAGAGGTGATGCAAATCACTTCCTTTCAATCCGGCTCTTTGTGTGCGTAAGGATTGACTGGGGGGTGGTGGGGGTGGCAGCTATCCATTCACTTTATACGGCTGCCGACCTCAGTGATCCTGCCCACCCCCCACTCCTGCAGAGCCATCTACACACACACAATGGCGTGAGATCTCCTTACACAGGCATTTTCTCTCCCTGTCCTCTACCTCTTCCCTTGTCTTGCCATGGGATGATCAGCAGTTTTCAGGGCTACAATGACCAAAACCTAATGCAATATGAGGATTATGTCATTCTCCCCCTTTCATGAATAAACGTATTATGACGCCAGGATCATTATCAGCCATTTGTATGGTCTACACTGAAACTTAAACATACATACCAAAAGATAGCTCTGCTTGGGACAACATTTCAAAAGTTGGGGGATTACTTGGGGGCATTTGACACAAAAAGAGCCCATGAACGCCACATTCACATCAAAGACAATTCACATAAAGTCAGATCCACGTGCACTGAATGATTAAACATGTCCGGTAAAGAAGATCAATCGAATGTATTAAGAAAACAATTCGTCGAATCAAGAAAGACACGCGTGGGATTGTGGTTAAGATAAAGAACAGCAAAATTCCCCCCACCTCATCGATTACAGAAGATTTACATTAATATAGCTGGTCCTGAAATACAACACAGCCTTAAAATCAACATGAAAATACAATGGGAACATATGTAGTATAACTAGCCTAACTAATGAAACAACTCGACACATTGACTACAATAATGTGGAAACTTACTTTTTCATTCCCACTAACCTGTCTGCTTACAGCCAAAAACACAGTCTATTGGACTTTTAAAAGCCCCCCTTCACACAACAGCTCGTGCACTCACCGTTTATTGAAGTATTGTTAGATGCCTCCCGAAAATAAATAGGCTATTCCCAAAAAGAAATACGTATCCGGTTGGTTCCTTGGTGTCAACAGTGGCCTTTATAGTAGCCTACTCCTTCCTTGTATCCGCAAGTTTGGAGCCCCGAGTGTGCAGAGAAATTCCCGAGCAGCCGGCTGAGCGGAGAGCAGCTCCAGCCTTGTAATCCCTGTTAGTCTGCGTCGCTTCCTCTCGAATCAACCATGAAACTCGATCTGTCTGTCGGCCACAGAGCCTGATGAGCTTCTACTTCTATATTCTTGTTAATATTCCGTTTGATGGCAGGCTTTGCCGTGCAGCGACAGCCCGGCTCTCCGCGTCGAGCTCCTTTTCTCCACTGCCTCTCACACACACACAGAAGCAGCCAGCCAGGCAGCGGGGATCGTATTGCGCTGATCTGTGTTTTAAAGGGACAGAGCCACGCACAGTCAAACACACGCACACGTGACGTCACCGCGTGGCCCCGGAATTCCCTGACAGCGCAAACTGGCATCGAGTCCAACTCCTGGTACCAGAGCCGCGCCACCGCCCCCTCCCGATAGCTTTATTCATTTTCTTTCCTTTCTTTCTTTATTTTATTTCACGCCAGAGTTGGTTTTTGGCAGAATGGAGGTCGACTGTGAAGGGCGCCACAGCGTATTTCCGTGTGAGGGCCTATTTTTGGATGAGGAAGAGTATTACCTCTGACGCCATACTACCACAGGAAGACAGATACAGTTGACTATCACAGCCTTAGGATCGGATTAAAATGACTATAAATAGGTCCAGGTACTGGATACAGGCCATTAAAGTATGAAAATAAACTTATGACCGAGTTATAACCTCCACTGTATGTCTCTGTGTTTATAGATCTATCATACAAATCGCTTATGTTTACAGTGCACACACTTCTGTAGCCTAATTAAGGGTAAATTACATAGGGCATGTTCCCAAATAAAGAAAAACAAACTATGTCCCTATATTCAGACCATTAATCAACGTGAACATTTATTATTTATGTTAGTTGCTCTATAAATAGCTTTATTAGTTAATGGTCTATAATTAACAGCCAACAATGCCTTTACAGTCTTAAACCAATGCTCAGATGTACCTTAAAGGCCTACTTCACCGGTTTGAATATGAAGGTGTATTGAATTCTGAGATCCAATGTAGTATAAATGTGTGAAAAAAATTGAAATCGGTTCATCCTAGCCTGAGAAAAGGCAGAAAGAGTGTTTTTTTTAACCCTATATTTCTCTTTCTCGTGACATCACAGAAAGAGAAATATAGGGTTAAAAAAAACTTACTTTGTAAATATTACTGTGATGTCTTTTACTGTGACAGGGATCTAACTAATGTATTATTTATTATCACAATACAGTACGCATGCCTGAGACTATAAATAAAGCTAGAGTTATGAGGCTACTAAATTTCTTGTCGCTGTCCAGTAGGTGACATTAACATCTTACATCTCGTGACCGTGCACACAAGAAGAATGATATGCTATAGGCTCGCAGGCAGCCAGTCAACATCCTGTGTGAGGTAAACAAGGCTTTGATAAACACAAATGGCTCCCTCCAAGGCCGGAACCAGTCTTCCAGCTTTACCTTCGCCAAAGTCACCATCCTGTACTCTGTAATATTGCCAAAGAGCCACATTGGTAAAACCAACACACACACACACACACACACACACACACACACACACACACACACACACACACACACACACACACACACACTATATTTAGAAAACACTGCCTCGGCAAGACAACAGGAGGCACATTTAGCCGACGCACGGAGGATTGGAGTGTGTCATAGCTGATGCTGAGACGGTGGCATAAGGATACGCACACATGCTTATTTATGGTCATAACCATTCTAAAAACAACAACATACATAATAACAGGAACCTTATTAAATCTCCCTCTGTGGCTGAATAAACCAGTGAAGCTAAAAGTCTCTGAGCGTCTGTTCTCCTTTACACGACAGGTTACTCAGTATATTTTCAGATATCTGGAGGCATTTTTACTTCTCTTAATACTCAGAAAAGAGATGCGTACATGAGGTAACTGTAAAGCCCTTGTGAAGTAAGTGCATGGCATGTTCAGTAGGCACCACCAGGATGAATGTAAAGGCTATTGTCAAGTGACAATGAAGGTTCCATAATGTGTTTTGTGTTGAGAAAGAGGTGGGACGAAGCACAGTGGGGGTCTTTATGACGCTGGTAAGCAGTGGGCTTGTATGTGGATGTTTTGTTTTCTTTGTTATAAAAGCTATGTCTCAGTCTCTTGGGACAGATACAGTTCATACAGTAATGTACAGTGAACTGAACTGTACTGAAGAAAAGGTGTGTTGGCCATAATGGAAGCATGTGCAGCTGCTAGTGTGCCAGCAAAAGAGAAATACATCCAAATGGTAGTGCAAAGAAGTCAAGAGGAATGATTGAATACTGGTTGCCAACAGTTACAGCACACAGTAAAACAAGTATGATATCTGTCTCAGGGCCCAAATGTACACAACTCTTTCAGAACTTACAAAACCACACACACACACACACACCCACACACACACACTTTCATTTCTAAGAAAAGGTAAGAGTGTAGTTGCTAATAGTGTCCTAGCATGTTACTATATAGTAGGGGTGGGAATCTCTTGGCACCTCACAATTCGATTCCGAGGTCAACGATTCGATTCAAAATCGATTCTCAATGATGCATCTCGATGCAATTTATTTTTTACGTACATACCTATGTGTGATTTTCAAAAATATATTTATATACACATCTGAGTTTGCTACTCAGAGTTAGCTAATCACTTCCTACTTTTGTGATGATCATTAAATACAATCAACAGATGAATTACCTTCTCTAATATTGTATTAGAGAAAAAGCTTTTCTTGTCACAAATATGACTTTCTATGACCAGTGCAATAATCAATGCAGCTTTCAACACAATATGGAAGTATGTAAAAACTAAACCGATTCAGATTAATTTTCTTTCTACTCTTGTGAATCATGTTTCTATAGGATTTCTATTCTATTATTTTCTATGTCATTTCAACACATTGTGCAAAAAATTATGGCTTGGAATTCAGCTCACATACAAAAACGTAAACAGACACAAAGCCGGTGCAGGTCATATGGGTTTGCTGCTCTCTGCCCTTTTGTCGCCACTTTTAACAACTCACACTTGTGTGGTGTGCATGCGCAGTGGCACAGGAAATACTAATATTAAATACTAGTAAAAATTATTATTATTATTTTTAATAAATCGATTATTAACTTTTATGAATCGATTCGGAATCGTTCGAGAGAGAATCGCGATTAATCGGAAAATCGATTATTTTTCCCACCCCTACTATATAGTACATTTCTCTGCAAATGGTTTTCATAGAAGGGTGGTTAAATTCCAGATGATATTATTACATGTTCAAAAAACCTGCACCCTCATTGTTATAATCAGTATATATACATACGATATATCAAGTCAGCTGCAAAGACTCTTCGTCTGGAAGCCATTATATCCTGAATTGCTGTAGTCCATAATTACCTGTCATAGCTGGAGCATTCTGTATGTAGGCTATATCATTAGCTTCTCACTGTTGTGTATGTTGACTGACAGTACTGTCAATGTAAATGTGTTGCTGCTGCTCATGCTGATTATGCTTTACTGGTCTCTTTAGTTATGTTTTCCCCTCCAGTTTTGTTTTCATCTTCAGTTGTATTGTATTGTCATATTGCTCCCAGTGTTACAGATTATGACGCCTTATCTTCCATTATAAGTGTGGAGAGAGTGTCTCAAGTGTGTGACTTTGCTGGTCTTGGTGTGGGTGGGTGGGTGGATATGATTGCACTGTTAAAGAGTGTGGTGGGAGACCATTAGCCCACGAAAGTGAACAGGAAGTGGATTGTTGATTGATGTGGCTATGGGTGGGACTCTACCACACACACACACACACAGACTGGCCCCCTCCCCACACGCTCCAGCTGTTTCTCTCATAGATGTACTTTATAAGGCTTTGAGAATACTAAATGTGTGTCTGAGCTCAATTCCCATCCTTCCTCTCCCACAACAGGGGAAGCCAGGGCATTAGAGTCTGTCCCGGGGGTCCAAAGTGTATGTGTGTGTGTGTATGTGATAGGTAGGGTCAACAAAAGAAAAAAAGAGATTTGTGAAGCACTCTGTGTTTAAGTTCTTACAGCTCTTATGCATAGCTAGCAATCCTATATTCTTGTGCATGAAAGGGAGGCAGGCGTGTGTATTTATGTGTGTGTGGTGAGGACTGTATATGTGTGTAATTAAAGAGATCGGGGACAAGGACAGCTCAGTTCTCACACTCCAAGTAGATATATATTTAGCAGTTCTCCCATGGGTACGAGCCGTAAAATTCCTGTCATACCAGCCGCACACGAACACAGAGACAGAGAGAGACACAGAGACACAGAGACACACACACACACACACACGTATAAAAGATAAACAGTATGTAATACTGATGAGGTCCTGACAGAGCAACAGTAGAATAAAGAAAGTATGCATGTGAGTGAGTGAGTGAGTGAGTGAGTGAGTGTGTGTGCTCCGCAGGCGTAGGCGATGTGTTCCTGGTACAGATGGTACTTACCAGCCTCTGATATGTAGGATTGTGTGTGGGACTGTCTGTCTGTGTGTGTGTGTGTGTGTGTGTGTGTGTGTGTGTGTGTGTGTGTGTGTGTGTGTGTGTGTGTGTGTGTGTGTGTACATGTGGCATACCGTGAGTCAGCCTTTTGGGTACACTGAGAGGCCGACAGACACGATAATAGTCACCTCCACTCACATACTCACACCGCGAGGAGACAGAGAGCCACACAGGCAGTCAGACAGACAGGCTTAGCACACCCACATATAGCAGTAATGTAGCCCACTGACCACAGCTCTGATAATTAAGGCCCTTATTGAAGGAGAGAGGGGCCCAGAGGGAGCCCAGCTTTCACTCTAGTTTCTCAAACAACTGGCTAATCCCGACTGTAACTCCATGATAAGCTAAGCACACCAGTCCTTATTAATATAAATCCCAAAGTTATACATAGAAAAAAGTATACCTCAGTCAGAAGAGTCTGAAATGCTTGAAATGCTCTGTTTACACTAAGAAAAACATTCACAAAATATTCACATTCTAGACACTTGAACCAGCAATGTTGTGTTTGCTCTAAATATAATAAAACAGTTACAGCTAAAGGTGTGTATTTCATACATGTCAGTAAAAAAAAAAAAAAAAAGTAAGTGGGAAAATCTACCACACACTTGGTGTTTGGATTGACTACTGGTTGCCAACAGTTACAGCAAACAGTAAAACAAGTCTGATATCTGTCTCAGGGCCCTAGTGTACACAACTCTTTCAGAACTTACAAAACCACACACACACGCACACACACACACATCAACTATTCATCATAATAGTTGAGTGTGCTTGTGTGTGGATGAGAGATTGTAAAAAGGAACAGGGAACCACTCACGGTCACGATTGATTTTACATCCCACTACCTTCTTTACTCATGAGTGTGTGTGTGTGTGTGTGTGTGTGTGTGTGTGTGTGTGTGTGTGTGTGTGTGTGTGTGTGTGTGTGTGATAAATGTTGCATTTACCTCCTACTCCTGTCTTACTCACTCTTTTGACTAATCTGGCCCTGTGTCTTAACTAGTCTCACCTTACCTACATATACCTTACAATGGAGCTGTTGTGTGAATGTGTGTAAATAATTACTGTCAAACCTTTCTTGTACTTTCTTGTTATATAATACCGATATCTAGTTAATGTTTTTTTTATTTTTAATCATATGAAAAGAACTTTGAGATGACTAAATAATTATTAAGCAAAGAGTTGTTGGTTTTTGGATGACAGAAGTGAGAGATAAGATAGAAAGAGTCGCTAAAAAGAACCTTACCTCATTAATCATTGGTATTGAGTCTCTTTCAGCAGGCCACCATGACACCCCTCAACTCCTGAAACAACAACATGAGGGGACAAAGGTCAGTCTAGAGGTCAAATACATACAACTTCAAAAGAATACGGTTGCATCATTTAATCAAAATTCACCCAAAAAACTCATGTCAAAAGTGCCCTATGTCTGCTAACTGTATTCAGCCATTTTAGACAGTGACTGTTTCTCACAAATCTGTGGTTTCAAAATTGATCTTCAGCCATGTGTATTGACGATGATGGAGCATTTCTATTTTCACCTTTTGTCAACACTAGGACAAACACCTATCTGACATCCCGGTGTGAGTTGAACTAGTGGTCAGCCCTTACATCAGCACTTTAGTTAAGGGTTACAAGATCAACAGCTAGTTCTGCCTGCACAAGACCAACACTGCTCATTCTTTATTCAATTCACTTGTTTCATCATGCATTCCTGACTACTGCTGACTGCTCCGTGGGCATAATGTTGTCGATATGTCATTCAGTGTGTGTGGCTTACGAAACCCATTTGTGTGTGTCGGCCAAAAGGCATAACATAGCCTGGACCAGCGCTGTAGCCATCTGTGTGTGTGTGTGTGTGTGTGTGTGTGTGTGTTCTTCATGTGCCTCCTGTTCAGTGATTCACAGTGTCAGTGCTGGGCCACATGACTAAGAACAGGTGGCACTCTGGTGCACCTCCCCGCCCCAACACACACACACACACACACACACACACACACACACACCTCCGCTCGCACCCTTAGAACACACAGCACCTGCGATGGGGCTTCAACATGGTTACACGCAAGTGCACCACAACCACCGCAGAATAGAAGCAGAAATATCTCCCTTATTCACATATACATAGAACGTGCTCTTTTAACAAACTGTTGTGGTTGACACTAGTCACAGCATTAATGTCACCACCTCTCTCTTCCTCCTCCTCAACACATGTAACCCATTAGTCTGGCCTGTCTGATCTCCTCTCGCCTTCTCTAACCACTATGTGACATTTGACCTAAAAGAAACCAAGGTGTTGTGTCCTCTTAGAAATAATAAGCAAACTGTTTTGGTGACTGTACTGTTGGTTGGTGTCTGTGGTGAGGTGTCAGCATGACTCTCTCTCTCTTTCATTCGTCTCATCTTTCCTTTCCCATTCTTCTATTTTCTTCCTCTCCCATTTTTCTTTGTCTTGCTCTGATATTCTACCTAAAGGGCTACAACATCAAACACGCCCACACATGGCGGCTTCCATATGTTTCTCTATTGAGCCTGCACACACACAACCGATGCAGTACACATCGCCTGAGGCAGTTTGTGTGTACTGTGTACTGTGTGTGTGTGTGTGGTGACAGTTGTGTCAATATGAGGCAGATATAGCTGGCTCAGCCTTCACTGATCTCGTAGCCTGGTTGTTAAGGCCCCAAACCTTTGAACTGAAGGTCGTAGGTCACACCTCCTGAAGGGCCACACTGTAAAGGTGTCCTGGCTATGTGCTTGTCACTGGGTAAGGGGGAGAATGTGGGCCAGTAGGGCCATCTTAAAAAAATGGCTTGCCTGACAAAAATATAAGGTAGAATATATTATTTTGTGACACTTAAATGTCACAAGCTTTGACATAATCATTTGACCTTTATCAATATCAGAACAGAGAAAGAGGGGGGGGGGGGGGGCGGGGTTGTGTGAAAGATAAGGACACGATGAAAGGAAGAAACCTTGAGAGTGGGAGGAGGGAGTGTAGATAGCAGCAAGGCAAATCAGAAAGACAAATACAATAAAGAGGTAATGCAATACACCTTTAAAGCATGCTTGTATTGAAATAGACAAAGACAGCGAAACAGTGAGAAAGACTGAGCCAGCAATAGACAGAGATGGACCATGATGTTGATGTGAAGGTTAACCAGTGGGTGTTGTGCTGGTTAAAGTCAAAGGGAGGAGCAGCAGTGAATGTGCTCAGAGATGGAGAGCAGAGGAGATGGAGAAAAGTCCTGACAAAGGCCAGACTAAAGACGAAAAAGGAGGAAAAAACAGGATAGGTTGATAAGGGTAGAGTGAGAGCAGAGCTTGGCTGCCGAGACAGAGACAGATGGGGGAAAGAGTGAATTAAGTGTGTGTATTGTGCTTAGTCACCTGATCTGCCATTCAGACTAGCATTGTGTTTAAAAGCAAGGGAGGCTGTTGAAGGTGTGTGCTGGCAGCACAGTGAGATGATGAACTATGATCCAAGAAGTCAAGTTTGAGTAGTAGGTGAATCGTGTGAAGGCCTATCAGATGACGAAACACTACAACGGGGTTCAAAATACAACCCTGGAAAGTCAGTTGATCCACTGCCATGACAGTCACAAAGTTAACAGTAGAGATATGTAGTTCACATTACAAAGTCATCAGAAGTTGGGGCTTGCATGTCTTTAACACAGTGAGTAGCTAGATGATGACGATGGTTCCACTTCTTTTATCAAAGTGTCTCTGGCTATATTAGAAGCAGGCACAGGGCTGTTATGTGGTGTGTGTGCTGTAGTTGTTGTCTATCACACAGCCGGGCTCTACCTGACCTTCGTCAGGTATACAAACAAGCATTGGTCAAAAAAAAACACCTCGTCACCCAGGTCATAGGCAAAGCATTCAGTCTAAAAAAGTTATCAACATATTCTAAACCCATATCCATGCACGTTGTGTGTACACATTTCTTACTAATTGATGCAAAGGCACGTGCATGCACAATTTGACACCTGCAGTCATTTTTTAAAAGAAGAACTGGTTTATTGCTCTTTAGTACATGCTGTACATACATAGACTATATACTGTATGTGTACATACTGACCTAGTGCACAGTTAGATCACACACATCTCCCCAGCTTGTTGGAGCCTGCATGGCGTGAGTAGAGTATATCATGCTTGGGCTGCTCTAGCCCTTAGTCACTGGTGATTCAGTAGGGTCTCTTCAAGTTAGGACAGCAAACTTCATACCTGGTCACACACATATACGCGCATGCAGCTCCAGAATGGTGATAACTGGCTGGGTTTTCTCAATCGATCTACAGTCACTGTGACAGATGAAATCAGTAGATGAGCCTTTAGCTACGTCTACAGCCTGATCCTACAATATGAGCACAGGCTAGCATGCACACATCAAAGAGCTCATCATGAGGGAGGACACAGATCTTCTTGTCTCACTACATCCTGAACTGCTTGAGAGCAAGATGCGTGTAAATAAGGAATTTTGTCATGGGTACCTGTTGTTCAAATTTTTCAAATGACATACAGTGGCCCAATTTACAGATTATATAAAATAAATGTATGTTCCACTTAAAACTGTGGGGAAGAACCTTAGTTCTTCTTGTGTTTTCCTGTCTTCATCTACTCGTTCCTGTCTACATCACTCTTCCAACCCCCCCAAAAAGTCAAACAGAGATATACTGTATCTGTTTAAGCATTTTCTGTCAGATCTGTTGCTAAAAAGCTACATGGCTAAATGTTGCACCACTCAAGCCCAATACACTTGATTTAAACTGAGTGGAGAAGGTTTTATTTTTGTGAGCATGAATGGGAGAGGCAGCAAGTCTGTTTTCTGTCTAATTTGCCTGTAAACATGCGTGTGTTTGCGAGGTCAGAGCTGGCACAGCTACAGACAGTGAGGAGGAGTGTCAGGTTGACTGTGGTTGGGGCTCTTTGGCTCAGTTAACTTTTACCACATGGCTTATAAGGTCATGGTCAAAACCAAGCCTGGCTCACAAACCATCACACCTACTACAACTCCCACACACATACGCACTCACGCACACTGACACACGCAAGAAACCAATGGTTAGATGAAGTGATAGACTAGTCAGACAGACAAACTTCCTCTTTGGGGACAGGCAGGAAAATGACACCCACCTAAAGAGGAGGAGTGTAACAGACAGACTCACTGACTAGAGCCCCACACACACACACACACACACACGGTCTGAACATCCAGTAGCCAACGAATGGGACGACAGCGAGATAGACAGAGAGTAAGGAGAAGACAAGACTGAACAGTTGGTAATAAATCGTGTCTAGACAGACGCTAGAAAGCAGCCCAGCTGTGGCTGATGCCAAAATCAAGACCTGTGAGCAGTGAGATTATGTGTGTGTGTGTCTGACTGTGTAGCTTGTGTAAATGAGTGTTTGATGAATATAACCTTTTTAACAGTTGTCGTGTTTTGTTTTTTAAGTTCACTGTCGTTTTTAAGTTCACTGTCGCTTTCTTTCTCTGACACACACACACACACACACACACACACACACACACTAGGGAACAGCAGCCGAGCGCAAAGCACTGAATAACAAAGAAGTGGCTACTTAAAAACGTCTTTCTCTAGATGCCATTAGGCCAAAATTCACTTGTCCAAACTTTGAGGTGTAGAGATTTTACAGAATACATCTGTACAACATTTTCTCTCTCCGAAGTAGTTGAAACCTTCTCTGCCTGCCAACAAAGAACATCTAAGAATAAGCATCCAGCTGCATATATTATAATGCGTTTCATTTGTAATAGAATGGTGGAACTGAGACATTGTAATGGCAAAATTGTGAGATCTGGTCACATTTAAATTCCAAACAGACACAAGACACTGGCTGTGGGGATCACTCAAGCTAATAACCTAAACGTGCATGTTGCACTGTAGTGTAACAAAGTTGCCAGCTAGACAACTCTATTCTCTGAATTCTGACTCAGCTGGTAGCCCAAATACAACATAAGAATGAAGAGAAGGCAAGCAGCATGCCTAAACTTGCTACACACACACAAATATCCCCCCCCCCCATACATGAACACGTCTGAGAAATGTGACCTGAGGCATCCCCTCAATACAAACTACAAACAAATAAACACATTGGAAAACGAAGCAAAGAAAGTGATGGGTGATAAGACACAGAAGTGTTCTTTTGTGTGTGTGCAAGTGTGCAACATGTAGAGAGAATTAGTGTTTATGAGGAAAGGTATGTTTTAGGCCCAGGATGCACCATTACTTTGTGTGTGTTTGTGTGTGTGTGTGTGTGTGTGTGTGTGTGTGTGTGTGTGTGTGTGTGTGTGTGTGTGTGTGTGTGTGTGTGTGTGTGTGTGTGTGAGAGAGAGAGACAAAGTTGAAGAATGGTCACACAAGTCCTGCCAAGCCCACATACCAGTGCAGAGGTGATAAACTACTATCCAGTTGCACAATGCCATATAAGTTAACCGCCACATACCAAAAAGACTGACTCAGGCCTTCATGTTCCCAAAGCTGTGTGTGTGTGTGTGTGTGTTTGTGTGTGTGTGTGTTTGTGTGTGTGTGTGTGTGTGCGTGTGTGTGTGTGTGTGTGTGTGTGTGTGTGTGTGTGTGTGTGTGTGCCCTCCAAACAACAAGAATTTCCTAATATATATATATATATAAAATTAAAATGGAAATTTCATATTTTTGCAGGCATCCACCCTAGGTATGTTTAACAATAAGGGTGTGTTTGAAAGTGAGCTGACGAATGGCATATAAAAGAGCAGTGCAGTGTGTCTGTATTATAGGTTACAGTGTGTGTATACAGTGTGTGTTTGCAAGCAAGTGGATGTGTTTAGCTTCTTCTGCATCTGCTCACAAAGGCTTCTTTATCTGATGTGGCACACGTGATCCCCACATGGTGGCTCCTACCGTCTTCAAGGGACCACACATGCGCACGCACACACACACACACACACACTCGCTTTTAGCAGCAAGTAAGCATACAAACTACAAGCCCCCCTTCTCCTCCTCTGTCTATATGGTAGGTTTATTCCTATAGGCAGCGTTTCTTAAAGGCAAAGTACCAGTGTCTGGGCATTTAAATAAGAGGGAAGTCGTCTGGCTGCCCTCTAGACACTTTGACCCCACACTTCCTGCACTGGGTCAGCGCCAGAGCAGGCGGACACGGACACAAACACACACACACACACACATCTATCCACAATCACTAAACATACCTATATATATAGATATATATATATCTATATATATATCTATATTTATATATAACAAATAACACAGATTGGACAGGTAAAAGTGGTTGTGAGTGTATTGGTATCTGTGTATATGTGCATGAGGGGTTGTGGTGAGCCACTCCTAACCTTGTCTATCATTATTCAGTGTGTCGCATCTATCAATGTAGAAATGCCATAACAAAAAAAACAAGCGAGGAGACAGGAAGCAGAAAATAACAAACAAGAGAGGGGCTCTGCATTAATCTATTTCATGGTCCATTATCCCACCACACCCACCGCGAAGAAGAAATAAGAGGTGAATATATCTTACCTGTCTTTAGATCAACTATAGTACACTATTGGATTTTAATTTTCCATTTTTCCATTTACAGTAGCTGATTTATGTAAAGTGGGAAAAATGCTTGGGGTGGTAGAATTGTTTTGGTGGCAAATGACCAGCTCTCCTGAGAGTTGTAAAACTGTGCCTTGACATCAACACAGGAGCTGCTGATGTCAGCGAGGAGTGTTGTTGTGTGCATGTGTGTTTGTGAGTGTGTGTACCATGATCATAATTTAGTTTTCATCCAGTGTTGATATATTTGATACCAGCATGAAAAATAGACAACACATCTGAGCACTGTCATGTATGTCAAATATAAATAATCGAAAACAGCTATAAATATTGTACAGGTTAATGTAGTGTTACATGTGTGTGTGTGTGTGTTAGATGATGTATGAATATAACATGCAGTGGGATGGACTTGAGTGCCTTTCTACTGGGGCTGGATTTTTACCATTTGCAAATCTGTCGCCATGGAAATACTCTGCCAATCCTGTTCAATCATTGCTGTAATCCTCTTCCATAGGAATTCAAGAGCAGGCAGCCTTAACACATACACACATATAGTGTATGCTAATGCAGCATTTCATCCTTCTACATTTTGTATTGTGTCTTTGTTTGAAGTGTGTGCAGGATACATGTCTCTGTCCTTGTGTTTGAAGAGTGTGTGTGTTTGTGTGTGTGTGTGTGTGTGTGTGTGTTTGTTTGTGTAAATGTGTGTCCTTGACCAGCTGCACAGGGCAGAGGAAATGAGGCGGAACTCAATCTGGTCCACACCTGTCTGTCTCTCCCTTTGGAGGGAGGAGCCAAGGGGGTTCTCTCACACACACACACACACACACACACACACACACACACACCAGTGCACTGTTCACATCCAGTACGAGCAGATAGATTATGCATGCAGCAGCCAACTAAGGAGCTAGGACCTGTTAATGTATGTACCCAGACAGTTTTATGTTTGTGTACGCTTCATGAGGGGGAAGGACAGAGAGAGAGAAGGTGTGAGAGCAATGGTGTGTATTCTTTGCTTCATGATGGGGCAAGAGAGGGAGATATATTAAGAGTGACATATATTAGGTAAGTATAGGTAGAGAGGGTGACAAAGACAAGTGAGAGGAGAAGACTTATTTTGGAGATAGCAGACAGGAGCGAGGGAGGAGGTGGACAGAGAAAAGATGAAGAGATTAAGGATGACAGTGTGAACCACACAAGGGCAGAGAGAGAGAGAGAGAGAGAGAGAGATTGCACTGGTATGGGGGAGGTTACTCCGGGACGCCAGAACCCAATGACATGACACAGATGCACTGTGCAGAGAGCAGAGTGGAAGAGGGTTTAAATCCACAGTGGAGAAGAAGAAGAGGGGGATGGGCGTGTTGGAACACACAGCCTCTCCACACTATCCCGTTGTAGGCTCTTTGTGGAGATGAGAACAGGTTTAAGGAGTCACATGTCATGTCATGTCAAGTCAATTCATAATGATACAATACAATACCAAAATTACTTTACACTTTGTAAAAAACAAAACTGCTCCTTTATTTTTAACAAATTTAACAAGAGTACTCCTAATTGCCCGATCTTACTGTACAGTCACATTTGAAGCCCTGAAATGCTTTTCATCATCATATTTGCTGAATGTAACGAGAGTTAACAATGTCAGATTTTGTTGAAAATGTGCTGCCTTGCTTTACAGCAACAAACAGAAGTTGGGCACTGTGCAGGTACCAATGAAGCTTTATCTTGTCAGAGTGGACTTCTGGTATTTTTCAAATCAGTTGAATGAAAAGCAAATGACACATTCTGCATGTAAAGAGTTCGATATTCGCCTATTCGTCCAAATTAAAAATGATAGGGTCTGCTCTTTGTCTCTCTACCTCAACTTTACATTACGATTCGACTGAAGTTTCTAATGCTACATGCAACATGTTAATGCTATACAGATTGGAGCATATCAGATATTTGATATGCTGTCTACTAGGCTGCTGTATAACGTATACAACTACACATGTTTGCATTTCATGACAGAATGCCATACATTACCATACATATATGCATGCAGGCAGACTATCATGCTGCCAACATATAACAGCAGGGCCCTCCATCCATCTATCCTTCCCTTCACCCTCTCCCCCATTCATCTCCCCTGCTTCCCTGCATCCCTCCCTTCACACCTGCCAGGCCTACAGCAAGGTCACACACCTCAATTACCCTGTGCGCACACATGCAAAAACACAGACACACACACACACACACACGCACACACACACACACACACAGTACAAAGAGCGAGAGAGGGAGTGTGATAGGAAGGGGCGAGAGCAGATTTCACGGTACCGTGAGCACTGGCTAGCATGCACCAGTGTTTCTGACATTATTTATGTGCAGTCCCTGCCCTCCTCTCTGCTTGATCTCCCTCTGTGTGCCTCTGGTTCAAGGGAACACAAGCATTACTCTCTGATAAATATACCTTTATCAGTCAAACAATATACAGTAACACATGATGCTATTGGAACACAGAATGCAGCATTTACCCTCAATGATGTAACTATTTCAATTGACTGTGCTTTTATTTATTACAGGGAATGCATTGTTAAGCATCATGTTTAAGCATCATGTTTCCCATTTTAATAATAGTCACAAAAAATCATAATTAAAAAAGGAAAAAGCCCAACCGCCTGCAGCCGAGTCACACAGGCAGCAGTGCAGATATTTAACATCACTAATGGTCTGGATATCAGGCTGCAACATCAACACTAATGTCCATTACAAATAACACACCATGAATCCCAATGTGCCTAATAGCCATCTGAATGTACTAGGGTTTAATGTGATCCTACTATTAAAAGGATTTCTGTATGTGCTTACTGCTGTTCACCTATGCAGCCATGGGAGGCAGCCAGCTGTATTTACACTGTGGGCTAACACAGCTGGCAAACACACTGCTCCAATAGCCCTGCTTTAAAAGCTCAAGTTTGGTACTTTGAATAAAAGACATATAAGTTAGGCCTAGGTCTAAAATGTATAATAGAAATAGAGTATCTAGTAGCAGTGGGCGGTGGTAGGGTGGAGGTCTCAAGTTTGGGCTGAACCACAATACAACTCCAATATATTAAAACCGCCTACACATCTGCCTATGGCCACAAGCTGATGAGTGTTGGAATTTTAAATGTCTCAGCCCTCAATAATTAAAGGATTCTAAACCCCAAAGCCATTGGAACATATATATTAAGGGTCATAGCTTTGCCTTTTGGCAGATTTTAAATCTTTATGCTGAATGAAAACAAAAGGAGGAAGAAGACACAGTGTTGACCGTCTGACAGACCAGGATATCAAGTACACACACACACACAGTAAAGTTTGTAATTCTATACATCAGTGATAGAATTCCCGTGGGACAGAGTCAGTCTGTCTCATGACCTCCTCCATCAACCTGCCCCTCCCAACCCTCACACACACAGACTCATGCGCGCACACACATACACGCAGACGCACACACTCCCATGAACACACAATCTCTACAATATCATATCAGCCCTGTACAGTAGAGGCAGCTTTCAGAGAGCTTAAAGACATCTGACACTAGTCAAACAAAGGAAACAGAGAAAATCAATTACAACACCAACACTGACCCCCCCCCCACCCAACACACACACACACACACACACAAACAAACACACACACACACAATACTTCTCCCTTCTCTGCAATCAAAGCCATCTGATCGCCGTGTGTGTGTGTGTAAGACAGAGACAAGAGAGAGAGAAATATGTCAAAAGCCAATGTATTTCTAGGATTTGATTGACACATATTTACAAGTTGGTTAGGCGGAAGAAAGGGGGACAGGACAAGGGATAGAGGGATGAAGCACAGGAAAAGAGGGAGACAGAAAGGAGAGAAGGCTGTGAATGGAAAGCGGACGAGAGAGGGAAGGAGAGGCAGGGTGCAGACAGACATAAGGGGGATGGAGGGCTAGACTCCTTGAGACAGATCATGTTACAAGTCTGGGGGCAAACACACACACACACACACACACACACACACACAGTTATGCAGGCCCATAAAGGTCACAGTGCACCCACTGCCCTCCAGACACACTCATGCAGAGACACAGATATCCTCGTAAACACTCAAAGCGCCAGACACAGCTTTGATTTATAACACAGTTTTATACACGCACCAAATGCACACCTGCCATACCTACAAATGCGTGACGGAAAACAATCTACTAAAACACAGGAAGAGGAAGGCGGTACTACAATAGACAGAAAACAATGATAGTTATTCAATTGCACATTTGAAAGATTGAACCAGATCTTGCTATATAAATGGTCTAATGTTTGGCTGGGTTGTGACTCACATATTGAGAAGGAGTGGAGTGAGATCAATGTGGAACACATATTCATACACACAAAAGCACTGTGATCACAGAAGTTACACAAGTGAGAGGGGTCAGGGTTCAGTGTGGAAGTGGGTTAAAGAGACAGGTGATGTAACAGAAAAGCAGAGAAGCAGAAAGAAAGAAAGAAAGGAAAAGAGGAGATGGCTGTTCTCGCTTACTAAGTAGGGGAGACCGGGGTAAGTAGGCACACTTTTTACTCTAGTGAGAATTGCCCAAACACACAAATCACCTAAACATCTTTCAATAGTCATTCCTACATTAAATTGAAGCTTAAGGTGTTGACTTGAAATGTGAAACCCTCAATTCTTCTAACGTATTGTAATAAAGAAGAGATTTACCATCAAAGACACTCTAACATTGTGACAACCAACCCCATCAAGGGGTCGGTTGTCACACACTATGTGGTTGTTTGTCACAATGTTATCTTTATGGGAAAAATCTTAAAAAGAAGGCAAGAAAGCAGAACTACATTTGAAAGTTTAATTTCATTGTCAAGTTGAAAAATAGGCCTACATAACTTTATGCATCTTAACACAAAATGAGCAAGGAATTAACAAAAAGGAAATCCATATTAAGACCAACCTACTGTATGTAACAACATACATAACAAAACAAATAGGTCAACAATAATAGCCTACTCAACTAGGATACACACATTCACTATCTGAGTTACAGTGATGGCAAATGTAGGGTCTGCTCACTCTAACTAAGCAGAGATTGTGTGCCCACTGGTTGCACATACAACACTTCTCCCTTACCTCCCCTGAACAGGTGCTGGAGAACGTTTCCATACAAACCAAACACAAACTATCCTCTTCATCTGATGAAGATTCCTCCTCCTGTCTCTTTCTCTTCTGTTTCTTCTTCCCCAGCTGGGGTGGAGTGCACTGGGGTGCAGTAGCCTTGGCAACTGGTCTAGTTTGGGATGCACTGGGTTGTTTTGATTTTGTTGCCCTTTTTCTCTTTTGCATGCTAGCTGCCTTTCCTGCTCTATTCTCTCCTTCTCTGGGGTGTCAGTGAGGATGCAGCGTGACATTTTATTTTGTTATTGGGTTCCTTTCCTGGCTGCACCCTTTGGATAACATGTGACAAGCAACCCCCCAAAAAATGTGACGACCAACCCCAACTGGAATTTATTGCTAGCATCAAGGCCAACAACCATCTGACAACTAATTAGCTTGCTAAAATCAATCTAAACAATAGCTTAGCCTTCACACTTTTTTAGGGTAACAAGTGTTTTGTTATAAACCCATTGTGTAAAAGCCTAGACAAAAAATACTGAGGAGCTAAATATTTTCAATTTGACATGAAATACACAAACAGTCCTCTCACCTCAAATGCAGCAGTCTAACTCCAAGGAAGACTATGTAGGTGACCTCTGATCCCAATTGTGAATATTTACCTACCAAAATGTAAACAGACAGCGCCTTCTGGTTCCGAGATATAACGATTGTGACAACCTACCCGTGTGACAACTTACCCCGTTCTCCCCTAGTCTACAAAGAAAAACGTCCATTCCTAGTTGATCAGTTAATTACAGCTGTCTGAACCTCCAGACAGACAGATATACAGAGAGACAGACAGACACACACACCCCCTCATGTCATTTTTCTAGCCCTCCATCCCCCAAGAAACACAATCAGGTTAATGCATTACAGTAAGTCAATCAGCTGGATCGATTAAGGTCACTGTGGGGTCACTCACATGTCATACAAGATGTGTGTGTGTGTGTCTGTTTGTTTAGAGTGCAGATGGTATCGTTTCTTTTTTTGTTTTGAAAGTGTTGTTAATGAACATCTACAGATGTACTAATCTGATTACTTGAGTCAGATGTATAGTTTGACTTGTTTATATGTTTGTCATGATTATGACACATCACACTATTACAATATGGTGACGATATTTAGTCACACTGATAAAATCTGAAAGGGAAGACAACCATCAAACCTCTATTAACCATTTTCATATCAATACAGAATCAAAAGGGTCAATTATTTGTAATGTTAAAGGTTTGTAGGAGTACTGATCCCTGTGCAGTTTGCTGGACTAACTTTAACAGGACGAGTGTATGCTACAGCAGAACATTGCAGAAACCACAGAAAATTTTTAAACAAGTGGATAGAATGAAAGCCATGCACTTGGGATGCCCATGATGCAAGTAGCCTATTGTTAGGCAAGCATTTGGCTTGATACAACTATTTATTACATGTGAGCTTATTACCAAATAGAAATTGGATTACATGCCCTCACATGTGGTGTAAATAGACTCCCATTAAGCAAATCAAACCAGTGAGACCAGAGATACAAGACAACACACCGTGTTTCACTCTATCATCATCAACAGCAGAAACCAAACCCAGCTCCCTCACTGTTTCATTGACACACATTCCCAAACAAGTTCAAAAACCTAACCTGCACTTGGGACTACTTTTGAGGATAAATAAGCACATACGCACGCACGCGCACACACACACACACACACACACACACACACACACACACACACACACACACACACACACACACACACACACACACACACACACACACACACACACACACACACACACACACACACACACACACACACACACAAGAATAGTAACAATATGAGGCATGGCATGGCCACATTACACGATGAGAACATAGATGTATATAAAAAGGAGAGCAGCATAATAGCAGAAACCTTCAAACAGCCTGCACATTTTTTGCACACACAATTACAGAGTGCAGTAAAACACAGGGCATGTGTTTATGTGCATCTGTGTTTGTTGTGCACTCATATTTAACAATCTTTTGTGGATTACATTTAGGCATTGGACAGCTTCTTTTACCCAGAGTGCAACAGCACCCTATGCTTCTTATAATAAGTACAAGTAATACAACAAAGGGGGTGGGGGCACATTCCTCTACCTTGGGAATATTCATGCATCATTGACGGGGAAAGAACAACATTATTGGTCTAGGATAATGTCTGGTAATAGGGCATCCACATGTCTCTTCCTCATTCTCTCCCCCTTTCATAGTGAGTTATAAAGAACTCTGCATCCTTCATTATAGGGCTAGCACAGTTTAACAATCTACAACCATTATGCAAAAGACACCATAAACATACACACCGTTGACCTTTGCAGGAGAGTGATAAAATCAGCCACACACACACCTGTGTCAGTGGGGCAGTCAGTCATAATCTCCATGGTTCATGGGCCATCACAAGAAAGTCACAGCCTGCCAATCCCCTATCTATCCCCAGTAGTGACATGGGCCTCTCCTGCGTGAGACAACTGGAAGCCATTACCTTAAATCAACAAACCCCAGCCCCTCTCCATCACACTAAGAAGCCATGTGCACATTCAGCATACTTCCTTTGCCAATGGCCCTGTGTGTGTGTGTACATTCATAATGTCTCAGCAAGGCCATTTTTCTTTTACTCTCAACTATCTCTTCATCTCCAGTTCCTTTTCTCTCTCTCTCTCTCTCTCTCCCTACCTCCCTGCCAAGGGAGGGAGGGATATAAGTGTCAATGCCAAAGCTAATCAGCCTGGGCCCTTTGACCCCTCATAGTGGAATTTACAGCCTTAGCATTACCCTTCTGTGTGCACACTGTGCTTTTGAATAGGAAACCGGTGTAGCCAGATATAAAGCCATAGACCAGAATGCTTAGTCACATAATCAAATCAATCACTGTACTGTACTGTCAATCAGTTTTATTGTGTCTGTCTGTACATGTTTGAATGTGACACAGCGGGAATGCATACTTAGCAACAGAGCCTGAATCCTAAATGAATTGGCACACCTTCTGGCAAATCTGATCTCTGAACAGCTGACTGTTGCAATGAGTATTTAATAAGTCACATTGCACCTTGGAAATATTTTGGACGCAGTACAAGGCCAGCTGGCACCACCCACTACATACTGTATACACAGTTCACTAATGCTTGTATCTCTCCAAACTAAAACACACAATACTGGATACTTGTGTATTATTTCTTTTGCACAAACCATCAGCACACACCCAAAATACAACATTCTATACTCAACCCAAACATTTGTTTTAAACACACTGGTTTTTAATTTAGAAACTTGTCAATCTGAATATAGATACACATCTAAGTTTATCCGATAAAATATGATAGCGCACAACAGTCCCTCAACATTTCCTACACCACTCCATTTCAACACAAGAAGTGATGTAACAGTGTGGTGAACTGTTAGAGCAGCAACCATGGCTCTGATGTGGTCAGAGGAAGGCAAGCTCAAACTCAGGAAGTAAAACTGATGTTCTCCTTAGTTTTCCAAAAAAAATTAACTAGATGAACATGAAAAGCAATGGCCACATATCAGCAAAGGTGTTTCCTAAATTAGGAGGCATGGTTGTTGTTTAACTCTTTGGTTGCTCTGAGCGTGTCTGGGCAAGAGATTTAATCAGTGAAGAATGCTTACACTTTTGAACAGAAACCTTACACTCATCACTTTCTTTGAACAGGATTATTAACAGAGAAGCTCCATCCGACACCATTAAGTTTGGAATGTCAGAAAAGGCTTTCATCAACTCGCTATAGGCTGATATGGTTTACATTATATCAGAGATGAGGAGTAACAAACAGACACATGAAAGTGTCTCAAATGATTACTTGAACAAAAAAGCTGTTCTTAGTCCTGCTCCTGCCCGTCGCTCTACAGACACAACCCAGCCACGGCGCCAGCCAGCCTCCCCTCACCTCCGCCCCCTTTTCCCCCTCTTTTTAAACACAAGGCAGCCTTCCCTTCCCCTCCCCTCCCAGTCTCCTCTTCTTTCTGTCTCCCTTTTTCTTCTCCAGGCAGGCGGCACACTCGATCACCCTGGTCACCCTCCTCCTCCCCCCTGCCATCTCAGCCTCCATTCCAATGAATGCACAATCTCCCCACTTCAGTCATGGGGGGACTGCCCCCGCGGCTGGGGAGGGGTAACACACAGCCCCCCACCCCTCCTTCGTCTTTTCTCTGTGTTTGTGTTTGTGTGTGTGTGTGTGTGTGTGTGTGTGTGTGTGTGTGTGTGTGTGTGTGTGTGTGTGTGTGTGTGTGTGTGTGTACATCTGCAGAGGAACACAGGGGAGCATGGTGGTTGACAGAGGAGGGTGGGAGCTTTGGGTGGCGTCCTAATGGGTCTCAGTGCAGGGAATGGCTTGTTGCTACACAGACAGATCCAGAATCCACTGTCATCACGGGCCACATCCCCATATTTGATCAGCATCGGCAAAACACACATTCACTCACAGCTGGGCCGGGTCAGCCCCTCCCCCCTCACTAATGACTATGCAAAACTCTAGCCTATACAGAGGGAAAACAGCAGCCATAATGGAAAGCCATGGAATCTGTCTCACCACATTATAGAAGCTATTACACAACATTTCTTTGTGTATTATTAAAAACACAACCCTTTTGTTTTATGCCCTCCCATATTTTGTCTACCAGAATGTTTTCTTTGTTCTCCATGTTTCTATGTTGCTTTGTTACTATCCTCTTTTTTTCATTGAAAAAAAAGAAGACAGGAATATTCTTTTAATAAACAAAGTTTATTCTTTATCAAAATAAACTTTGTTTCAGTATTTGCACATAAACATGATTTATTTTGAAAGTATATAGACATATGCATGTGTTCAGATGTCCCACATGGGGTTATTAGTTGAACATATATCAAACATCAACTGTTTGGCATGACACAGAAACTAAAACTAACAAATAGTCCCAGTTCCATTGTAATAGTAATGATTGTTTGCCTTGAATACTTGAATCTATTCAATTCTACCATATCATATAATGTTAATGTATAGCAGATTACATGTTGCTGTACAACTGCTTATTATGAGATGGTTTTCGCCCTTTAAAGCATATTAATACTCCATTTATATTCATTTATTCAAATTTCTTGCCCTATTGCATAAACTGGGGTGTGCAGTTTTAGAATGAGTTTCTCCATTTGATACAACATACAGAACTACCAAAAAGTTATCCACCCTAGCATACTCAATTCTACCATACCACATGAGAGCCAGCAGCACAGTACAAACAGATTACGGCAGCATTAGAGCTGGTTGTGCCCTATAAAGTATTTCCTAATAGGGCAAAGCTATGTCAGGTAGCGAGTGAACAGCTATATGATGTATTGCAGCAGCCCACAACAGGCGACCCCGGCTGAACCGCGCCAGGCATGTGCGGCCAGACAGGAAGTGGTGGAGGCATAGAGAAAAAGAAAGACAAGAATTAGAAAAGAAAATGTCAGAGAGTAGAGGATGCTCTACTTCCGCTGGTAATGAACTAATGAAAATAAGGAAATTCCCCGGGGGGTGGAGGGACTGAAAGAGAGGGGGGGTGGAATGGAATAGAAGCCGTGATTTTGCCTTGTGTCTGGAAATTTGTGTGTGCGCATGTGCGGGCCGGGTGCTCACGTGTGTGTGTGTGTGTGTGTGTGTGTGTGTGTGTGTGTGTGTGTGTGTGTGTGTGTGTGTGTGTGTGTGTGGAGGAGTACTGTAGGGATCAGTTTACAGTAGTACGCGTGAGCTGTCTTTCCTCTGCAGAACGCGTGAGATGGCTTTCCTTTTATTTATAGGAATATTTGCATTAGCTCAAACACAGGGGGGCCCGGACTTAATTAGACCAGGGACCGACACACACCATCAAATACTGACACCAATATTAGCTCCAGGCAGACTCCGGCACAAGTGTTGTGTTTCTCACACAATCGGGCAAGGAGGAGCACGCACACTCATGCGTACACACACACACACACACACACACACACACACACACACACACACACACACACACACACACACACACAGGCTCCTGATAGCTGTTTATACATTAGTCACACCCAAACACATTTTCAAATAGGTTGCTGACCACAGACCAGACTACTGGCAAGAACAAGCTGAAAGCCTCCAGACCACAATACACTGGACAGGAAAACACACTTTAGTAGTGAACTCTGTGTGGGTTTATGTGTGTGTGTATGTTTGTAAGAATCTAATGGGAGCCGGCTTCTTTCTGTGTGTGTGTGTGTGTGTGTGTGTGTGTGTGTGTGTGTGTGTGTGTGTGTGTGTGTGTGTAGCTGTGCTTAGGCAGCGAAGTCACAAGACCCCTGTTCAATACAGTCACCTGTCTAAAAGATGGGGAGATAAGGAGATAGGAGAGCTAGAAGAGGAAAAAAAGTTGATGAAGGGGAGAAAGAAAGACAGAAATCTTTTGTGTAAACCGGCATTTAAATCAGCAAAGACGAAAAAAGAATATTGAAGAAGGGAATATGGAAAAGAACACAAAGAGATAGAGAAGTAAATATGAACTACTTTTGTATATTGTTTCCCGGTGTGGTGAGCCAGCTGGCTGCAGAGCCGTAAGGGGGATTTAAATTGCCCTGCTCTGATGTGAACCACTGCTTCTTCAACTAACGTGATGGGACCTTAACACTCCTCTTGACCGGGGCTCTTTTGGGTTCCCAATAAAATGACAATGGCTTTTATCTCTGATTAATCACTTTCATGTATAGCAGTAGCAGACTCTGTATTATTTTGATATGAGATTTCACCCTCTCCACCTTCAGCACACATTAAGACAGGACCGAGCAAATCCTTCACAAATAAGTCTATTTTGGGGCATCCTTCGCATGCAAAAGTTTGGGAAGCCCTGTGACATAAACGTTCAAGCCCATCCACAAAGACACACACACAAACACACAGAGCCCCAGCTGGAGCACACAAGCTCCCTTTGTGCTGCATTCCTCACGCCTTTTAGCCTTAGCTTCAGCCTTTAGCTTAGCTCCTCTCATCTGCACACACACACACACAGAGCAACTTTCTCCTGCTTTTGTCTGCAGAGCGCTAGCAGCGGTAACAGCTGAGAGCCAGTGAATAGGAACCTTGTCTTACCGTGGCTGTGCTCCGGTTGAGCTCAGAGGGAGACACACAGGGTCGGCTCGGTGGGGTAAAATCCAAAGAGGTTTGTTAGTGAAAGCGTCAGCCAGCTCAGCAGATTCCCACTAGCTCTCCTTTTCCTGCTGCCTTGCCTGCCTGCCTGCGCTCCAAGCTTTGTGTGTGCCTTGTATTTTCCCTTTAAATTGCACAGGCTTCCTCCCCCCACCTCCTCAGCACACGCGCGCACACACACACACGTACTGAGCCAGCACACACAACACACACTGCTCTTGCATATGACACTGTTGTCAAAAGCATTCAGTGCTGTTGTCGTAGTTATTGGTATTTTTTTTTTCTTATTCTGCTACCTGCAAGGGGGAAAAAAAGAAAGAACCCAGACCAAAATAGAAATCCTTTGTCTTTCCTCTTTATCCCTCTCTCTCTCTAAAAACTGGTTTTAAAACCTCTGCTTCTTTTCCTCTGTCTGTGTTTCTCTTCCTCACCCTCTCTCTATATTCTGTCTCGCTTTTTTCCCCACTCAGTAGTCAAACAAAGAAAGGAAAGGAACAGAGCGAGTGCACACACGCGCACAAACACACACAGACATACACACAACACACATTCGCTTGCTGATTTCGCTCTCTCCCTCACATACACATGCACAGGCTTGGAGCCCAACCCCCCAGCCTCTGATTTTTTTTTTCACTCCCTGCCTTTCTCTAAACAGCACCTCCCCCCTCCCCCCTCAGCCTGATCTGGCCTCGTTCTCATTCGTCTACCACCCCTCCCTCACTCCTCCCTGTCCCTCTCTCTCTCCATCCTTCCCCTCCCTACCTCTGTGTGTCAAACAGATGGGATTGGAGAGCAGAAGGAGCCTGTGTTCACTCTCTCTCTCTCTCTCTACCTCCATTTCTCTTCTTCATTAGTGTGATGTAAGGCTGATGAAGATACGCTTTGACCTACAGTACACACACTGATGATTAAAAAAAACAAATCGATACAGATGCAGATAGCCTTCGATCGTGGGTTATAAAACTCTGCAGCATGTGCGCCGCGCAATATAAGAATTCATTACTGCAACATATTCACACCAACACATGTAAAGCCTCAAACCAACTAACATGTGACACAATTGGAACAATGGCTTCCCAAGTATGCAGATCTGGTACAACATGAACTCTATTTCATGCCGGTATGACTGAGCAAACGTTAACTGGTTTGATTGGATTTACAAGATCTAATTTTAGCGTATAATGACATGAATTGGATTCAATGGTTGCCTTACTGCAGTTTCCTCTTTGTAAACTCTGTTTTCTGTCAATTTGTTTTGGTCAATTTTGAACCCTAAAAGATAATCACATCTTTTTTTAACCTATAGGTCCTTACCATAATAAATGAATGAGGTGGGAACATGGCAACATTGCTACAAGACTAGGAAAGGAAACAGAGCACCAAGTTTATCAGACAGGTTGTACCCACGCCTACAGTAATCCTGGTAAAACCCAAAGAAGGTGCACTTAACCTTCTTACCAAGGAAAATGTGCACACATACAACTACTGCGTGTACGGAAGGTCAAAGTCCAACCAGGAAGTTGGATGTTTACAACTGACCGTCATCTCTCTAATGCATATTAAATATTTGTCTGACCGATTTGTGTAACTGATAGTAACAGCCACGAATTATGACCCAAGTTGTTAAGAAAAGCTCTCGAAGAAAATAAACGTGAGTTCTGTTTTCACTGCACTATGGATTTCTTTGCTTTCTTTTTACGGTTTAAACAGTGTTTGGTTTCTCAAGGAAATCACTTAACATTTGTGAAACTAAATAGTTGCGTTTCAGATCAATACTACTTTGAGTGCAACTTGAGAAGTCTGTAAATGAACAATAATATTTTCCTGACCGATAATCCTTTGATTTCCCTTGGAGAAATGTGTTGGTACAAAATGTACGGCATTAACAGTGGGCACAGAAGCTATGTC